>VDFB02075321.1:433564723-433656018 GCA_007258455.2 Sequoia sempervirens
CCCATCTATTTCTCTCTCCCTCCTTCCTATCCTATGTCTCTCTATCTCTACCTCTCTCTCTCTCTCCTCTCTCTCTCCCTTTCTCTTCTCATCTCTCTCTCTCTTTCTCTCTCTCTCTCTCCTTGAATATCTATCTCTCCCTCTTTTTCTCTCCTCTCTATCTCCGTCTATCTCTCTCCATTTATCCATCTCTATTCTTTTTTCTCTACTCTTTATTTGTTTATCGCTTTGTCTCTCTCCCTCTCCCCATCTCTTATATCTCCTTATATCTCTATCTCTTTATCACTCTATCTCTCCATCTATATATATCTCTCCCTCTCCCTCTTCCTCTATACCTCTTTATGTCTCCCTCTTCATCTCCTTATCTCTCTACATTTTTATCTCTCTCTCTCTCTCCTTCTCTCTAATATCTCTCTATATATTTGTCTCCCTTTTCCTCTCTCCCACTATCTTTATTTGTACCTCTATCTTCCTCTCTCCCTCACTATCTCTAGACTTGTCTCCCTCTCTCTCCCTCTACTTCTCCCTCTTCCAAGACTTGTATATCTATATCTATTTTCCTCTCTTCCTTTATCTCTATCTCAATATATCGCCATCTCTCTCTCTCTCTCCACTTCCATCTCTATCTCTATCTCCTTAACCCCCTCTCTCTCTTCTCCCCTTTATCGCTCCCTCTTTTTATCCTCATCTCTCCCTTCCTCTCTCTCTCCCTATTGCAAACATAACATGAATCTATTGCCAATGGAACTTGATTATCTTCTTCATTTATGGGAAGTGGACCAATTGATATAGTAGACAGGAATGACTAGATCGTTTCCTAGATCCTTGTTTATTTGAGACCTTTGTTGTACAAACAACATCAATTGCTAAATTGCCTACCATAGTGGATAAATATATGTAAAAAATAGACCATTTTTCCCTAATTGACCATCCACATCTCTACGGTGTACCCATTGCACACCAAGGTGCGATTCCTAATTTTTGTTTTCCCACAAAACTATGATAACTTGCTA
Organism: Sequoia sempervirens; assembly: GCA_007258455.2. Taxonomy (NCBI): domain Eukaryota; kingdom Viridiplantae; phylum Streptophyta; class Pinopsida; order Cupressales; family Cupressaceae; genus Sequoia; species Sequoia sempervirens. The sequence continues at coordinate 433,565,737 of VDFB02075321.1, forward strand.
TGTTTTTTTTTCTTACATTAAGACAATAATTTATTTTTTTCTAAAATAAAATTTTCATTTCCCTCCCATTCATTTTCCCTCCATCATTAGACATGCATTTTCCTTTTCCCTCCCTGGCTGGAACCTGGCTTTGCACTTACCAATCACTTTAGGTTGGAAGTTTCTCAAGTCTTGTGAACAAATCCATTTTGTGTAAATCTTGCAACCATTGCAGTCCATGAGATCATATTTGTTTGTGATTTTGTCAAACTCATTTTCCTTTTCTTTGTTTCCACATTTGTTGTCCAAGTATTCTCGAAATGAAATTAATCCCAACTCAAAGGCAACCATAGGTGTGGAGTTTCAGACGCAAAGACGGAAAGGAGATCAAAGCTTAGATTTGAGGCATTGCAAATTCACTTCAAAGTTTTCATATTTATGAGAAAATCCACTAATTGTTTTCTTCAATCTGCTCACTCATATCACTAGCCATGAATATTGTGGGAAAATTCACTTGAAATTTGAGCTTATTTCACTCCTAGGGTTTTTGTAAGTATGTGAAACCATTATTTTTCCTCAAACTTGATGTTTTCTCGTCCTTATTTTTTCTTGCTTTGATATAATTCATGTTTGAATTTGCGTTGGAGGGTTTAAATTTTCTTATAGTTTAAAAATAGGGCACAATGGAAAATTTGAGCTAGTGTTGTTTGCAAATCCCCTTAGTGCAGTTCTATACAATGTTAAAATAATAATTGCAAGTGCACCACAACTCACATCAACAGTAAATAGTATATACTAAAAATCAAAGATACTAGTAGCTCACAAATTTACAGATCAAAGATAATAGTATCGTGCAAATTGCATTTCTTGTGACACATATATGGTGTATATATGTATCCAAAATGTGGAAACATGGAAAATGCATATGATCTATTTGACAAAATGAAAATGTGGGGCGAATGAGGGAAAACAAAATAGCTAGCAAAAATTCTAATTAGAAATCAAAGTGTTGCATACCAAATACAGATCTAACTAGGTAGACAACCAACAAAGTTTTTGTTACAAAATACATTGCATCCACAGACCAATGCCCCAATAATTAATACAAGATCAGTAAAAACTGGTCATTCTTTGCTTTTCAGGTTATATTTTGATGAGCAACAAGCTCAAAAAATTCCCAATCAATATGAGAGTCGTGCAACTATGTTTGAATGGTGTATAATTATGGAGGCAGAAACCAGTGCAAATCATTAGAACACTTAAAAGAGCTTATAAGCTAGAAAATAAATGAAAAATAGGTATACTGAAAGTTGACTTCATCTATATGTCCCTCTACAGTTTTAAAACACAGATTGGACTGACATTTTATGTATAGACCCTTATAATTTAGTATGTAGACTGTATTCTTGAATAAATCATTTCTTAGTGTATGCATATAGGCTGATATGGCAATATTATGTCTGTAATTGTTAAAAATGATCAGATTATTTATATAAAAAAAAATGGTGGATATTTAGGCACTTGAGACACTATAGCTGCAGCAGTGCAACATGAGTGCCATACACAATGATCAGCTGCATTGATGTTGGTTTGCTTGGTTGCTTGGAAAAACTAGCTATGAAGTACTGGTCAAAGTAATTAAAACAACTCATCTCAAATCTAATATCAGAAGACCAAAAATGTTGTGGGAAAAATCACCCTATTCTGCTAGCAATGGTGGTGGCACAAGAATCGATCCTTTCAATGGTGAAAAAGAAGAAATCTGGCATGTCAATCAAATTGAATATTTCTAGAAATAATAGAGAAAATTGGTATTTTTGATTTTTCTCTTGTAGGTGTTAGGGGCCTTCAGTTTAATAGAGTGTAATGTACCCATTTTGATAGAGTGATCTTTCAGCATACACGTAGGATACATGGTTGTGTTTGTGGTTTTTGTTAGATAGTTAGGACTGAAATAAGATGGCCATGTGGTCACATTGTTAGGTCTACAATGGACAACATTAATAGTACCTAGTTTCTTCAATCCAGTGACAACTGCTCCTGCCAAACCATGTACACGTTTTACATGTTTTTTCAATCCTTCTAGACCATGGTAGATTGCATACATAGAAGACATATTAGCAAGTAGTGCCTGGAGCCATACAATCAATAATTTAAATTAGTTCAAGTAACCTAAAAATCTTTGGATAGGAACTGTTCAAAATTGTTGTAAAAGCACAAATAGCTACTCTTTCACATTTTTATCCTGTTCTTCAATGTTCCATTGGATCTCACTATAAGAGGGATATAGTGCCATAAGTGTGCCAATATCAGACCAAATCCAACTCTATATATCTTAACCAAATTAATGCAATTACACGGCCACAAAAAGCTAGAAAGCTAGATTTTTTTCCTACTATCTGATTTGTTTTTTGTTTAAGTTGAGCATCACAACCCAAAGGAGTAATGTCTAAAAAATGCAATGACACCTAACCATATATAGATTTATATGACATAAATGTCAAACAGGGCATAAACAGAGTTATACGTGTATAGATTCACATAAAAGTGTAACTGCATCTTTTAGTGTTTACGTTTTTTGCTAACATCTGCAACAAGCTTCCCACTAAAAGTGTAGCCGGAGGAAGTTGATCATCAGCTCTAATATTGTTTGCATTAACCCCATCTCATCTCCTAGTCAAAATAGGTATAAATGGCCCTCCAGACTACAAAACAAAATCATATCATCCATCAACCAAAAAATCCAATCACTAAACATGGAAAAATGAAAAATGTACATGAGGTCTCCACAGTTCACTAGATTGAAGTAAGAGGTTCTGAAAAGAGAATTTATTTTCATATAAATCACAAATCCCCTAACCAGAAACTTTGATATAAATAAAAATCACAGTTTTTTCCAGAAGCATTACAAAAACCACATCTCTAGTAGCCATTTGGATGATATCTGCACAAGAAATAGTTAGTGGGCATGCTCGTTCTAGTGCTGATTTAATATTATCAATCAAATCCAAATGCCTCAAACCAAAATTCCACTCTGAAATAGTCTTAGCAACAATGCCAGAAGGAGAGGATTGCAACAAAATAGATGCATCACAGCCCTAAAAAAATAGAACAATTACTACAAATTATAGAAATAGAGTACCATCAATCTGTCTCTGTGAACAAGATTGAATAAAAGAAAAAGATTGCAATTAAATTACATCTACTTGACAATCATGAAAAGACAAATGCAGCTCTGTTTATGCCCTGTTGTATGGTCTGTTGTTTGATGTCATTGGTATATTTCTCTTGCACAGATCATTAATGTACGTGCTTCTACTTAAGTTGCAAGAAAACTATGGTAAAATGTCAATGGAATTTGTGGGTTTTAGGGTATTTTTTGAAATCTGCTGCATGGTAGAAACCGTGCTTTATTCTAGCATGCATGAAATGCAAAATGTGGAAGCACCAACAAGGCACGTGAACTATTTTTTACAGTTCCACGCATTTAGCTATAGTATACCATGACCATGTTGAATCTTGAATGGAGAGAAGTGCAAAGCAAAGTTCTAAGCTAATCACATTAAAAAATGAAATAATTACAATTTGACACCGTGGACTAAAAGAAAAATGGGAAACAAGAAATCATAGTAGAGTGCAATTAGGATTTGATACTAAAAATAGATTTTAAAAATTTATTTATTAAAATTGGAATTTGAGATAATACACCTGATTTCTTTGGTGCAAATTTCCTTCTATTTGGTTGTGGTTGGGGTAGAGCATCTTTTGCTTCATGAGTAGCACACTTTGCTAAATTTGTTTGATGTCTCTTTCCTTGAGTATGTGCCAAATAATTGCTTTCATTATTGTGTAGGGTCAAACATAGTTTGCATTCATAACTGCAAAATTCAACCATAAACGTGAGTTTAACAACCCAAGGCCTCTCCAATAGAGAAAATCTAGATGTTAAAATAGCATATTAAAATTGTAGAAAATGTCAATTGTAATGATAATTTAAACCAGTAAATATAGCAACAAATAAACATCCATGGGGTAAATGAGTCCCCACATTTGAAACCATGTGCAATTCATCTACAATCATTAAGTGCAAAAGAAATGATAGAAAATATAACTGAGTGCATAACATAATTAGAGAAAAAATAATTAGGCAATTTTGAAAACACATTTTGCTATATGATACTGTGACATTATGTAGAGCTCATAATTGTTCAAAATGCCTACTACTTGTATGCTAGAAGTATTCAATGGTAGAGGGGATGCTGCATAGATTAGAAGAATGACACATGAACCTCTAAAACTAGGTTAGTAGCATGTTTACCACGGGGGGTGGGTTTGGGTGTCAATTTAAAATAGGTTATGCGAGTATGTGAATATGGGTATTATCTTTATTACATTTAAATGAATATAATAGGAAAAATGGGCATGAACAGGAGGATGGAATGTTGTCCCTGAACTTAAGGTTGTTGTGACAGTGGATGGTGGCTACTATTAGGAAGATATATTTTAATATAATGGTGGCATCTTTTCATGTCCATTTTTCCCCCTTGTTAAATTGGGGGAGTTTAAGATCGATATTTGTTGTGTGCTCCTTGGAAACTATCACCCTTCATGTGGGATAGGATGCCATTTTTAGTATATAGGTATATGAATAAGGGTGCAACAATATTACAGCTAAAATTAGGAAGATACAAATGACTAAAATGTGGCTCTTTTTTGCACATGCCCATCTTGTCTTGTTGATAAATCAGGGTAGGTTCAGATCAATATTTGTTGTATTTTGCAATGAGTCTGTTATGCTTTATGTTATAGTGAAATGTCAATAAAAATTATTAAATATTTTATATATGAATGGTTCTTAAGAAGGCCTGGATGTTTTTGCTTGGTAAATCAGATCATTTAACTGTAGATATAAAAAATCTCTATTAAACCTTTGGCCCTTTTAAGTAGTTGGGAAGCAGTGGTTGAGTTGTTTCTATTTTGCTATTTTTTCTTGGAATTTTTATACGTTCTCTCAGTATTGCCTGCATTAGTGCAGTTATTTTCATACAAGAGCATGCTTAGTGGAATTTGAATGGGTTCCATCATTGGGGCAGTTTCCCCTAGACCATGGCTCAGTGGATTCAATAGAGTTTTTGTTTATCTGAAAGGGGATATCAGATTTTACTTTTAAAGTTGAATTTATGCATCAAGTCAAATAGGTAATTATATTGGTCAATTTTGGAAATCATTTAATTGTATTTAGGGTAAGTTAAAATATCTTTTTCACTTTTCCTTTTGAGCAAGTTATTTGCACCATAGGGAGTAGTGTAAAAACTATTCAAATGTATGGGAGTATCTATACATGCATAGTTTAAAAAATCATACTATAACTTGCCAAATTACAAGTACTCGTGAGAAAAATCACAGGGTGAGCGACTCATGTGTTTGCTTGCTGGTGAGTTTTGCATGGAGACATGGTGAGTGACTTGTGAGCCAACTTGCCAAAAATCATGAGTATGAGAGAAAAACTTGTTTGGAAATGCATAAATATGGTCTACAACCATAAAAGCATCAAAACATTTCATTTTTTCACAATTGCTCCTTTGAGCTCTCACTAGTTTGACACATTGACAACATTTGCAAGTGAACTCAATGGATTTTGTGTGTATGTAACCTGACAATGTGTGTTCTTTTATTTTTTATTTTCAAATATTTGTTTTGTTTTTCCCTCCCATTTAGGGTTTTATTATTCCATTTTTTTCCTTTTATTTAGCTAGCTGCTAGGGTTTAACTTCACAATCTATAATATTTAATTTTAATTTTTTATGTTTATTCTAGAATTTCAAATTCATTTTTTTGTTTGCAATATGGCACCAAGTGGCAACCCTAGGCACCCTGCTTGGAAGCATGGAATAATGAGGGAGAAAAATTATAAGTAGTGTGTAATTATTGTGGTGAAGAAGATGAGAGGCATCAACCGCCTCAAAAATCATCTTGCATGAATCCATGGAAGAGATGTTTCACTTTGTAACAAACTAGAACCTCATATTATACAAGAGATTGTGGCTCTCTTTTCTTTATACAAGGAGATGAAGTAGAGTGGGCATTGGTAGATGTAGTGGCATGAGATGATATTGATAATTATGGATCCAATCACATATGTGATATGAAATTTGTATTACGACTGTTGAAGACTTGAACTTGACACTAATAAGCAAATAACTATGATCAATGATGAGTAATAGTGCATTGAACTTATTTTTTGATCTCTCATTCTATGAATGAATAAGAAATTACTTATCAGTACTATAAATTCAGTTTTATGAATGTTTCTAAATGTTATTTTGTAAATATGTGTTTTTTTATGCTCAAATTTTTTGCTGAGTTGCTGAGTCATTCAAATTTGGGTTTGCTGATTTTTGCAAAGTTGTTTCTATAGGTGGAAATGATTTTCACTGTAGTCATTTTTTTGCAATGTTTTTCTGAGTTTTGGGAATGGGGACACAAAACTTGGTTCCAGAGAGTGGCAATTTTTTTCTTTTGTATTTTGGGGATGGTGTGGGGACAACAATTAATCTACCATATAAAAATTATTGTTTAAATCTTATAAATAAAAATAAAAAGTTTAGTTTATTCAATCAAACACATAATGACACCAAACATCCACATGTTAGATGCATAAAATACCAATCTCTAGCAATTATTACTAGCTTATTTAATCCCAAATTGAAAGATATGTTATATGCAAACAATCAAACAAACAAGGAACTGGAACGAGAAATAAGAATATTGCATAAATACAACAGTAAGACAACTTAAATACAACAACAAGACACAATACTACTAAATTAAGGTTGATTTCCATTTATTGCATCATTTTTTAGCAAAATCCTTTTTACTGCTTTAATATGAAAGTGATTGGGGACATCCTGACATTCCCAGGTCCACTGGGGCATCTGCTTGGCATTCCATTATAGAGAGACATTACTAGAAATTTCCCACAAAATCAAGGGTTATCCCCATTTTATGGTTTTCTTGGGGGATGTAGTGGGGCTAAAATGCCCCTAAATTTCTGCAAACAGGCTAAATATCCTGGGGAGGTGTACTCAGGGTACAATGAATTCTTGTTTCTATGGATGCTATTTTTCTCCCGACTACATTTTATGCATGCTCAGAGGTGCTTTAAAGACTATTTTGACCTGGGTGAAATCTGATAAAGTTTGAGAATGTAATGTGCTCAATACTTTGGTTTTAAAGGATCAAGAACACACAAGAGTTATTGGAGAGAAATCCCAATAAAGAAATTGAAGAAATAAAAAATATGACTGTTGCACATTTAAAATATTGAAAACTGGACGATGAAAAAACAAGTACAAAACAAGTACAAAAAGTGAATTTTCAAAAGAATAGGCACCAATGACATTACAAAATTCAGTAAAAAACTTTTGACTAATTATTGTTTCTACCTTCGCAATTGCTGTAAAATCTATTGTTATTTCTTGATTTTATCTTTTAATACAAACTGGAAATGAATGATTATTAGATGCATCTTTGATTCCAACTTCAATAATCTCACAAACAAGTTTCTTAGTGTCAATAAACCAGCCTAACAATAATATTAAAGTTGTAAGCGCTATTGTTAAAGAAACTGTGTTGGGCCAGATTAGGCATGTATCATGAAAAGAATTATGATTCAGAAGCATGGATCTTTGATGTCTCTTACATCTACAAAAAAATTAAATAAAAAATAGAATTTCTTCCACTTAATGATTGGAGGAGCAAATAAGAAATTTGGATAAAATGTAGAGGTATCATATTTTATTTGTTTTTGCTATCATCCAAAAAAAATTATAATTAGTATGATGTATCTCATCCAAGGTCATGCCTCAATATTGATGAGAGGTAGTTGCAACATCTATATCCAACTTAGGGTTGCAACATCTAAGGTAGTTGATGAGAGGTAGGCAATGTTTTGTGATATGAAATGAGCATATGGGACTAAACTCTATGCTTTATTTGCAATTGATTGGTTTGGCATTTTTCTTCTTTTTTTGAACTAATTCTAGACACTTTTGAAGGATTTTTGTTGCTAGGTAGTTAAGCTTTGCACTGCAAAGGTAATGTGTTGCATAATTATTAAAGATGTCTTCATCCAGCAATAAAAATGAGTATATGGGCCTAAATTTCTATACTTTATTTGCATTTCACTGGTTTGGAAATTTTCTTCTTTTCTTGAACTAGTCTAGACATTTTTGAAGTATAAATATTGCTAGTTAGTTGAGCTTTGCATTGCAATGGAATTGTGTTGCATAATTATCAGAGATATCCTCTTCCATGTGATATATTCTCCCACCTAGGATGTTTATTTTCTTAAAGGATGAATTGCTGCTTTTATGATCACAATTTTCTGATCAGATCTATTTGGAAAGAAAGAAACATTTTTTGGTGTAACATTTTTCTCTTGAAAGGAAAAAAAACATATAAGCATATTTTGAGATATTGCAGGTTAAGAAATAGGACTTTTGAATTTAAAGGTAGGGTAGATTTTAAAGGAAACATTATTTTTGAAAGTGTTTTGGTCACTTTCAGATCCAAGACTGAATTTTGAATTAGAAGGTCTAAACTTTGTAATCTTGGTACTTGTATTTTTAAAGGTGAACCCCTTTTTCTTGGCTGGGAAGGGTTGAAGCCCTGGGATGGCATCACCCTAGGAATTCTCACCACACAAATGTACCTGAGAATCAGACTTGGGCTAGCAGTGGTAATCTCTTGCCAATTTACTGCCAGACCACTACCCAAGAACATCATATGGTATTTGGTTCTAAATTCAGATAATCTGATTCTATCATTATTCCTTTCTTGATTTACTTTTGTGAATTGGTAAGACATAAAAATTGATGCAAAGTGTGTAGTAACTTTTGTTGCCCTTTGTTCCAGATCCAGTCTTGAGATTTCAGCTACTTGATATTGAAATGGCTAATGAAGAAGACAAAGGGATGGTGTCTCATCATCATCATCAGATTTACTATTTGACAAGCTTACAGATAGGGTATGTAGATGAATATTTTTGTAGATTACTTTAACAGAATAATTTTTCCTTTCTATGTGCATATTAGTTTTTAAAAGTTAATTGTGGCCTTGTTGGTATTTTAACAAGTATTGTGTTTCTTGCATTTGTATATAATACTACGTTGTTAGTTTATAGGCTGAGTGACTACGAATCAAATTACTGATTCAATAAATACTAAATAGTTATTCTCCTTGATTCCATTGGCAACCTGTCACAGCTGCAACCTTGAACATAGAAGGGTGTGAATGTTTAAATAACCTTCCTGATTCCATTGGCAACCTGTCACAACTGTAACACTTGAACATGGTAGGGTGTATAGATTTAAATAACCTCCCTCATTCCATTGGCAACCTGTCACAACTATAGCACTTGAACATAGAAATGTGTAAAGGTTTAAATAACCCCCCTGATTCTATTGGCAACCTGTCACAGCTGCAACACTTGAACATAGAAGACTGTAGAGGTTTAAATAACCTTCCTGATTCCATTGGCAACCTATCACATCTGCAACACTTGAAAATAGAAAGTTGCAAAGGTTTAAATAACCTCTCCAATTCCATTTTCAACCTCTCACAGCTGCAACACTTGAATATAATAGGAAATTTTAAAGGTTTAAATAACCTCCTTGATTCTGTTGACAATCTATCACAACTGCAACACTTAAAAATAAAATATTGTCACAATTTGAATAATCTCCTTGATTTCATTAGCAACCTGTCACAGCTGCAACACAACACTTGAACATAGAAGGGTGTGGACATTTAAATAAGCTCCCTAATTAAATAACCTCCTTGATTCCATTAGCAACCTGTCACAACTGCAACACTTGAACATAAAAGGGTGTGGACATTTAAATAAGCTCCCTGATTCGTTTGGCAACCCGTCATAGCTGCAACACTTGAACATAGAAGGGTGTGGATGTTTAAATAAGCTCCTGATTCCATTGGCAACCTGTCACAGCTGCATCACTTGAACATGGTAGGGTGTATAGATTTAAATAGCCTCCCTGATTCATTGGCAACCTGTCATAGCTGCAACACTTGAACATAGAAGGGTGTAAAAGTTTAAATAACCTCCTTGATTCCATTGAAAATAGAATGTTAGGATGTGTTCCAGAGTGCTTCATTAATTCAAAGATTTTGAGTGATTCCATGAGATGACATCTCTTTGAGGCATTCTGTCAAACAATTTAGGTGTTTTGTCTATGATTCCACATCTTGCATATATGTCTACCAGAGCATATCCAACTATAACATCTAACAAAAATTCCCCTACCATTATGCTTTGGTGCAAGTTCATAGCCCGTCCAGTGTGCATGTCCAACACCAAAGAGAATGGAAAGGTCTTTTTTTTTACCCAACTACACCCTCCTATTATTTCCTTAGAAAAAAGGATGCCTAATTATTACAAGAGATTCATAGAATATCAGGTTCAGATAAAATGGAACATAGACCTCACCTGGAAACCAGAGAGTCTATTGAGTGATTGATTTTTCTTCCAAAGGTTCTCTATGAAAGAATAGATCATTGTCGCTTGACTTATCCATTCCTCTTCATTTTCTCCCAATGATTTTATAACTCTAACAAAGCATTTAGACTTTTCAAAGCTTTTTAGATGAAAAATTAGATGAGCAGGCTTCTGGTAGCTTCCCATTGCTAATTCCAAGGATAGAAACTCTTCCCATGGAACATTCCATAGTATTTTACATGGTATTGTAAGCATTTTATTTGATGATGGGCACTAAAAACATAGGAACAAACACTTTTATAAGTGCCTTAACCTAGCATGACAATATTTCAAAAGATGATGCAGTCTAAAAGGATAAGCTCCACTGACTAACCTGCACCATTAGGATACGCCTATTTGTGACCAACAAAATCTGGTGATTTGATACCTCAAAATGTTCCTCGTATAAATCTGACCATGCAAATTTTGAAGGTTCCATTGAAATATTTGTGCATCCAAAATGTCTCCTTTCTTCTGCAAGGTAAAGCACCATCTGCAAAGTCAACAACATACAAATCAATGTTCTCTCTTTAATAGTGCTCAGCAATACATAAGAAACTAGTGCAATTCGTCCATTAATATGTCCAGATAATTTGAAGATCAATAAAGCACTAGGATGTGAATGGAAACACATTGTCATTGATGGCATGGTTTGTTGGTGTTTAGATGGTGTTGTTTCAGCACCCACCTAGTGTCAAGCCCTTGCAGGGCTGGTGGGCTTGTGGGCCACTTTACTCGTGCACTTGGACTATTGGTTGTTAGGGGATGGGGCCCCCTATTTGTGTTCCCACTAGCTGGGCCCGGTTAATGCCAATAACTCAAGCTGACGGCCCATTCAAAACCTCAATTTACAGAAAAAAATACATGAAACACATTAATTTACAAGTTAAAGCATAAAGGTGACATGCACTAATTTCTTGAAGAGATTCTCATTCAACCCTGATAACAAGTACAAAACTGATGAAATTATTGAATTGGGCTGTCAAACTTTTGAGGATAGATGATCCAAATATTGATTTTTTTAACAGCTTTCCTGTAAGATTGTTGATTTCAACAAATTCACTCACTTATGTTTATTAGTATTTAAAAGCTATTGTTTTATTGCCATACATATGTGTGTGTGATATCCTTATTGTAAATACATTTATATATCATAGTGAATCAAATAATTAGACTAAAACTACATTTGGCATCTGCATCCAAACACACTTGGACTGGACTATACTTACATAAGTCAACACTGAGAACCAAACCAGATTTCTGAAATCAGTAATCATGGTGTTATTGTCATTAATGTTTATATCATATTGGTATCCTCAGAATTATTACAAATGGTAAATTTACAAAACCTTAACAAATATTCCACAGATATTCTTGTCCATAAATAGATAAAATATAAATACAATAATATGCAGGAAAGTAAAAATTCCCAAGTAAAAAGTGGAAAGGGAAATGACCTGCCCAGATGTTGCTTTTTCATTATATTCTACAAGAATTCCACTACTCTGGATGGCACGTGAGATCCTGATCCTATTTGAAATAGATTTGTTTCTAAATACCTGAAAACATGTACAACTTCCACCAATACCATGCACAGTCAAGGAAACAAAGTCCAAGACTCCACTCACAGGCTGAACGTTGTCGGAAAGGAGGTTGAGAATTGTGATTGTTTGCAAGGTATGTACATTGGTCTTTACAGTAGTTTGAAATGTATCTAGAAAATCTAATTGCCTTAAAATTATGCTTATGAATTGTTTACAAGATGCATCATTAGTTTAGGGATTTTTGCAAATAGGGTATAACATTAAGTGGGATTGAATGTTTTGTGTATGGGGCCTATTTGAGGAAAAGAGGGATTTATTGTATGGGAATTTGTTTTTTAAAAATTGGTATAACTTTCTTTTTGTTTTGTGAAGACATGGGTGCTTAGGAGAAATGTGCAATTCAAACAATCTTTTAAGTACTAGTAAATGATTGCTGTTAATAGTGGAAAATTATATCTAAAATGACAAAATAGACTAACTTGAATGGGATAGGGTTTAGAAGACATTGGAAATGTTCTAGGGTTTTACAAATGAGGTAGTAAAATAAGTGGACTAGGTTGTGGGAAAAAAATGGTGGTTAAGTACACTTGTATAAGGCTAAGTGACTTACCAGGAAATTTAATGGCCGATGATGTGCTTGAAAATGGTTGGAAACTTGGAATAATCCTGTGTGGCAGGGAACCCAAGTAAAGTGCAAGCTTGTGACTACTGATGCTATAGGATGGTAATTTTTAGTTCTGTTAGTTTTGATTTCTCTGCTTCACTTGTGCAAACATCACTTATTGACTACAATGAGAAAGGAGCCACTGAAATAACTACTCAAAAATGGATTAATATTGTAAGAAGTTATTATGACAAATGATGTGTAAAATGAGGAATTAGTAAATTATACATTTTATCAGTACTTTTTCTGGAAAATGACATTAGTTGACATCTATGAGATGCTGGAATCAGAGAAAAACACTGTACAAAAAAATTATTTTTTGGGATATCTGCAGTTTTTAATGCCTAATTTGTATTATGTCAATACTTCAAGGGTTTTCCATTGGCATTGTGAAATGAAATTTGAGGTGTTTGGGCCTAGAAGCTTGAATTTATAAAATCAAACTTTACTAAGAAAAAAAAGTTGCTAAAGGAATGTGACCATCTAAATAATAAATTCACCAGCAAATTTAGTGATTTTGGATGTCCAATAATGTGAGGTGACAATCAGGGACCCGCCACATTCAAAGAATTAAGAGATGCTTTCTACAAATAAATTGAAACCTATTTAGGAGAGCAATCGTTTGATAAGGAGGTATTAAAGAAACTGGCTAGAATTGATGCAACATTGTCATGGACTGAAGACTCTCCTGCACTATCATGGAATGAAGAGGTTTGAATTGTAGGCCAATATACTTATTTTCCCAGAACTAAATACAAGAAATATCACCTACAAATCTGTCCAACAGGTGATTCATTTTTATTTTCTTTAAAAACATTCTTTTTTTGATAGCAATTTATACTCTGTATTGTCTTGTTAAAATATAGACATAGCTGGTTACAAAATCTACCCATTTCTGTCTGGCATTCAAAACTTAAACTCATTTGTTGACAGCTGAAGTGTGTTTGACAATGTCTCATTTATGCTTTTTAATTCTCAAAGAAATAAGAATTATAGTGGTAGTTGAGGCCATAGATATTTAAAAGGAATGTACTTCGATTCTTGGTTACACTCATCTACCTCCCTAGTTGTCATTCACTTTCATTGTTTAGCTTAAAATTTTGGACTGGACATTTTCATCTTCCTATCTGTCATTCACTTTATAGTTTAGCTTAAAATTTTGGATTGGACCTTTTCATCTTGTAATTTGTGCTACTGAATAATATTATTTAAGGATATCACTAAACTTTTTGTTTCTTTGACATTACATAGAGCACTGGAGCAATAAGCATGGGTCCATTGCTTCAAGGTTTATGCAAACCAATCAATGATATAAGCAGGGGATGCACTATAGATGATATTATATACACAATAGTGATGATAGCTTTGCAAGCTGTTTATCAGAAAAAGAAGCAAAGTACACTGTGAATTTCATTAAAAATATATGCAAAATGCCTTTAAAAGATCCTTACTGTCTTTGAATAGTAGCAGAACAAAATCGAAGATGATTGTAGTTCAACCCACATTCCCCAATGGCTACCACCTAAAGTAGAATGAGTGCATACACTGTGAAGGAGGTGTCTATTAAGTTTTAAAAGGAAAATATTAAAAGGAATCATAATTCTCATGGTATTCACTCTTTCAAATTGATTTTCCAAGCCTCTTCCCCTTTCAAATCACAAACAGTAAAGTTTAGATATTCTTTAAAATGTACTTACAAAAATTGAGGTAGATTTTAGCCAACAATGAAGATAAGAGAGATTAAAAGGCATTTGAACATGAGGAAAAATGATTTTCACATTTTTCCACTCCCCACTTCACACAAAAGGATCTGAAATTATGATGGAGTTGCAAAATTTTTCATTCTTCTTAAACCGATCCATCATCTAAAATTAGGCCTTGATGGTACATTAGACTAGCAAGGCTCAGAACTGTTCAACAAAGTCCCAAGGTCGACTGTCTTGAAAATGTTAAGATAGAGTTCTAATCAAAATTAATTTTTGATTTATTTTTAGGATTCAATTTTTTTTGTTTTTCATTTTTGTTTACTTCTCTTATTCTTCACTTTTTTAGATGCATGAGAAATGTGACCTTTTTAGCAGCCACTTCCTACCATTGTGGTTAGCTTCCTAGTCATTTCAACCTGCAGAAGTAAATAGTTCTACTTCTCAATACAAATAGGAAAAAATACACAACAGAAGACTATTGTGGCTGGTGCTTCTTTAATCCAGAAACATGAGGGATGACTAGGAAAGAATCAATTTCCTCTTATTAGTTTCAAGCGGGCATGCTTCATGGGTATTCCATTTGCATTGTGAAATGAGATTTAAGAATTTTAGGTCTAACAATTATTGTTTTCTATGTAGGGTCTCAAGTGTGCCACTCACTGGGAGGGGTTACAATATCTAGAATGGGTACCCTACTAATTTTGAAGATCTGGGAAGAGTACCCAGATAGAATGATGCTAACATTTTCTGTATTTCCCTCACCCAAGGTTTATGATACAGTTGTGGAGCCATACAATGCTACATTCTTAGTTCATCAATTGGTGGAGAATGCAGATGAGTGCATGGTCTTGGACAGTGAGGCTCTATATGATATCTGCTTCAAGACACTCAAGCCGACGCCACCCAGATGTAAGTATATTATGGTCTTTAATGTGCACTTCAATTAACACTAATCATAAATACTGTAATGGTGGTGTTGGAAGCTGACTTGTAGTTAAAGGCTTCTCACTAGGTTATATCTTCTTAAACAATAAGTGTTATTTTTTCATCAACTATCCAGATTTTATATTTCTTAAATAACATTTGCTGAAATTCTGGTTGGTAACCTCCTCTCTAGAATCATTTTCAAATGTGTGATTGTGGTATTCTTAAAACATTACACTAAAACTCTATTAGATCTAAATGCTGCAATTCTAGATGTAGATCAACTTGTGGTCAAGGTTATTTAGTTGCCTAGTTAGTGGTGGATAGTTGTAGCATGTAGGTATATCTCTTCACTAAAAGATATTTTCATTTGAATTGCAAATCACTGTATTCATGCAATCCAATGAAGTTCTAAACAAAGCTGAGGTGGATGGCCTTGACTTCTAGTCAAAATGTGAGTTGGCCCATCTTGATTATGGACATAAAAAAGTTGTCAAAGAACAAACGCTGGTTCTCTGCAATGATTTTCACAATGTCACAAGTTTTGGAGTGAATGATCTCTTTGTCGAGACTCTTCATCACATCCGATCTTCCTCTGTTTCTTCCAGAATGTGCATATGCTCCTCTACTTTAGGGGAAAGCCAACAAAATTGTTTGCAGAGAGAAGATTTTTTATTCACTTTTTTCTTCATTGCAACAGTGCCTACGTTTCCTCTTTCCCATTTCAATCCAAGAACAGAATCAAATCAAACAAAAAAGAAAATAATCGAAGACAATATTAAAAGGAATTCTCTTTTTATTTGGCACAACCTCAAGAAAGAGAACATATTTTAGGAAAACACAAATATAATATTACATTCCATTAATTTAGCCCAAAATTTAGCAGATCTATTTTTCTTTTAGGGTATTGTAGAATTGTTGTTTACTGTATATGAATGGAAATTTTTAATTTCTTTTTGTGCACTGATGTATATTATTGTGTTTATATTGAGATTATATATTTTAAACTACATTTTCCATGTTTATTTCTATATATTTTTCTATCGGCATAACCTTGCACCCACCCTGGTGCAAGTGCTAGTTTATTACATAGACAACAAGAATCCCAACCTGGTTTGGATGTTGAAGTTGAGACAGTGTTGTCAGCGACCTAGTAATAGATTTTACCCTTGAATAAGGGTAGCAACCAACCTTCTAAACCTTCCTGAAGCCACATGCTTGGCTAGTGATGGTCGTCAACTCCGCTTTGTATTTGCCACTAAAGCAAGTCCACATAATGAAATTTCTCTATCTTTAAATGTAAAAGCATTTTTGCAAATAGTTTGTAATTTTGCATTTCCAATACCTTGTATACCTGTCAAACATGGTTTTCTAAATGTTGAAATAGTTTCATTCCCAATTAAAAAATTCCCATAAGAGCAACAAAACAAAGGTCTTTATATTGATGTTTAATAAAAAAATGAAAGTATTGCTTTGGAATTGCTTGAAATGCTTTTCTTTCTTGCAAAGCAGTAGATTTTGAGGTAGGAATGAAATTTTAACAAAGTGTTTGTTGTTTCCTCTCTTTAATGTGATAATTTTGTATCTTTCCGATGGTCATGTATCTAGATTTCCTTTGTTAGGTTTTTGAGAGTGGGAATCCCAATGCAAAAGAAATAGTCCTTTCAAACATGGCAACAACTTTTGACCGGATTCTGCTATAGTTTGAGGTTTGCTGCTTCAAATCATCTCTATGTAATTTTTTATGCTTTAGTTCCTAAATGATGTAAAGAAAAAACAATTAACACATTACACTATATTTACTAATTTGAACAAGTGCATAATTTATTCTATTTCTTCCTTTCTTTTAGGATCCTTTCACATTTTCTAATTATCATAGAGCGATACAGGAGCCTTTTGATTACTACATGTTTGGACAAAATTACATTCGGCCATTGATTGATTTCAGGTATTGTTGTGATTCCCAAGAAGGTTTTAGTTCTTGTTTTTTAATCTGATAGGATTGGTTGTATCTCATAGGAGGGTTTATGATTGTAGATTTAAGTAGTATTTGATCACCCCTAATAATATAGAGGTAGATTATTTTTTCACATGCTTTTTCCATTGATTTTTTTTTCTATTCACTATGTAGTTTTGACAAATGAACAATAAGGTTATTTTGATTTATGAGACTAAAAATGACATCCTTGAGTAAATTTTTGAATGTAAGGGAGGTTGTCTATATGTTAGGCTTGCTAGGGGAATTGGATTGCTCAACAAGAAAATATTTCTAAATTAATTTAGCTCTAACTCTATGGGAAAGATGATAGTTTGATGGACATACACAATTCTACCTATATGGGAGTGATGAGAGCTGGGTGGAACATCTAAAGAGGTTCTAGATATGCTAGAGGAAAGCTACGAGGAAACTAAATTGATAATGTTTGAAGTTTTTTTTTTCTTTCTTAGATGTTGAGTCTAATTAATAAGTTTAATATTGTGTTGCAACTTGCAATTGAGTATGTTGATATGATAAAGGCTAGCATTGTCGATCCTCTAAAAGTTATCAGAATTGCATTAGTTGATGCAGAAAGGTAAAACTATTTATCTTTATTATAATTAGTGGAACTTGCAACTACAATATCTGATAAAAATCTACTTCCAAATATGTTTTTGATGTGCAAATTTTGAAACCTTATTTTCAGGTTGCAGCTCCAAATTGGAGAAGTAAAAGGTGAATACCAGCGAGGAAGAGTTTGGAGGAGCCAAAACGAATAGCGGCGGGAAAGTTGTGGATTTGCAAGGAGATTAAATGGGTCGAGCCCCTATAGGAGGTCGTTGCCCTTCCAAAATGACCACAGTTAAGAAAGGGGAAAACAATATAAGTATATGAAAATAGGAGTATTATGTTTATATAGTGTCAGTAAGTTGTACAGTGTCACTGAGACATTGAATGTAACCAATGAAATTTTGATTTGCCAATCAGGCTTAATAAAGTAAATTTTTAGAGTGGTTTTTTCTCCACTCATAAATACTATGTTGTTTGTGTTTGTGTTTGATCAATCATATTTGTTCAAGAATTTTAGTCTACATTTCGTGGTGCTTCTTCAACATTTGGATAACTATGATACTTGAAGTTTATATGCATTAATTTGTGAGGATTAATTAAGTTAGATTTGATTTCTAATGACTAAATATATGACTAAAGTAATGACTTACATGACTAAATTAATGATTAAAGTAATGACTAAATATATGACTAAATAAATGACTACCATGACTAAATATATGACTAAATTAATCACTAAATATATGACTAAACAAATCACTACCATGACTAAATAAATGACTAAATTAATGACCAAATCAATGACCAAATCAATGACTAAATAAGTGACTAAAATAGTTTAGTCATAAATTAGGTGGTGTTATAAATGACTACAAATAAACCACTAAAATAGTCACATGACTAAAATTAATGACTAAAATATATGACTAAATAAATGACTAAATAAATGACTAAACAAATGACCAAATCAATGACCAAATCAATGACTAAATCAATGACTAGATAAATGAATAAAATAGTTTAGTCATAAATTTGGTCGTGTTATAAATGACCGGCAATAAACTACTAATGGTCACGTGACCAAAATTAGTCATATATATGCAATTTTTAGTAGTTTATTTAGTCATATATTATTGTTTTTGTACTAGTGAGATCCAAGGGTCATCGGAATAATATTTCACCGAGTACTTCATTTCTTACCGACCTACTGTAGGAGGAACATATTGGCAAAAGATTTTAGCATCAATGTAATGTCACAGCAAACTCAATGTGTCTTACCGATTAGCTCATGTGGACTTACTTCAGCTAGAGTCATGGCATTCAGGATAGGGTCTTGGTGAGACCTTATTGTCTCACCAACCAACGACAAAGGGGTGCTCATCGGTGAGAGATTTTCTTTGGGGCAACGTCTTGGCGAACTCACCTTGTCTTTCCGACTGCCGATAAAGGAATACATATTGGGAGGAGTTTCACCGAACAATACATGTGGTTTCATTTTGGCCAAACAAGGGGTTTTCGGTGTGAAGTCATAGCGAGGTCTTATTATCTCACCGACCGGAGGTAGAAGGATTGACTTATCGGCAAGAGTTAAAAGTCTTTAAAGTAAATTCATAATGAACCCTTTGGGTCTCACTGACAAGCACATTAAAGATTCATTTCAGCTAGATGTGTTGCTTTCAGTAAAGGGTCTTGGCGATTTTACAATGTCACACCGACCAGTGGTGGGAGGATTCACTTCGGTAAGACTTATGAGATTTGATGTAAAGTCTTGGCGAGCCCGTTGGGTCTTGCCAACAAAGTCTAATGAATGGTTTTCGGTGAGAGGTTGGAATTGTCTTGGCGACCTAAGGATGAAAGGAGCATATTGGTAGGAGTTAGCGATATCGGTATGAGGTCTCAGCGAGTGACCTCTGGTCTCGCCGATATTACACATGAGGATTCTTTCAGTATAAGAATAGATTTTTCTCGGTGAGCAGGTATGAACTCAGTGCTTTCAGTAAAACAAAAGGTATTTTGTATAAGGTCTCCCCGATAACAGTAAATCATGGCGACCCGCATGAGATAGAAGATTACATTTTTGTGAGAGAATAGATTTGTCTCGGCAACATAGGATGGAGGGATGGCTCTTGGTGAAACATGAAGTGATTTGTGTGACCTCTCACCGACAACATAAAGTCACAGCGAAGTGGACGAAACAAAAAGAGCACATCGGTGAGAGAAATTCTTATGTCTCGGCGATTGGAATAAATATGATAGAAAAGTATGTCTCGGTGAGACATAGGGCGATCTGTGGGATATCTCCCCGATAACAAAGGGTCATGGAAAAAGCGAATAGGAGCATGAGATGACCAACCATATTATTTCCTTCGACATACAGAGTTGTTTCAGCGACTATTTTAGTGATGATTATATGGCCTAATTGCAACTGTTTGCTGACATTGGAATATGAAACGATGTGCTTGTTCAGATGTTGGTGTATAAATGTTCATTCCCGATTGTGAATAAGGGGATTTTTTCAGATTTTTAGAGTGGATAAGGTAGAGAATATACAGTTGGATGATTTTTTACAAAGAACAGAGATCATGATGCATGTTTTCAAAATGGAGTTTTTAATGAGAATTAGTTGATGTTGCAGCTCATTTTTTGATGTCAATTGTTTGTTAGATTTATCAAAAGTATTACTAAGTTTTCTCCAAGATTGATGCTTTTTGGTTGTTTAATTTGGTATAACAAGTTTATATTCAATTTATCAGGGCACATTTGTTGTTTTTGTGTGGTTAACTAATTGATTCTTTCAAGAAGAGACTAAATCCTTTTGGTTGGTCACAGTAATCAGGGAAATTCATCTGGATTATTAAAGTAGAACTTAGTAGTCACAGTCTTGCATGTTTATACAAGTTATAATCAAAACATATGCCAAACAATTTGAGTTTCTGTCAAGAAGAAAGTTGCTCATCTAGATTTCATTTTGACTCTGCATACCCAATAAGGCACTAGTCTCTGCATTTCACCATTCAGATTCATTCACTTTCTTTACATCTATTAACTAAGCATATTAGGATTTACTTTTAAGCATTGGTATACAATTCATATCAAATTTGATTTCATTTGTTCACTCCCATCTACCATTGTGGAAAAATCAATACAAGAGAGAAGATCATAAGTCAAGTCTGCTCAATTCATAAAGGTACACCTGCCTAGGTCTAGTAGCACCTGAAGAGTAGAAGGCTCAATTCATTTGACCTTGTCTGTTACCCTAAAATGTTGTGAAAGCTTGGAAACCTTTTGTGGTTCAAACCTGCATTTTTGAGAGCTAAAAAATTGGCAACTCTACTGGGGAATTAACTTCAGAATTTGTTCCTTAATCATAGAGTCAGAAACAAAATAACAGACTCCACTAGGATTAGTAAAAAATAAATATTTTCTCATTTTTACGAAAGTGAGTGGGACTCTAATAAATCTTTGCAATATGAATGGAAGAAGATCTCAATATAGGGGAGGTCATTCTGGAGCTCCTGCTAGCACTAGTAAGTAGACACACAAAAATGATGAAGCTGACAAGGGTAAAGGGAAAAGTGAGGACATGTGCATGACAAACAAAGACAAATCATCAATACCTCATTGTGAAACATATAATTGTTTTGATACATGGACAGATAATTCAACTGGAGAACCTTGTACCCCAGAAGATCAAAGAAATCCTTTTCATGATCCTTAGAAACATGTAGAGTGGCATGCTAAATTGGAAGCTGAACGACTCAGAATTCAGCATAAATATGACCAAAAAATGGAGAATAATCAAAATGAGACCAATAAGGATATGGTACATCAAGAAGATTATGAATCTTTAACTTATGAAGAAGTTAAAGCATGGTTTGAATCTTAGAAAAAGGAGAGGGAAGAATAGGAAAAGGCTCAGATGATACAAGCAATGAGAGAATTCAAATTACAGAAAGCTCAGAACATTACTCACATAGCTGGTTGCCCCTCAAAGTATGTACCACCTCATAAATAGGGTAATTATGGTGTAGGGACTCCTGAGCCCCCAAGGGTCCCTCACCATAAAGTTGGGAATCAATACAGACAGTGAAATAACCCACCTCATATTCCCACACAACATACAAATATACATCCACCTCCTGGTCAGCATTATGTGCCACATCACAACACATAATATAATAACCAAATGTACCAGTACCCACCTAACCCTCCTCCTCATCAATATACCACCATGATTAGACAATTTGATTTGGTGGGATTTCAATTATACCCTTACCCTATGGATGGCAGTTGGAGAGGTTTGGTGCCTAAGTTTACAAGGAGTAGTGTAATTTCTACTGAGGACCATTTGAGGAGTTTCAATGCCTTCATTCAAGATTTGGATGTACCTAATGAAGATCTACATATGAGGTTATTCATGATGTCACTTATTGAAGAAGCTAGAGATTGGTTCAACAACCTTACAACAGCCTTGGTGCAGGAGCACCTAGGCTAAACTCCAGTTTGTTATGTTCAATTTTGGCTTGTACCTGATCTTAGCCAAGTCAGGGTATTAGTGTGTTTGCTTTGGACCTTAGAAGGTCTTGTTTGTGTGTGATGAGTTAGTCACTAGGACTAAATTCATCTTAGTGTAATCATTATGGTTAAATTTTGCTTTATTTAGCTTTAGACAACTTATGTTGGAATGTAGGGCATTAAATATGTGCTAAACACATCTAAGTTGTTAGAAGATTCCAAGAGGCAGTTGGGGGAGTTGTTGGCTTAGAATCAAGGAGATTGAGATCCTAAGATGTAGGATGATGGAAAGAGTTGCAAGAATGTTGCAAAGTTGCATGACAACATTGTTAGGTTGCATGCAACTTAGTTGTCATTGGATTCCCTAGAAATTAGGAGTGTGGGATCGATTAACTTCCCTTGAAACATGGAAAAGGCCTCTAAGTAGGTGTGGTGGCTCATAGACAACAGTTAGAAGGATTGTAATCAAGTTTTGGTTTTGGTGTGAATAAAGAAATCTGCATTTTTCTGTGTTTACTCGTGTATCTTGAGAAACAGAGATCTCAAAGGCATTGTATATTTTGATTTAGCATTGTATTTGAATTCATAGCATAGTTTTGAGTACCTTTCATTCTGTAGTTAAGTTGCTTAGAGTAGATTTGTTGTCTTGAATTCACAGTTTAGAGTCTAGAGGGTTGTAATCTTTGTTTTGAGTAGTCAGTTTTTAAATGGCTCCCCCATAAAATCCAACCATGGGACCACCCTGAGATTGGATTGAAATGAAAGGGGAGCCAGTCACTTGTATATATTTAGTAGTAGGGAGTGTAGGGAATGGAGCAAGGATTTTTAAGATCAAACCCTAGGCGAGCTAGGACAGTCTGGTTAGGAGTTTGATTGAGAAAAGTGAAGAACTTAGGCAGGGAAAAGAGAGTACAGTACAGAATAAGTACGGCCCTAGGTAGGGATTAGTCATATCTTGACATACTGAAAAGGATTGAGGTCTATCCAATCCATTTGTGCAAGAAAAACACAAGGAACCAGTGTAACCCTAGGAATTAGGCCTAATTAGCCTATTTGCCCTTGATAATAGGAATCCACTGTACAGATGAGACAGGGTTCTAACACCTTGTGAAACATTTAAATGACTGAAAAGGGTGTCCAAAATTTCAATTTAGTTGCTAGGTTGTTTGACAAGTTTCACCAAGAAAAGCAGAAAAGCGACTGGTAAGGGCTACAAGGATTAGGCCTCTTCAAGGCAAAATCTTGAGATCGGGTAGATTGAAGACCAAAGACCCTCCAGGATGAATTCAATTGGATGTGAAATGAAATAAAATAGTGTCTCTAACATCCCTACAAGGAGTTCAAGTTGGATAATGAAGTTGGCACTTAGATCCTTCTAGGTGTTGGGTAGAAGATTGCAAATTCAAAAGGTGTTAAGTCCTCCAAGGTTAAGCACAAGGAGAGACTCTTGTAATAGAGTTGAAGCAAGGCTTAGTTAATGACCTAAGTCTAATCAGAGCCTAGAAGTTGACAGGTTCTTGGTTGAAGACAGAGAGAAGTCTTCTAGCAGGTTGGTGCAAGCAAACCCTGGAGCACCCCATACACCATATTGGTATCAGAGCAACATTTGATCAAGGCTTGTGATTGATGTTGCAACCCACTGAGTCAGTAGGAGAGAACACACCAGAGGAAAGAACCATGGTGACTAATTCTGTGTTAGCTAAAAAGGTAGAAGAGCAAGAGGAGGATAACCAGAGGCTAAGAGAAAGGTTATCTTGAATGGAGAAGCTCTTGGATGAAGTCCAAGAAATAGCAGACAAAGTGAAGGATAAGATAGAGTAGAAGGAAGAGCAGGAAGCAAAGGAAAAAGAAGAGGACTTGGAGGAGGAAGCTCCAAAGCTTGACCCTATTCTTGCTGAAGAACCCTTCTTGAAGGCACTGCAGGCCTTAAGTGGCAAAGCTTTGGAAGGAGTGCCACTATTCAGTGGACAAATGGACCCTGATTCAGTTGTGGACTGGATTGAGAGTATTGAAAATCACTTTGAATGTGATGGAATAATAGAGGCCCAAAAAGTAAAGGTGGCCAAGTCAAGGTTGAGAGGAGTAGCTCTCACATGGTGGAAATTTGTACAAGTTGAAAGAGAGAAAGAAGGCAAAGGTCCCATAGTTACATGGAGAGGAATGGTAACTAAGATAAGGAAGACCTATTTACCTAATGATTATGAAGTTCAGTTGCATAGGAGAAGACACAATCTTAGGCAAAAAGATATGGATGTCCAAACTTACACCGAGGAGTTTCAAAAATTGTGCCTCAGATCAAAGGTGGTTGAAGATGAAAGCATCAAGCTAGCAAGGTATTTGAATGGGCTTAAGTGGTCTATCCAAGAAGACATGAGCCTAGTGAACTTCAAAACCATCCACCAATGCTATCAAATGGCCTTAAAGATAGAGGAGAAAGGCGAAAAGAAACAAGAGAAAAACCCCAAAAGTAGAGGTAAAGGAAAAGACATCGAAGGACAAAGAGGAGGTTATGGTGGAAGAAGTTCAGAACCAAGGGTCCAAGGAGAAGTCAAATATTCTGAGTAGCAAGAAGGAAGTTCTAGTAGAGGTGGTAGAGGAAGAGGTTTCAGCTCTAGAGGAAGAAGTGGTGGACAAGGAAGAGGTAACTATTTCTCCAATATGAAATGTTACCACTGCAATCAATTGGGACACCTGGCCTATAGATGTCCAGAGAAAGGTAGTACTTCTCATGGAGGAGATAAGAGAACTAACCTAGTTCATGATGAGACAGCTGCAGCAGATAAACATCCTGAAGTACCATTGAACTCAGAGGAAGGTGAGAACCTCATGATGAGGAGAACTTTGATCAAGGAAACGGTTAAAGAAGATCCAAGCCAAAGGAGGTCCCTGTTTAGGATAAAGTGCAAGATGATGGGGAATGTGTGTAGAGTCATCATTGACTCAGGTTCTACTGACAATATTGTGTTAGAGGAGATAGTGAGCAAGCTGAAGTTGACAAGGATACCCCACAACAATCCTTACAAGGTCACATGGCTCAATAAAGGTCAACATGTCTTGGTAAATGAACAAGCATGGGTGGAGTTCTCAATTGGTAGGTACAAGGAAAAAGTTTTGTGTGATGTGCTACCTATGGATGCATGTCACTTTCTCCTAGGTAGACCATGGAAATTTGATCGCCAAGCTGTGCATGATGGAGCAAAGAACTCCTATACTTTCAAGAAAGATAAGGTAACCTTCAAAATTCAGTCTTTGCTAGAAGATACAGAGGTGCAGACAATAGGTCCTAAACTGCTCATGGTTGGTGAAAAAGAGTTTTTAGAAGCCTTGGAAGAAGGAGAAGGAGTTGGTTATGCAGTGATGATCAAGCCAAGAGAGGTGAGCAAAGAGAAAGCAGCTGAAAAGAAAGAGTTACCTAAGGAGATACAGAAATTGTTGTAGACCTATGAGAGCATTGTAAGTAGTGGTCAACCAACAACATTACCCCCTAAGAGAGCCATAAGTCATAGGATAGACTTGATACCAGGAGCTACCCTTCCAAACAAAGCAGTTTACAAGATGACACCTCAACAAAATGAGGAAATAGCTAGGCAGATTCAAGAACTTCTAAACCAAGGTCTCATTAGGAAAAGCATTAGTCCATGTACAGTACCCACTGTCTTAGCACCTAAAAAGGGAGGAGAATGGAGGCTTTGCACTGATTCCAGGGCCATAAATAAAATAACCATCAGGTATAGGTTCTCTATCCCTAGGATTGAAGATCTCATGGATTATCTAGGTGAAGCTAGGTACTATACCAAGATAGATTTAAAGAGTGGTTATCACCAAATTAGGATACATGAGGGAGATGAGTGGAAAATAGCTTTCAAAACCAATGAGGGTCTCTATGAGTGGCTAGTTATGCCCTTTGGACTATCTAATGCCCCCTCCACATTCATGAGACTCATGAATGAAATCCTCAAGGACTACATTGGCAAGTTTGTAGTAGTGTATCTTGATGACATACTAATCTATAGCAAAACAAGAGAAGAGCACCTCCATCAGATAGAGTTGATTTTCAAGAGGCTGCAGGAGGAGAAGTTGATGATCAACTTAGAAAAGTGTGAGTTCATCAAAACAGAGCTGGTGTACCTTGGATTTGTGCTATCACATGGTAACTTGAAGATGGATAGCAACAAAGTGGAAGCCATCCTCAATTGGCCTACTCCAAAGACAGCAATAGAGGTAAGAAGCTTCCATGGTCTTGCTCAATACTATAGGAAGTTCATAAGAAAGTTTAGTGCTATTTGTGCTCCTATGTTGGATACCATAAAAGGAGGAATGAAGACTAAGTTTGTATGGAATGAGCAAGCTAACAAAAGTTTTGAGTTACTGAAGGAAAAGATAGCTACCCAACCTGTTTTGGTGTTACCAAGCTTTGAGAAGCTATTCACCATTGAGTGTGATGCAAGTAATGTGGCTATTGGAGCTATTCTCAGTCAAGAGGGCAGACCGGTGGCTTTTCATTTAGAGAAGTTAAGTGAAGCCAAGAAGAAGTATTCTTCTTATGACCTTGAGATGTATGTATTGGTCCAAGCTTTAAGGAAATGGAGGCACTACTTGCTTCCCAAGGAATTCATAGTGTATTCAGACAACCAAGCACTCAGTTTCCTGAATTCACAAGAGAAGTTGAGTCACAGACACATGAAATGGGTGGAGTACTTGCAAGATTAAACCTTCAATATCAAGCATAAGAAAGGAGCTCTCAATAAGGTGGCAGATGCCTTGAGCAGAAGAGTCCTCACAATTCAAGAGATTCAGTTGAAGAGCATGGGAATAGATCACTTCAAAGATCTATATGCAGATGATGAAGATTTTGCAGACATCTATAAGGTATGTGCTGAATACAAGAATCACTTTCATAGTAAATATGTTGAATATACTTGGCAAAGTGATCTTTTGTTTAAAGGGAATCAACTATGTGTTCCTAGAGGTTCTATTAGAGAAAACTTGATACAAGAAAAACATAATGGTGCATTGAGTGGTCATTTTGGGATCACCAAGACTCAAGAACTTGTCCAAAGGTTTTACTATTGGCCAAATATGAACCTAGATGTTAGGAGGTATGTGGAGAGTTGTGTGGTGTGTCAAAAGGCCAAGGGTACTTCTTCAAATGCAAGCCTATACCAACCATTGCCTATCCCTACTAGGCCATGGGAATGCTTGAGTATGGACTTTGTAGTTGGGTTGCCCAAGACAAGGCAAGGCATGGACAGTGTTTATGTGGTTGTAGACAGATTCAGCAAGATGGCTCACTTTGTGCCATGTAAAACAACCAATGATACTAGTCAAATAGCCTCTCTTTTCTTCAAAGAGATAGTAAGGATTCATGGATTACCAATCAGCATTGTATCAGATAGAGACACTAAGTTTATGAGTCATTTTTGGAAGACTCTTTGGCAAAGAATGGGCACTAATTTATCCTTTGGATCTACATACCATCCCCAAACTGATGGTCAGACCGAAGTTGTAAATAGAACTCTTGGGAATCTCTTAAGATGCTTGACCAAGGAATATGGTCAATAATGGGATCAGTTGATTGGGCAAGCTGAATATGCCTATAATGACACTGTAAATAGATCAACATGGAAGAGTCCCTTTGAAATTGTTTATGGACTACATCCTAGATGTGTCTATGAGCTAAGAGAGTTGAAGGATGGAGTCAAAGGAAGTGGATATGCTGATGATTTTGCCTATGCAATGCAGGAGATTCATAAGACAATCAGAAAAACATTGGCAGAAAACACCATGAAACATAAGACCAAGGTGGATGAGCATAGGAAAGAAGTTCAATTCAATGTTGGAGACTTAGTAATGGTGCATTTGAACAAGTCTAGACTGCAGAAAGGAGTTCCTCATAAGTTGCAAATGAAGAGGATAGGTCCCTGTCCTATCTTGGAGAAATATGGAAACAATGCATTTAAGGTGCAGCTACCAGATGACAGTGGACTATCCCCTATTTTCAATGTTGCAGATTTGGTGCATTATAAAGGACCACCACAAAATTTGGATCAGACCCTCTATGAATTCATCCAAGATGTGGAAGAACTTAAATTGCCTACTGTTATAGTCAAACAAGCTGACAGGATATTGGATATCAAGGTCTACAAGAAGACCAGGACCAAAGAATATAAAGAACATCTGATGAAAATACATGGTCAACCTGATGCTGATGTAGTGTGGATCAAGGAGTCAGAATTCAAGAAGTTGGGCATTGATTTCAACTTGCTCAATCCAAGGGTGGATTGAAATCTTTTGTTTTGTGGAGGATGGTGCAGAAGCACCTAGGCTAAACTCGAGTTTGTTATGTTCAATTTTGGCTTGTACTTGATCTTAGCCAAGTCAGGGTATTAGTGTGTTTGCTTTGGACCTTAGAAGGTCCTATTTGTGTGTGATGAGTTAGTCACTAGGACTAAATTCATCTTAGTGTAATCATTGGGGTTAAATTTTGCTTTATTTAGCTTTAGACAGCTTATGTTGGAATGTAGGGCATTAAATATGTGCTAAACACATCTAAGTTGTTAGAAGATGCCAAGAGGTAGTTGGGGGAGTTGTTGGCTCAGAATCAAGGAGATTGAGATCCTAAGATGTAGGATGATGGAAAGAGTTGCAAGAATGTTGCAAAGTTGCATGACAACATTGTTAGGTTGCATGCAACTTAGTTGTCATTGGATTCCCTAGAAATTAGGAGTGTGGGATCGATTAACTTACCTTGAAATATGGCAAAGGCCTCTAAGTAGGTGTGGTGGCTCATAGACAACAGTTAGAAGGATTGTGATCAAGTTTTGGTTTTGGTGTGAATAAAGAAATCTGCATTTTCATGTGTTTACTCGTGTATCTTGAGAAACAGAGATCTCAAAGGCACTGTATATTTTGATTTAGCATTGTATTTGAATTCATAGCATAGTTTTGAGTGTTGGTGTAATTAATTAATTATTAAACTAGCATAAGTTAACTTAGGTCTTGCATTTAATCATTAAGTCCTAGGTTGCATTATTAGATAAATCATTTAATAAATGGGATAATATTCCCTTTCCTAGTTTGTGGGATAAGATTCCTTCTAGAACTTATCTCATCATTTAATGATCATCACCATAGGGTTCACATGTTGTCACATGTTGTTAGATCAAGACACATGGCAACATCTCATGCATATTAGGGTTTAGCTCTTGCCTATATAATCAGGCATCTTTTACATTTGTAACATATCCAAATATGAATCAGATATCATATCAATCATATTATCAATAGAATCTTTAATCAGCATTCCATTGTTGCAACACTTCTCTTTGTGGTTGATTATCTTTCATGGCTAAAGTCCTGCATTGAAGAGTCTGGAGCTTCAGGGGCTATGCAATCCATCATCTCAACATGGTATCAGAGCTAGTCCATTGAAACATCAACCCTAGATCCAGGAAGTTGGAATGCGAGATTCTTTGTAGGCTTGGAGTTTTATTTTGCAGGCTAGTTGGTTCTACCCAGGAGCCAAGCTGATTTTTGGTGCAGATCAGGCTCTCTCCGACCTCTCCATTGTGTCTAGAAGGCCTTAAAACCCATAGATCGCCTATTCATTTGTCAAAATCGGAGACATGTCATCCGGGAGCCTTCGAGGTACATCTTAGGTTTTTCATTTTTTGTACAAATCCATACAGTTTTGCAAGAAAAAATCATCCCTGTAAGTCCTCCATCAAGGAAATTTTTTTTTAGAAAAAATCAAAAAAATATTTGGCTTTTTTTGGCAAAATTTTTCTATAGTTCTGTCAAAAATTAAATCTGCAGTTGTTCAACCTGCAATTAAAATTGTTCGTCGGCATTAATATTTTTTTTCTGTGGCTATATTGGGGTTTATTTTACCGTCAATCGGTATTCACATTTCCATCGACAATTTTTATTTAAATTTAAATTGCAAATTATATTGCAATATTTAAATTTTATTTTTTGTCAGCTCCCCGACCGGCTCCTGTCATCCTGCGTCATCATTGTCAGCCCATCCCACCAGCCACCACCCATCGGCTTCTTCCTGGCTCCCGTCCGTCAGCGTTGCTCCCGGCGACCGCAGATCTCCTGCTGACTAGAGTTCTCCATTCACCGTTGAAGACTCTGACCATTCTCCACCGACCTCTGTTGCCGACCACCGACCGAAGCCACTGCTGCTTAGCCCCAGTCCCATTGGTAACTGGAGGCTCCACTAGTCTTCGGTGGTGCAACCTCCACCGACAATTTATGCCCGCATCGCCCCATTCCTCCGCTCCGACGCCGCCCATCAGGCGGTGATTTTTTTTAAGTGCCGATGCCGCCCACAGTCACATCAGCGACCAAGGGCCAAAGTTTTTTTTCCCTAGGGTGCTATATTTTTGTGCCTGTTTAGCCAACATCAGATCAAATTGCAATTTTTCTTCTGGATGCCATATCTTTGCACCACGATATTAAAAATTTGCAAACAAGATATCGACGGAAAGAGAATTCAGATTACTATCTAGTGGTGCCATCTATTTTGTAGGATTTTTCTACTATTCAATATTCAAGTCAACTGAAGTCAACCCTCCCTTCTGGACTCAAACACACACATCTTCACATCAGATTGTAAGATTCTGGTGATTCCAGCGGCATTCGAGAGATATTTCAGTGCAATTTTTTCATCAGTCCAATCTTCTTCTTTGGTTTCAGCTCCAGGTATCTTTTTTTTGGTTTTTTGATTCTTGAGACATCCTGAAGACTGAAGTAGAATTTTTTGATCTCAGAGGCATATTTTCAGTTGCATATCCTTTTGGAAGTCTTCTATTTTCTATTGAAGGTCAGTGTCTTTGATTTTTGTGGAGAAATTTCGTTATGGGGCTTGCATATTATTCTCCTTTGGTTATGTTGCACAAGGGTAACTATCAACAATGGCGAGATGGGATCTACCACCATCTTCATTCACTTGATTTGTTGCCATATCTATTTGATATAGTTCCTCATCTGAGTGAAGGTATTCATGAATTTGCTTGGAGTTGCAATAGGTACACTATTTTGGACATCCTTGAGATGCAAGTTGATTGCGATGTTTTGAGATCTATTGATCATTGTGCTTGTCCTCACATTCTTTGGACTAATCTTTGGGAACTATATAGAGATTCAGATACTCCACTATTCCCCGATGGTCATGATTCAGAATATCATTCTTCAGATCAAGTACCCCATGATGCTATTGTCATGCAAGAAGTTGATTACCTTGATCTTTCTGAAGAGGTTAACAAGGTTCCTTTTGGTGGTTCTTCTTCATCAGAGATAGTTGGTATTCCTTCACATTCAATGACTCCTTGTCCAGAATCATTGATTGAGGCTTCCACCACCATCTCTATCCATCAGGACACATTCAGTTTTTCAGACTTGGCTTCACAGGATGGCTTCATTTCAGGTATCACTAACTTGGCTACTTCTACAAGTTTGGAGGAAATTCTTGAGGGGATATCACTCCTCTATTCCGATCACACCTTGAAGAGTTTTCTTGAGTATCCCCATTCCTTTGTCTCAACCTTGATTGGGAATTCAAAGACCATCTTGGAGGCACTTGGTTTCTCTTCAGATATTTCATATTTGAGACTTCTTCCCTATCATTCCATTTAGGACTTGAGGTTTCTTCAGCATCCACCATTGGATTTGCTTCTTCCTAGCAGGAGATTTGTGGTTTGGACACCTTCATTGCTTTAGACTTCCTTCAGTGGTTTTGAGGACACTTCATTCAGGGGGGCTATCAAGTCTCCATCACATCCATCATATCCATTCTATCTTTGTCTTTGGATATTGTTCAACATTAGTTTCTGCATCATCCTGGTTTGTCACCCTCTTCATTGTTTGGGACTATGGAATTTTCATCATCAGGTAAGGAGACACTTGAGTAGAGTTCAGAGACATCATCAACATCCATCTTCATCCTTCCTTCCTTCAATTCCTATCTGGAATGGGAAGCATCTCTGCACTTGTAGTTGGTTTTGTTTCTTTCGAAAGGGAGACAAGTTGTTTGTCGACATTGGATCTTGTTTTGTCTTCAGACACTTACCTTTCTTGCAGGTGATATCATCTTCTGAGGGGGCTATATAGTCTCTCTCTTTCCCTCCTATGGGGGGGCATTGATTCTATTGTATCCATGTGACGAATGGTGTACTTGGGGGGGATTTGGGAGTCCTCCATCCTTCCCATCTTAACTCACATCCTTTTGCATTTTTATCTCCTTTTTGGAGAGGGGTTTTGTTCCTACTGGGTTTTCCCCTTTTCTCCAGTTATGGGAGATTTTCTGCATCTTCATGTACATGGGTACCTAACATGGCCTTATAGCCAGGACCCATCATCATCTTGCATAATCATTGCATTTTCCTCCCTAAGTTACACTTATGGGTGGGTGTTGGTGTAATTAATTAATTATTACACTAGCATAAGTTAACTTAGGTCTTGCATTTAATCATTAAGTCCTAGGTTGCATTATTAGATAAATCATTTAATAAATGGGATAATATTCCCTTTCCTAATTTGTGGGATAAGATTCCTTCTAGAACTTATCTCATCATTTAATGATCATCACCATAGGGTTCACATGTTGTCACATGTTGTTAGATCAAGACACATGGAAACATCTCATGCATATTAGGGTTTAGCTCTTGCCTATATAATCAGGAATCTTGTACATTTATAACATATCCAGATATCAATCAGTTATCATATAAATCATATTATCAATAGAATCTTTAATCAGCATTCCATTGTTGCAACACTTCTCTTTGTGGTTGATTATCTTTCATGGCTAAAGTCTTGCAATGAAGATTCCAGAGCTTCAGGGGCTGTGCAATCCATCATCTCAACATTGAGTACCTTTCATTTTGTAGTTAAGTTGCTTAGAGTATATTTGTTGTCTTGAATTCACAGTTTAGAGTCTAGAGGGTTGTAATCTTTGTTTTGAGCAGTCAGTTTTTAAATGGCTCCCCCATAAAATCCAACCATGGGATCACCCTGAGACTGGATTGAAATGATAGGGGAGCTAGTCACTTGTATATATTTAGTAGTAGGGAGTGTAGGGAATGGAGCAAGGATTTTTAAGATCAAACCCTAGGCAAGCTAGGACAGTCCGGTTAGGAGTTTGATTGAGAAAAGTGAAGAACTTAGGCAGAGAAAAGAGAGTACAGTACAAAAGAAGTACGGCCCTAGGTAGGGATTAGTCATATCTTGACATACTGAAAAGGATTGAGGTCTATCCAATCCATTTGTGCAAGAAAAACGCAAGGAACCAGTGTAACCCTAGGAATTAGGCCTAATTAGCCTATTTGCCCTTGATAATAGGAATCCACTATACGGATGAGACAGGGTTCTGACACCTTGTGAAAAATTTAAAGGACTGAAAAGGGTGTCCAAAAGTGCAATTTAGTTGCTAGGTTGTTTGACAAGTTTCACCAAGAAAAGCAAAAAAGCGACTGGTAAGGGCTACAAGGATTAGGCCTCTTCAAGGCAAAATCTTGAGATAAGGTAGATTGAAGACCAAAGACCCTCCAAGATGCATTCAATTGGATGTGAAATGCAAGAAAACAGTGTCTCTAACATCCCTGCAAGGAGTTCAAGTTGGCTAATGAAGTTGGCACTTAGATCCTTCTAGGTGTTGGGAAGAAGATTACAAATTCAAAAGGTGTTAAGTCCTCCAAGGTTAAGCACAAGGAGAGACTCTTGTAACAGAGTTGAAGCAAGGCTTAGTTAATGACCTAAGTCTAGTCAGAGTCTAGAAGTTGACATATTCTTGGTTGAAGACAAAGAGAAGTCTTCTAGTAGGTTGGTGCAAGCAAACCCTGGAGCACCCCATACACCAAGCCTCTATTGATTCTCTCCAAATATTTCAAGACCGGTTCCTCGAACAATATGGGAATCAGAGTGCACCTGATGCTGCTCTTCATGAATTGATGTGAATTCAAAAAAAATATAATGATTCAATTTATGATTTCAACTGAAGATTCAATAAATTGTAGAATAAAATACCTCCTGGATCAAAATTGCTAGACTTTGTGGCATTGAGTGTATATTTGAATACATTCAATCCTAAAACAGGGTATGAACTGAGGAATAGATTCCCAAGAGACTTGGCTGAAGCTCAAAAGACAACATTAACAATTGAAAACAATAGGAGGGCTGCTGGGATAATTGATAAAAGAGACAATCATAGGGCTCCTCAATAAACCAATAATCATCAATACAAACAGGAGAACAAATACATGAATGAAAGGCCTAGGATGCATGACATGCCTTATAACACAAATTGGAAGGATGGAAAACCTATAAGAAATAGGCCTAGAAACAAAGAAACTCCTGATCCATTGAGAAAGAAGGGAGCCTATATGGTAAATAACAGTTATTTCTGTGAAGTCTGTGATAAGCCACATTCCCCAGATTATTGTGTTGTAGCCCAAAGAATGCAAGAGGAAGGAATGTTGATGGGAAACAGTGGAGAAGATCATAAAGTGTACTTGACTTCAAACACTTTTCACTATGTGGAGGAAGGGTACTCATCTTCAGAGGATGAAGGTTATGAGTATGATGTTTCAAATCAAAAATATAATGTCCATATGGCTGAGTAGTAGATCCTTTCTGACTTTGAGGAAGATTATATAGAGCAATATTCTGATGAGATGCCTACTTAGGGCAGCATAAGGAAACTTACTAAAGATGAGATAGAGAGATTAACTGTTGTTTTAGTTGAAGAAGCAAGGAGTAAGTATTGTTCGAGAAATATGATAGTAAATGAGGAGGGTGTCCCTAGGGGAATCTTTACGAAGGATCAAAAAATGACACAAGGAGCTTCAAAGAAAACTGAAAAATAAATAATATGATGAAAGTAAATAGAATCCTATCCACAAGGAGGAAGTGAAGGAATTACACAAAGAAATGAAAAATCCTGATCAACTAGGAAAAAGAGAAAACGAAGAAAATAGAGGAGAAGCGCCAAAGCAAAAGAAAATGGTTAAAATGGAGAGTTCTTCTTTTGACTTCACTCAGGCTTTATCTCAGGTAAAGATGTCTGTTCCACTTCTTGAGATGATGAAAATTAAGGAATACAGGGACAGTGCAGTGCAATTAATAACAAATGAAAATGAAAAACATATAAATTCTTAAAATAAGATGGCTACTAAAAATAAGCAGGATAAAGTAAATATCCCAGAAATCTTCTTGAGTAATGTATTGACAAGTCCTCCACAAGTTGATCCTTTTTTCACTACATTACTCATAAATAAAAAATTGTTAAGAAATTGCATGATAGATTCTGGTGCTGCCATGAATATTATGCCAGTAGGAGTGATGAAACAACTAGGCATGTGGGTGGATACATATGAAGGGAAATTCTATGCAATGGATAACTGACCTGTTCCTGTGGTGGGTATAATGAAAAATGTTGAAGTCAAGCTAGCTGCTTATCCTCAATTGGCTTTCAATATTGATATAATAGTAATAGACACCCCTCCTCAGTTCGGTATGCTTTTATCAAGATAGTGGATGGCAGCTATTGGTGGAAATGTCTAGTTTGATCTATCTTATGCAACAATTTTGGTAAATGGTCAGGAAGTCAAGTTGTATAGGGAGCCAAGAATGAACTAGCTTGCTGACTGTGTACCACAGGATCAGATCAATTATTTTTGTGATATGAATCTTGGCAATTTCAAGATAGAATCATCCCAACCAGAGTTAGTCAGTACTGATCCAATTAAAAAATATGTTGCGTCTGACTGCAATGGTGTGTGGAGGATGAACTTTGGTCGAGCATGGGAGCCTGAATCATTTTGTTGGCCAGAGTCATCAAAACAATGTACCTTTGATCCAATGAATAAATTTATTGACACCGTGTAGGGGAAAAGGTATGAAGACAATGGTGATGTCACATATGGGCATCAGGTGATCAATTATATACTGCAGCCAATGGAAAATGAGACATGTGCAAGTCAATAGTATTCCTATGATGGCTTGCATGAGGAAGAGGTAATGAACAACACAGGTCCTTTGACAGTGAAATAATACCTCCTGTCATAGTCAAAATCCATGAAGACACATTCGATGAAGAAGAGGAATGTGCACATGAAGGTGATTCTAAAGTCTTGTTTCTAGCTTACATTTGTTTTGATAGTGAAAGTTCTTTGTGTAATGATTCATATGACTCCCAGTGCATTTTTTGAATTGATGATCAGAAACCTATGTCCATTCGAGAAGAGGTATGTGATTTTGAAACTTCTAACTCATATGGGAAAGGCATTTGTCTACATGCCAAGAATGATAGAATTCTAGCATTGATTGATTTATATATGCATGATGTTGAAGATATGAGTCATATTCAAGTATTGTCTCCAAATGATGATTTGAAGGAGGTGCAAAAGGTCTCAGATTTGTTGATTTTAGATAGTATTGACATAGAAAAATTTTGTCTCTCAAGAAGAGCACTTTGATGGTCAATTTTCAAATGAGCTGGGAGAGTGTTTCATGATACATAACAATGAGAAAGATAATGAGGAATTTTTTGTTGAATATGCATATACTTTGTGTGATAACAAAGATTTGTCCCATGATGATAAAGAACTTGAACTGCTGAATGATGAAGGGAATTTGAGTCAAGCTGAGCACGATGATCCTCTAAAAACTTGCAATAATAGTGACAAGAAAGATTGCATGAGAGGAATCTGATGAACTCAAGGCAGGACTAGGTATTTGACAGGGGAAAGTATGGTTTGAGTTTCTGATCATAATAGCTCAGAATAGGTGAAGTTGAAACACAAAGGATTAAGGGTTTCCAGTGCATGGAAAACTCTTGATGATCCTCTTTAAAATTCTTTTCCATGCATAGTAGCTTAGGAAATAAAAGGAACAGGACTTGCCAGTACATGGACAATCCTGATTTTCCTTCCTTTAAAATAATTTTCCATGTATAGTAATTTAGGGTTTTCTCCATCTCCATCTTGCATTCATTTCCATTGCCATTCATTCCATTTCTGATCACTACTCATCATTTTGTGTCTGGTCTGCTCACCCGAAGATTTGAATCCTTGCAATGATCTCACTATCATTCATCCCCAGACAGAGCCATTGTTGGAACTGTAAAAATCTAATGATTTTACATATTGTTCACATTCATAATTTTCCAAGTGAGTCCTACCATGTGAACATTTTCCTTATTTTTGGCCATGTTGTCCCATATGATCCATTAGGTCTTGAATATTTCACGTTGCAGTTCATATCGTCATGTTTTGGTCAAGGGTTTCTTGATCCATTTTGTTTTTCTGCTTGCATGAGTCTGTGTTGCCTATCGACAGGACTCATTTGATGTCACAGCAATCAGAAGTCATGTGCATTCATCATTCGACAGGATCTCTTCATGGTCTCGGTGATAGAAGATGTATTGGCAAGAGCCAAGGGTCATCGGGGTAATATTTCACCGAGTACTTCATTTCTTATCGACCTGCAGCAGGAGGAACATATTGACAAAATATTTTAGCATCAATGTAATGTCATAGCGAACTTGATGTGTCTTACCGATTAGCTCATGTGGACTTACTTCGGCCAGAGTCATGGTATTCAGGATAGGGTCTTGGCGAGACCTTATTGTCTCGCCTACCAGTGACAAAGGGGTGCTCATTAGTGAGAGATTTTCTTCGAGGCAACGTCTTGGCGAACTCACCTTGTCTTGCCGACCACCAATAAAGGAATACATATCAGGAGGAGTTTCACTGAACAATACATGTGGTTTCATTTCTTCCAAACAAGGGGTTTTCGGTGTGAATTCATAGCGAGGTCTTATTGTCTCACCGACCAAAGGTAGAAGGATTGACTTATCGGCAAGAGTTAAAAGTCTTTGGAGTAAATTCATAACGAACCCTTTGGGTCTCATCGACAAGCACATTAAAGATTCATTTCAGCCAGATGTGTTGCTTTCGGTAAAGGGTCTTGGTGATTTTACAATGTCACACCGACCAGTGGCAGGAGGATTCACTTCAGTAAGACTTATGAGCTTTGATGTAAAGTCTTGGCAAGCCCATTGGGTCTTGCCGACAAAGTCTAATGAATGGTTTTCGGCGAGAGGTTGGCATTGTCTTAGCGACCTAAGGATGAAAGGAGCATATCGATAGGAGTTAGCGATATCGGTATGAGGTCTTGGGGAGTGACCTCTGGTCTACCCGATATTACACATGAGGACTTTGTCGGTATAAGAATAGATTTGTCTTAGTGAACAGGTATGAACTCAGTGCTTTTGGTAAAAAAAAAGGTATTTTGTATAAGGTCTCCCCGATAACAGTAAGTCATGGCAACCCACATGAGATAGAAGATTACATTTCGGTGAGAGAATAGATTTGTCTTGGCGACATAGGATGGAGGGATGGCTCTCGGTGAAACATGAAGTGATTTGTGTGACCTCTCACTGACATCATAAAGTCACAGTGAAGTGGATGAAACAAAAAGAGCACATCGGTGAGAGATATTCTTATGTCTCAGCGATTGGAATAAATATGACAGAAAAGTATGTCTCGGTGAGACATAGGGTGATCTGCGGGATATCTCCTTGATAACAAAGGGTCATGGTGAAAGCGAATAGGAGCACGGGATGACCAGAGATATTATTGCCTTTGGCATACTTACAGAGTTGTTTCAGCGACTATTTCAATGATGATTAATTGGCCCGATTGCAACTGTTTACTGACATTGGAATATGAAACGATGTGCCTGTCAGATGCTTGTGTATAAATGTTCATTCTCGATTGTGAAAAAGGGGATTTTTTTAGATTTTGAGAGTGGATAAGGTAGAGAATATACAGTTGGATGATTTTTTCCAAAGAATAGAGATCATGATGCATGATTTCAAAATGGAGTTTTTAATGAGAATTAGTTGATGTTGCAGCTCATTTTTTGATGTCAATTGTCTGTTAGATTTATCAAAAGTATTACTAAGTTGTCTCCAAGATTGATGCTTTCTGGTTGTTTAATTTGGTATAACAAGTTTATATTCAATTTATCAGGGCACATTTGCTGGTTCTGTGTGGTTAACTAATTGATTCTTTCAAGAAGAGATTAAATCATTTTTGTTTGTCATAGTAATCAGGGAAATTCATCTAGATTTTTAAAGTAGAACTTAGTAGTCACAGTCTTGCATGTTTATACAAGTTATAAACAAACCATATGCCAAACAATTTGAGTTTCTGTCAAGAAGAAAGTTGCTCATCTAGATTTCATTTGACTCTGCATACCCAATAAGGCACTAATCTCTGCATTTCACCATTCAGATTCATTTACTTTCTTTACATCTGTTAACTAAGCATATTAGGATTTACTTTTACGCATTGGTATACAATTCATATCAAATTTGATTTCATTTTTTCACTCCCATCTGCCATTGTGGACAAATCACTACAAGAGAGAAGATCATAAGTCAAGTCTGCTCAATTCATAAAGGTACACCCGCCTAGGTCTAGCAACACCTGAAGAGTAGAAGGCTCAATTCATTTGACCTTGTCTATTACTGTAGAACGTTGTGAAAGCTTGGAAACCTTTTGTTGTTCAAACCTGTGTTTTTGAGAGCTAACATACCCATTTGTAGCCAACAACTTTTCTGCCTTCAGGCAAGGGCACCAAACTCCAAGTATCATTCTTTTCTAATGATGCCATTTCTTCATTCATGGCTTCCAACCAAGAGTTTGAATCAGACATTCTAAATGCCTCTTTCATAGTCCTAGGCTCATCAGTGCTAGAAATTAAAGCATAGGCACAAGTATAATCTATCAAAGAAAACCCATACCTATTAGGTTGCTTTCTTTCACGTGTTGACCTCCTCACAGGTTGAGGCTGAGGTTGTTCTTCTTCTTTAGAACTCTTAGAACTACTTGATCTCTCCTCAGTTTTAGGTACATTTTGAATTTTAAATTCCTCTTTATCTGGTGTCGGAGGAATTTCAACTACATCCTTTTTATTTTTTGATTTTCTCTCTGACTACAGATCCAAAGAAGAAGGTTTCAGCTCATGAAAAATAACACTTCTACTATATAGAACCTTCTTCGTATTAGAATTCCAAAGCTTGTATCCTTTTATGCCAGTACTATAACCAATAAAAATACATTTATCAGCCTTGTTTTCCAATTTAGATCTTTTTTCATTTGACACATATGCATATGCCTCATAGCCAAAGACACGAATGTGTCTCAGAGAGGGCTTCTTTCAAGACCATGCTTCCAAAGGTGTTTTCTCAACAAGAGAAGAATTAGGAGAACGGTTTATTAAGTAACATCTTGTTGCAACTACCCCATCCTAGAACTTCTCCTCCAAGCCAACACTGCTTAGCATACTTTGTGCTCTTTCCATTACTATCCCATTGAACCTTTTAGCAACTCCATTTTGTTGTAGAGTGTAGGGTGTAGTTTTATGTCTTTTAATCCCATGATCTTTACAGTACCTTTCAAACTCATTAGAAAAAAACTCACCGCCATTGTCAATCCTTAAACATTTTATTTTTCTTCCAGTCTGATTTTCCACAAGGTTTTTAAATTCCTTAAAACAATTGAACACTTCTGATTTACTTTTCAAAAAATAAACAAATTCCCTTCTTGAATAATCATCAATGAACGATACATAATATCTTGATTTAGACAAAGAAGGAACATTTACTAGACCAAAAATATTAGAATGAATGCAATCAAGTAAACCAGAAGATTTATGAGGATTGGAGTAAAATGAAACACGATGTTGTTTACCATATATACAATGTTCACAAAACTCAAATTCAAGGTTACAATCATCAAGACCTTCAACCAAGTTTTTATTTTTCAAGGTTTTTAAACCTTTTTCACCAATGTGGCCAAGCCTATGATGCTAGAGCATAGTCTTTTCTGCTAGAAGTTTAACTTCCATAGAGTTTGCACTATTAGGAACTTTTTCCAATTTTTTTCCATGAGTAGCTTTATGTGACTTTACAAAGACACTATTGCATTGCACAACATGTGTGTCCAACTTATACAAGGTACCAATACAAACACCCCTAGCTAGCACCATTGAGCCTCTAGTCATCTTGCAACCATTTCTAGAGAATGTGACTTGCACTCCAATATCATTTAGCTTGCTAACAAAAAATAAATTTTGAGCGAGACCTAGTATATGCATTACATCATTGATTCCCTTCACTCTTCCGTCAGGGAATTGAATTCTGACTCTTCCACGGCCAACTATTTCCAAAGATGAATCACTTGCCAAATACACCCTTCCACCATCGTATTTTTCATACTTAATGAACCAATCTCTATGAGATGTCAGGCGGAAAGATGCTCCAGAATCAATCAGCCAGATATCATCTGATGCTTGTGTATCCAAGGCTGTAATGAAGGCATCTGCATCACTCTGAGAAGAATCATTGTTAGAAGAATACTTCTTTTTCTTTTTCTCCTCTTTACAATCCTTTCAAATATGACCAGGTTGCCCACAATTCCAACACTTCACCTTGGACTTCTTGCCAAGAGACTTTGATCTCCCTTCTAATTTTGATTTGGACTTCTTGTCCTTCTTTCCTTTTTCTTTCGATCTGCCTCTAATAGCAAGAGCCTCCTTTGCCATCTCAGAAGGTTTTCTTCTCATCTCTTCTGATAACAAAGAAGCAAAAACATCTTCCATCTTAAAATTGGATGTCGTACTCCCTATAGCCATCACAAAGTGATCCCAAGAATCTAGAAAAGAACATAACAATAACATACAACGATCTTCTTCATCAATCTTCACACCCACAGATGCTAACTGAGCAATCAACATGTTGAAAGCATTCAAGTGATCAGCAATAGATGCTCCTTCTTGCATTTTCAAAGAGTACAACTTCTTCCTCAAGAACAACTTATTCACCAAGGACCTGCCCTGATAAATAGCTCCCAGTCTTTTCCACAAAGAAGATGCAGTATTTTCTTGATGAACATTCAGAAGAACAAAGTCTGCTAAACAGAGCCTTATTAACCCCTTTGATTTTTGATCTGCAAGGTCCCAATCCTCTTGCTTCATGCATGTAGGCTTCATTACAGACACAACAAGCCAAAGATCATGATCAACCAACAAATCTTCCATTTTAAGTTTCCACAACTCAAAATTGCTGCCACTGAATTTCTCAATTTCAATCTTTCCTGACATGCTTGCCATCTTAATCTGTAATTCAAATTACTAGACTTCTACAAGACTCCCATTGAACAGAATTAACAAAAAAAACCCAATGTACCCACAAGGATAACACAACTGGCCAGGCTTTGATACCACTTGTAAGGAAAGCTTAGGTGCAGAACAAACTCTCCTAACGTCAAAACCTCAGGGAAGAATGTAGAGGTGACTTTAAATTTTACAATTATAGTTCAATTAAGATACTCATGAAAGAAATAACAGAAACATAGAAATGAACATACACAAGTTGGACACTAGATTTACATGGGAAAACCCTTACGGGAGAAAAACCCACCACACTGAGAAAAGCCTCTTTATATTACAGTAAAGAAAATTACATACAGAGTTTAGACTTAACTTTCTGATGT
This sequence comes from Sequoia sempervirens, assembly GCA_007258455.2. Classification (NCBI taxonomy): domain Eukaryota; kingdom Viridiplantae; phylum Streptophyta; class Pinopsida; order Cupressales; family Cupressaceae; genus Sequoia; species Sequoia sempervirens. The sequence goes on from VDFB02075321.1 coordinate 433,608,739, forward strand.
CAATTTATAGTAACATAATTTCCATGATCAACCTTGTACAGAACATCCCAGTTACAATGCTCTCATAATTGAATTCATACACACTAATCACACATCAAACTATTCACCAAAATGATCATAATTTTCAATTATAGAGTATATCCATGTCGTTCATGGTTTGTTGATCTTCCTCACAGGAACGGTCACACCAGTCCAACTGCTAGTAGTTCACATTCTACTTCTCTGATTGGCTCAAAACAAAACATGTAGGATATACATTTGGCCAACGCGTTCAAATAGTGTCGCATGTCAGTGAGACACTAGGCCGTGTCTCCTTGATGCCACAACACCCGACGGTTGTTATCGCCTATAGTCACCACCATCGACAAGAGTCATATCAAGTTCAAAACTATCACCTAGACTCACTCTATTGCTAAGATATCACAACGATATCCACTGCAAAACCATTGGCCAGACCATCGCTATCGGTGAGAGGTCATACCAAACACAAATTCGTCTTGTGCAAATCTATTGTCAAGACTTCTGCTATTGTCAAGAGTCTTATAGATCCTCATGCCATACTGATGTTCATACCTATCGGCAAGACCACAACCATTAGAAAGAGTTCTCACCGAAAGTACCTGCTTGTCAATGAGAGAAACCTTATCGCTAAGAGTTCATACCTACTGTAAATCTTTCAGCCAAGAGTCTTCCCGACGATCACCAGGAGCCAACCCATCACCAAGACTAGAGATAGCAGAATGAGTCACTCTAAGGCTTCATGTCTCTCCCCGATGACTTCTATCACCACGATTTTCCCCGATAACCATTAGAAACCAATCTGTCGGCAGGAGATCCCAGGCGGAATGAGATGGAAGTTTCATAGTGATCTACATGTCTTGCTGATGACTCCCGTTGGCAAGACAGAACCAAAGTCTCAGTGACCCAAGCACTTCAAATGTTTAGAACGCAGCTGCTAGTCGGTAACACTTCCAGAGGGTCTCACCGACTTTTCTCTTTCAGGAGTTTACATGCCAGCAAGATAGAGGCACATTTTCCAACAATTTTCAATGAAATATTTGCAACAATTAATTTGGTATAGTGCAGCAATTAGAACCCTTTCCAAATTACTCAAAACTTGTAATAGATTAGCGAGAATAAACCCTCCAAACTTGAATACCACTATAGCACGAGTACTATTCACGTGGTATTGTAGCATGACACTGTTCACACCACTGTAGTAGTAGAATAATAACTTCTACTTTGCAATATTTGTAGAATCCTTCAAACCCTTGAATGTTTCTTTACAAGTATGCACAAACTGGACCCCTGTATGAAGCCCACAATCAAGTAATAATTAAATTGATAATTTCATAACCTCAAAATTGCATAAACCAATGAGATTTTTCGTTCTCAATGGTTGGAATGGAAAAAACCCTAGTTGGCTTCTTCTCCAAGCATGAACTCCAAAGACACAAGTTTATAATCTTCAAACATAATGAAATTGATTTCCTTTGATGCCCTTTAATAACTTCCTCAAAGAGATCGACCTCTTAATTGTATTTAAATTACTTTTAAAATCCACTTTTAGGTTTTTAATAAAAACTTTATAATATCTCTCCAAACTTGGGCACCCAAATCAATATTATAAAAAATGTACTTTAAGTGATTTTAATTGAGGGTCATACCCTCATCGAAAATAAAGTACACTTTTTGACTTTATAATTTAACTTTATATTATTTAATTATAATTACTCATTAAACATTTAATATTTTTCCCAACCAACTAATTAAGAGGTCAACACTACATCTGAGACCTATCTAGGTGCCTTACTAAATATAGTAACCTTGACTCCCCTAAAATGGTGACTTACTATAAATAGTAAGTATGAAGGACTGAGTCTAATGAAGGCCAAACCTAAACCCACACTGAGCTCTAAAGGAGAAAACACACTGATCACTGCCAAGAAGGACCCTCTAACCACCTGTGTTAGCCTACAAGGGCCAGGAATAGGCTAAACCATCCAAAAACAACAAAATGATAAAGTGGGGACACTATAGTCTGCCCTCCCTAAAAATCCTTGTCCCCAAGCAATCTCAGCTACAAAGAAAATTCTCTCCCACCTGGATCCCAAGGGAAGATCTATTTAATGTCCCTAATGTCTCCAATCAGCTCATATAACACCAACACAAGAACAATTGTCTAAACTTGAAGAAACCAAATCAATCTCGCCATCACGTTTCGCGGGAGTAAGATCCTCAAAAGGAAGCAACTCAAAAAGTTGGAAACATTTTCTTCCTATCACTATGCAAGGCAAGCTATCATACACACTATCTAGCATGTGCCACTGCATTGTAAATTTGAAATAGATCGTGTACATGAGGATAAAATGTAAAACTATATGCACTCCTCACTATGTACACCTTAGAAAACTCCTCTGCGAGCCTTGTCTGAAATCCCAATGCACTAGAAGGATCCCAAATGCTATGATTAATGCTTAACTTAGGACTAGGGTCAAGATTTATTGGAATCAATCTCAAAGAGTGGATTTTTGTATGATAGTGTAGCATCCACCTCAAACAAAGGGTTGGTCACAAACTAAACCATACCTCCAAGCTGACCCCAATCAACTACCTCTGAACCCCTAGAGTACTAAATACAATCATGCCCAATCTTTTATACAGACTCCTCCTCCCAAGCTAACTCCACCCCTATCCACTCGCTCTCCTCACCAACAAGAGAGATAGAGTGCAAGCTCCCATTTGTAATCCCCCTCAACAAATACCTCTTTCCCTGTAACTCAAATATCATCTCCATTTTAGGCAAGTTGAGGGTGAACACACCAATGTCCTAGAGCCATCTCATACTCAACACTATATCTATCCCATCCATGTTGACCACATAAAATTTAGCCTTTAACTCATAATCATTTACAATAAGGGTGAGATTACAAATCCATCTAGTGCAAGTGAGGGTATAGCCATCTGCAACTCGAACTAAGAATCTAGTGAAGTCTTCTATCTGGAGTCTACTCATGCTGACAAAACCCTTCATCAATAAAATTATGTTTGGCTCCAGTGTCAAGCATGAAAATACATCACTTTCCATCCACTGATCCCCTGAACCTGAATGAAGTTTCATCATGTGTACTAGAATATAATGCCAATGGGGATAGACTGGCATTAGGTCCAAACTCTATAGAGGCATTTCCAACCTCATTATGCTCTAAAACCACTTGCTGGTTTGAAATTTTAGAATCCTCATCCTCATAGTAAACCCACATCATGCAATTAGCTTTTCCCTTTGGCCTCAAAGGAAAATCATGCTCTTTGTTGTAGGGTTCCTTGCACTAATAACAAATTTGGTTCTTCTTAATTTAGAACGAGTTGCATCATCAAGTTTTGTTGTTGTCTTTTTCTTTGTCTTTTCAACTAGTTGATGACTCTCTTCAGAGCGCAAGGTGTTCATATTTGGTGGAAACTATTTTTTTGGAGTAGCAAGCTCCATACTCCTTGCCTTCTTAATGGCACCATGTAGGAAAGGCAGATCAAAGGCCTTAATCCAACCTCTCAAAGGCTCATGTAAACCCTTAGTGAACAACATAACCAAATGCCTCTCTGGCAAACTAGGAACCATCACAGCAAGCCTTTGAAACTCGCTAATGTAAGTATCCAAGCTGCCCACCTATCTAAGTTGTGCCAGCTCTCTGAAGTACAACTCCAAATCTTTCTTGTCGAAGCACTCGATTAGCCTATCTATGAACTCCTGGTAGGTGTTAATAAGGTTATGCTACAAGGTGATCATCCCATAATTCCACCAATCATGAGCCACTCCATCCAGATACAATGTGGCAAACTTAATTGCCTCGTTCTCATGCATAGGTCTCAGTGACAAATAGTTGTCAAGCTTCTGCACCCATAGTCTAGCTAAACACTTGTCACTGCCATCAAAATGTGGCAAGACATCCTTGCTGACAACATGTTGGAAATCCCTATTAACCTATGTGGCCTACAGTTCTCTATGCTCCTATCTGCCTCTAACTCTAGGTCTCTGTAAATCCAAAAACTCCTACATTGATAATGCATGTCTAATCTCAGGAGCTAAAGAGATGTACTCCCCAGAAATCCTAGTAACATCAGCAGCTGAAAAGGCATGTGGTGACTACACCTCTACCTATGGAATCTGTTGCTCTGGTGGAGTCTCTCAAAGAATAAATGTAGGATGACCAAGTCTAAGAATGAACCCACTAGATGATGGATCATTCTAAACTAGCATTTGAGGTTGCTCAACTCTAGGTTGATCAACATGATCTGTCAGCTATAGAAATGGACTCTGGCTCAAGGCACCAACCAAATCTGTAACCATGTCCATCAAATTCTCATGTCACCTCCTCTACTCTTTACCAAGACTATCAGGTATATCATGTCCCCTATATCTAAAAACCTCTTGATCATCTCGGTGTATCTCTATGTCTCTAGCCCCCATTAAACTTGTTATTGTATCATCACTGTCACTAGAATTGGACTTGTGTATGCCCAAAATGCCTGAGTTTGTATGACCCTCATGAATCATAGGTGGTTCCCAATGACCTGTTCCTCTTCCTCTAGTATAAAACAAATTATCTCTACTCATGAAATCTAACACTACACGGGATGATAGGATAACTGCTCTGATACCACTATAAGAATCCCTCTAGTTCTCCGGTTTCCAATGCTTTGTAAATGATGAATGTTTGTTTTGATTTTTAAAACTATATTTTATTTTTTTGTATTTTCTCCAATACAGAAATTAAAAGTAACAATGCAAAAAAATATATGCAAGAAATCTAGAAATAACTCGCTCCAAATGAGATGGTTTTATTAATAGATTGCCTCTATGAACTTTTTACAATATAAAATGCATACCAAAACATAGAAGATGCAAAATATATTAAATTTTGGAAATGTAGCAGCCAACCCAAAATTCTGGAAATGATTAACTGGCAGCAACATATAAATTTTTATTCATAGCATCAATTATTAAATCTTTTTCATCGTTCCTATACCTTGAATGATTGCTATACATTAACCCTTTAATACTACAATCACTTGGTAGCAAGATGGAAACCTATAGATGATAGATTTGTCCCTTTGCAAGGATTTTCCACTACTAAAATGGTAGCAAATGGTTTGGTATATCCAGACACCTCCCAAGATAACAATCTATGCACATTTGACTAGGAATTTTTACCATGAAGATACCACGCGTGGAACTTATGATAGGACAACTAGCTTATCATAGCCAGAAACATCTTTAAGTGAGCCTATATTTTCAATGAAATATCTACAACAATTAATTTGGTATAGTGCAGCAATTAGAACCCTTTCCAAACTACTCAAAACTTGTAATAGATTAGCAAGAATAAACCCTCCAAACTTGAATGCCACTATAGCAAATCATTGTAGCGAGGGTACTATTCACATGGTAATGTAGCATGACACTATTCATGCCACTGTAGCAATAGAACAATAACTTCTGATTTGCAATATTTGTAGAATCCTTCAAACCCTTGAATGTTTCTTCACAAGTATGCACAAACTGGACCCCTATATGAAGCCCATAGTCAAGCAACAATTTAGCTGATAGTTTCACAGCCTCAAAGTTGCATAAACCAATGAAAGTTTTTGTTCCCAATGGTTAGAATGGAAGAAACCATAGCTAGCTTCTTCTCCAAGCATGAACTCCAAAGATACAATTTTATAATCTTCAAACATAATGAAATTGATTTCCTTTGATGCCCTTTTATAACCTCCTCAAAGAGGTCAACCTCTTAATTGCATTTAAATCTTTTAAAATCCATTTTAGGTTTTTTAATAAAAAATTTATAATATCTCTCCTAGCTTGGGTGCCCAAATCAATAATATAAAAATGTACTTTAAGTGATTTTAATTGAGGGCCATGGTCTTATCGGAAATAAAGTACACTTTTTGACTTTATAATTTTTTATATTATTTAATTATCATTAAAGTACCTTTAATGATAATTACTTTTTAAACATTTAATATTTTTCGCAACCAACTAATTAAGAGGTCAACACTACATATGAGACCTATCCAGGTGCCTTACTATATATAGTAACCCTGAGTCCCCTGAAATGGTGACTTACTATAAATAGTAAGTATGAAGGACTGAGTCTAACGAAGGCCAAACCTAAACCCACACTGAGATTTAAAGGAGAAAACACACTAATCACTGCCAAGAAGGACCCTCTAACCATTTTTGTTAGCCTACAAGGACCAAAAATAGGCTAAACCATCCAAAAACAACAACAGGCTAAAATGGGGACATTACAGATAGCTTCTAATCCATAGACTAGGGAGAACAGGGTTGCATTTTTTGGTGTGTAGATACTAGTTCAATAAGCCCGGAGAGTGTGATTCAACTGCAGATGCCAGTCATGGCTAGCTTCATTGACCATTTTCTTTAGGATCTTCAAAATGGTCTTGTTTGCAGCATTAGCTTGACCATTGCCCTGGGGGTAATACGAAGTAGAGAATCTGTGTTGGATGTTGAATCTTTGACATAGCTCTTTTACATCCTGATTCTTGAAGGGCGTTTCATTATTTGAGATGAGGGTTTTTGGAACACCATAACGGTAGATTAGATAATTTAGGATAAATTTAGCAATTTGCTTCCCTGTTATGTAGGTCATAGGAATGGATTCAACCCACTTGGTAAAATACTCAGTGGTTGTTATGATAAACTTGTGCCCATTGGATGAGGTTGGAGTGACTTTTCCTAGCAAGTCAAGTCCCCAATGTTGAGAAAGGCTAGGGTGTGATCATTGGTTGCAACTCTTGAGCTGGAGCATGAATCAGATCTCCATGCTACTGACATTGGACACACTTCTACGCATACTGATGAGCTTCTCTTTCTGTGGTTGGCCAATAGTACCCTATCCTCAACAGTTTCTTAGCTAAAGGCATATCACTTGAATGGGAACCACATATGCCATAATGTACTTCCACTAAAGCAGTCAAGGATTCTTCTTGGTTAATACATTGTAGTAATGTCCCTTAGATGCTTCAATGGTAAAGGGTATCACCTAGGATCATGAATCAAGATGCCTTTTTAACAAATGTATTTTTAAGGTTAGAGGTGATATCGGATTGGAGGGTTCCTCGGCTTAGATAGGTAAATATTTCATGGTACCACGGGGTCCAGGACCAACAATGACACATGTGAATTCCAATTTAGGGATCTTGAAAGTTAGTACAAGAATTCACATTGGAGGACGTTGTTCGACATGTCTAGTAGTGATCCAATTGTTGCCATAGAATCTACTGCTCTATTGTTCATATGAGGAATCTACTAAAAAGTTATGTCTATAAAAAGGTTCTTGAGACTTTCCACAATATTTTTGTAAGGAGTGAGATTTTCATCCTTTGTTTGATAGTCGTCATTGACTTAGTTGATAACCAGCTATGAGTCTCCATAGACTTTCATCTCTTATATCTGCCACTAAACTACTATCCTTAGACCTATATTTAGGGATTCATATTCAAAAATGTTGTTAGTACAAGGGAACAATGGTCGATATGAATTTCGAATGCAATCACCTTGAGGGGTGATGAAAAAAATATTTGCTTCTGATCGATGCTAGGTGAACGATCCATAAAAGTACATCTTCCACTAAGCTGTGAGATTGATAAGGAATACTGATTCATTAGGGAATTCAGATATCAGAGGGTTCTCAACATAGATAGGTGATTCCACTAGTTGGTATGCGATCATTTTTCCTTTGATTAACTTGCGTTCTACATACTCTATGTCAAACTCTAGTAAGATCATCACCCATTTGGCCATTTTCCCTATGAGAGTTGCTTTGGATAACAAGTATTTCAATGGGTTGATTTTGGCAATAAGTTTGATTTGATCTGACAGCACGTAGTGCCTTAAATTTTTTGAAGCAAAAACTACTGGTAAGCATGCTTTCTCAATGGGTGAATAGTTTATTTTGTATCCCACCAAATTCCTACTGATGTAGTAGCTAGCTCTTTCCTTTTCATTTTCATCATGTTGTGCCAAAAGAGCTCCTAGTGTTGTTGATGTTGCTGAGATATACAAGATCAATGGTTTTTTCAGTATTAGCAACATGAGCACTGGAGGTGTCAGTAGATAGTCTTTGATCTATTGGAAAGCTTTATCACACTTCTCATCCTACTTGTAAGTTATCCCTTTATGGATAAGATGAGAAAAGGGGTGGATTTTATCTGATAATTACACTATGAACCTCCTGATAGACTACAATCTTCCTTGTAATCCTCTCATTTGCTTTAGTGTTTATGGTGGCTCCATGTCTAGGATGGATTTTACCTTTGCTGGATTGATTTCTATCCCTCTTTGTGAGATGATATAGCCAAGGAGTTTCCCTGATGTAACCCTGAAGACACACTTTTTTGGATTTAGCCTTACTTTGTATTCTTCTAGTTTGTCAAAGATGGGTCCTAAGACTTGTATGTGCTCACTTCTCTTCTTTTATTTCACCAAAATATCATCCACATAATCTTCGACTTCTTTGTGGATCATGTCATGAAAGATGGGGCTCATTTCTCTTTGATAGGTTTCTCCTACATTCTTTAACCCAAACAGTATCATATTGCAACAATAGGTTCCCCATGGACAAGTGAATGCAGTTTTGTGTTGATCCTCCTTGGCAATTATTACTTGGTTGTACACAAAAAAACCATCCTTGAGTGACAAAATTTTCATGCCCAACTATTAAGTCTATAATGAGGTCAATATTAGGAAGGGTAAATCATCCTTTGGGAATGCCTTGTTTAAGTCTTTGAAATCAGTGCATATTCTGATGCCCCCAGTGGGTTTTGAGACTAGTACCAAGTTTGAAACCCACTCAAGATAATCTATTGGTCAAATAAATCCAACATCGAGAAGCTTAGCTTTAGGATAGACAGCTAAGTGAAGCACAACCACTTTTGGATCAAGCCCTAGCATATTTGTGTATGACCGTGCAAAGTTAGCTCTGTTCTCTTTCAGAAATTCTGCTAGGTTCTTCTATTCTTCGTCCAACAAGGATTCACCATAGAAAGTGATCTTAGGTGCTTCTTCGGTACCCCCATTGACTAGTGTGGCCTTTTCTACTAGTACTGCTGACTTCTTTAGATACATTGCACTAATGGGGAGATTGAATCCCTTATCCTTGGGCTCCTCAGAGAGGTCTTCACCTTCAGATGCATCCTTTGTTTTTGATTTTTTAGGATCAAAAAGTGTCAAAGTGTGCTTTTCACTTAAAGATCTACATGTTAGTTGCATTTCATCAATTTTACAATTGAAGGATTTAATTGTCTCCCCATAGTATACCTCTGTATCAAGCTCTATGTCAAAACCTACTTTGTGATCTACCCATGGTAAGTTGTCACTAAGTCCCATGAATTATGAGATCACTTCATCATTTTCAAATAAATCCAAAATTGGTAGTCCTTGTTGGTCCATGCCAATGAGTTGTGGGTAGACTAGGCATATTTCAGTTGGTTGATTGCTTGGAGCAAAGGATGTAATGGATATCATGAAGAGGGAGTTTTTTTTAATAGGTCAGCAACATCAAGGGGGGAGTCATATAAGGTCGTATCACATTATGTAGGTAACCAAGAGGAAGCCTTGACCCATTTAGCAGAAGTACCTTTTCCAATAAGGGTGACCTTTCTAGTAGTAAAACTTAGGCCAAGATTCTTTATTCATTTCTCAAGAATGATGGGTTCTAGTAAACCATTATCATTTTGTCCTATCTTCTCATTCTTGTTATATCCCATTCCCTTCATTAACTGCAATCCTTTATTCTCATCTTCCATAGGAAGAGTGGGGACAAGTTGTTCATCTTGATAGAGGAGTTTAGAGATATCATCCTCATTGAAATATTCTTGATTCAAATCCCCCCACTTGGTAAAGGTAGTATCTACCATCTTGATAGTTTCAGGCTCTTTGTTGTTAGATGTAGGTTTCCCATGAGATTGAGGAGAAATAGGGAGCTCTCCTAAGACAAAGTTGTTCTTCATTAGCTTATAGTTCCCACAACCATCATCTTAGATCATTGCTTTGATATCAGGTATGTTATGCACAATGGGTGCCTTTGTTTTAGAGGTAGATGCAAGGGATGATGGGTCAACAAATGAGGTAGAAGGTGTAGGACCTTCATCATTCTTGGGTATTTGTTGGATTTATAGAACTTGGCCTCAAGATTTTTGCAATAGTAAAAAGGCTCAGGATCTCAATGGATAGTAATCTCTCTGTCCTCAAAAGGAAACTTCACACATTGATGATAAGTCGAGACTACATCTTTTAGAGCATGGATCCAGGGTCAACCAAGTAGAATTTCATAGGAAAGATCTAGGTCTAACACTTGTCATTTAGTTTCTACGATGAGAGGGCCCACTTGGATGGGTAGTGTGATGATGCCTTGTGATACCCATTCTTGGTTGTCATATGAATTGATGGTGGTACTTTTTGTCTTTTCAATAGTATCCTCTGAATAGCCCAAATTTTTGATAAACTGAAGGGTACAAATGTTCAATCCAACACCTCCATCTACTAAGACTATTTTGAACTTGTTCTTATGAATGATAACCTCAAGGTGTAAAGTGTGGTTATGAGATAGTTGTGATGGTAGGTATTTCTCTATGAAGGTGAGAAGATGATTAGCGATATGGCCTACCAAATCTTGAAACTGATCAGTATCTATATCCTCAAGAACAAATGACTCTAATAAAGCTTTCTCCAAGATTTCCGTATGCACAGGTGATAGCATCAATAGTTCTAATATTAAAATCAATGTGGGGGTGTTTTTAAGTTTCTCTAAGAGATTGTACTTGCTAGTGCTTGTTGTTGGTTGGGTAGGTTGTGCCATAGATTGGGGTGAGACTCCTTGGATGCTGACTTTACCGTGTTGTGTGGTGACTCCACACTCTACAGTATGCCCTTTAATGCTGATGACAGTGATGGTGCTATCACAGGAAGCAACTACATTGGAATAGGTATGCTACACATTTGTATAATCTTTAGCTTTAGCTTTCCCAGTGTTGTTCTCTTTGTTATGATCTAGCATAGGTTTTTTGTATATCTTAAGATCCTTATTCCTAGCTCATACCTCAACAAATATGGTGTCATTCCCTATGTACCAGGATGGTTTCTCTTATGGTTCTTGGTAGTTTTCAAAGTTGGGAACTTTTATCATATTTGACTCTACCAACTTTTTCATGATTACTTCGATCGGTTCAGATAACTGTGTGTACTTGTGTTTAGAATACTTGTTCTTGTTAGGGGTTCGCCTTTGCTGCATAGTTGGTTGAATGTTTGCAACTTGAGTGTTGTTTGGCCTAGGAGCACTTAGGACTACCTTAGCATCTACCACACCATAATTTTTTACGTTCTTATTCTTAGCACAGACACAAGGCTTTTCATTTGAACTAGTTGATGGATAGACATCTTTATAAGCTTGAGTATTCTCCTATGAGATTAGAGTCTCTTGATGTTAAGGGCTCTAGGGAAAATCTCAGCATAAGATGTGATGTACTACATTTTCAAGTGGGAGGATAGATCCAGATTTAGATTTTCTATTATGATTTCCACTTGTTCATTAGGAAGAGGCCACTTGGTTTTACTAGCTATTTGTCTCCACCATTCTAAGAAATTAGTGAAATTTTCTCCTTTATTTTCTCTGAGAGTGTACAATTCCTCTAGACTGAAATCTATATCAAGATTAAAGGAGAAGTGATTGATGAATTTATTAGTAATTTCTTGAAAGGTTTTTATACCAAGAGGAAGATGAGAAAACCTATCCATGGCAGGACCTGTTAAACTTCAAGGGAAGAGGCACATTCAGTATGAGTCATTGTAAGCCACCTCCATAAACATGATGATAAACTCTTTGACATGGTCCACAAGACTTCCTCTCCCTTTATATTTATAAAATTTGGGGATTTCAAAACTAGGAGGGAATGGTACCATTGCTATATTTCAGTCAAATGGATAAGGACATAAGTTTTATGTATGGGGCTTCTTGCTCTTGCCCATGTGAAGGTCCTACATTTCTTATGATAATGCCTTAAATTGTGATGCTAGATCATCTTGTAGGTTTGGTGGAGGAACATATGGTGGGATGATGGATGAGCTATACGTGGGATTTTGATATGAGGATGTGTTGTATGGGGTGTATGGTGGTGTAGGATTCTATGAAGGTGATTGAGGTATTGATGTATATGTCCGAACGCGTATTGACGATGTGAGATTGAGGGTTATAATAGGAACCTTGTTATTATTACTGTTGTTGTTGGGCATACTATTGAGTTAGTAACACTTGTTTTTGAGGTTTTTTTTGTTGTCATGCCACTAGGGCTTGTTGTTGTGCTACTAAGGCTACTTAATGGGCTTGATGTTTTTGTGCTAAGGATGCTTGTTGTTGTTGTTGTGTTAAGGTTGCTTGTTGTTGTTAAGCAGCTAGGGCTACTTGATGTTGTTGTTGTTGTTGTGCTGCTAGGGCTTGCTAATAGGCTTTTTGTGCTTGTTGGAAGACTAAGGCATGTGCTTGCAATGTAGGATCAGGTGGTTGTTGGGACATCAGTGGAGGATTTTGGGTGTTGATGTTTTGAGTGGGTAATGGATTGGTGATGAGAGGTTGGGGATTCCCTTGGTTCAAAATTCCTTGTAAGATAGTGGATTGAGTTGGAGGAATGTATGTTTGATATTTTGTTTAATTTTGCATAGTAAAGGGGACTGTGGGAAAAGATGAAGATGGTGCCATTAGATTGTGCGATGGAAATGACACACTAGAACCTTGAGTCCATTGATTAAAAAGGTTTCCTTGTCCCATGTCTTGAGGATTCCCTTGTGTTAGGGATGTAGATAATGTATTACATATGTTGACAAGATTTGTTACCAAGGGATTTCCTTGAGATGGGTTGATAATGGATTGGATGAATGTGTATTGTGAAACCAATGGTACAGATGAACCAATTGGAGGATTGGGTAAAGATGTCCCTATCTACATTAAGGGTTGAATTTTTGGTATGGTACTGACATGCGGTTACGTTTTGTTTTGAGACACTTGGTCCACACTGCTTTGCATGATGGTGGGCACACTTGTGGTACTCATGGGTATGGATGAAGAGGGATGTCCTCAATATGTGGAATTCATTGTGGAATAATGAATTTAAAGAGGTTTTTATGGCTATTTATGATTTTTGAGAATGGAAGGAGCACCAAAGGTAGGTGTCCAAGTGGTTGTGTGAGATGGAGGGTTAGTTTCAAGGGTACCCACAATTGTGTTGCTTTCAAATGGAAGAGTATGGACAAATTCCTAAGCAAGACTTGTTGCAAGACTGGACATATATGTTTTATTTAGACCTAGTGATGGAGTTGTGAAGCCTTGTGTTAAATTATGTGCAACAAATTATGGGGAGATAGGAGCTACCATTTCAAAGGCTTGACATTCCATGATTTCCTCCCTAGTGAGTTCAAATGGATTTTTTGTGATATCTTCTATCTCATATGGTCCTAATGGTGATGAAGGTTGTTGTGATGGGGTAACTTGACTTCTTGGATCAAATTCTAGAGGATTTAGATCACTTGAGGTAAATGTGACTTTGGTTTTCTCCATGATTCTCTTGTGTTGTGATATTGTATTTACCATAAATTTTGTGTCACCTTTAGGAGAGTTGTGTTGTGATTTGTAATGTTTGAACTCTCTAGTTGAATAAAATATAGGTAAAAGGGATTCTATAAGTATTTTTGGAGCAATGATGATAGTGGGGGATGAAAATATGGATGATGTGGAGAGTGATCTTTGCAAACATTTTGGGACAACACTTTTGACTTAAGTTTGAAGTTTTGATGTTAAGATAAAGGATGTTGATGAACTTGGAAATATTTAAGGTAGACTCATAATCTTCAAGATGAAATAGTTCAAGGATGATAAATAACTTACCTAAATGCATGGAAAAGGATACATTTCACATACAAAGTAGCAAAGTTAGGGTTTGGGTTGATTGATGTCCAAGTCAAAAAGTGTTGATATATTTCAAAATTTTACAAATTTTGGTGAAGTGAAAGATGAAGTTTTGATGAATGGGTGGATGAAATTTTACTTGACAAGAGCAAGGTAGTGAGAAACATGCTATACCTCTAAATTTTTCAACTCCTAAAGACTCAATGATTACGTGAGAAATTCAAAAGTTTGGAAAAGACCAGGATTTTGATAGTAATAGAAGGAATACAAGTTTGGATTGTTCCTTGAAGCACATTTGTAGAAGTTGTATACCAACCTATTTCTGGTTTTGTGAAGTTCCAAAAGGTATTTCTTGAGTGCTTTTGGACTAAGATTCCTAAGTTTGAAATGATGACCTGTAGACCTTACTTTAGGAATCCTGACTTTTTGTGAGATCATCTAGAAAAAGTTCAAGTTTATGGAAGAAAGGAGGATATTTATTGCCGCACAGGTGGTGGTAATGTGGGCCTTCCAGCCTCAATATCAGCTTGTTCCTCTTCTTCATCTAAAATGGTTGTTGTGTTTCTCCACTGGGTAGGTGTTTCTTTTACTTCAAAAGTGAAGCTTCTCAAACTACTAATGATATTGGTTTGTTCTCTATTAATGAGTTCAAAGTTTTGTTGAATGATAGCACCTGCAAGATCAGGTTGTTCAATGGGAGCAGTCGGTCTCCAAATATTCATGTGGGGTTCAATTGTCAATTTATCTTTGCTTAAGTGAATTTATTTTAACACAAACACTTGTCTTGATTAAGTTTTTGATGCAGAGCATCATAAAAACACCATTTCTTCAAGGGATTTCAATCCCAAATAGAATTAGGAGAAGATCAAATTCTTAATTCACTTTCTTTTTCTTCAAAACTCATACAACTTCTTTACAATATTCATCAAGTTCACAACCTCAGCAAATTACATCATTAAGCATTCACCAAAATACTCACCCTCCAAGGCAATCAAGACAACTAAACCATGCTTCACTATTGTTAACCCAACATTAAATCATCAAATTACTATATACATCAAATCTTCAATAAAATCAGACATTGATGCACCTCTACTACCATTGTACAAACAAAATCTTCCCCTCAACCTTTACCCAAACATTGATGCACCTCTACTACCACTGTACAAACAAATTCATCATGAAACTAATCACAGTTATCACAGTTTTCAAACATAATTATGTTTTAGTAAACAAACACCAAGTTCCCTTACAAGTTTCCAAACCCTCAATCGAGTAATCCCCACAAACCAATTTCATATTCTATGAACCAAGACATTTTTAGGGCCACTGTACTCTCCTAATCAACAAAATATAGACTTTCAATTATTTTTTTTAGAAGAAACCACTAGATCTTTAGACTGTACGTTGAAAAGGCTAGTAGATTAGGCCTTTTTTTCCAAAGGAACCCCCTTTTGGACTAATCCAAATCACTCAATACCCAAAAATAGTCTTAGAAAATGTTACAAAACTTATGATTTCTTTACTCTTATGGATTGAAAGGCTCAAAATTGCACTGATTTGTCAAACCCTTGTTTATAGGGTGAAAACACAAGAAATAGGGAGGGTTTTTGTGAAAAATACTCTTGCAAACCTCTATTCCTCCTACCACCACCTAGAACATGATTTTTTTATGTCTGATTATGCTTTTAGAATCATCTCCAAGCCCATGCATGCGTTAATTCTTCTATATTCTATTTGAAACCTCCAATTTTGAATGAAAAACTTAGATTTTGGCTCTATAACAACTTTACTCCATATTCTTGATACCCCTGCACACAGACACATATACACAAAAAAATATACAAAAGAAAACATCCTAATCATCCCAATATCCCACCATTCTATTAAGTTTCCATTGGTGGGATGGGTCTCAACCTCTCAAGTGACTCTCAAAACAACTTTGAGAAATTGCAGAACGAGACTCAAAAACTGAGTTCAAATTTCTTTATTACTAAATTTTCTTCTCCTACACCCTTCAAGAATGAAAGAAGACTCTTTTCTTGATAAGAAACAAGGCTTGGAATGCTTTAATCAACTATGCAACCGAAAATAAGAAGAGAAAATCTTTCCAAAGTAACTGAACAAGGGTATTTTATTGATTTTTATGAAATTGGACTACAAGATCTGATTTTTATTTCTTAGCAACTGCCTTTTCTAACTTCCCATTGGTGCAACTACCCTTTTAACTCTTAATCTTCCTTGATTTTTTCCTAATTCCATCATGATTACTTTTGACAACTTGTATTATTTACATTTTTTTACATTTTCATCTCCTAGTGACTTTATTTTATGACTTGATTACATTAAAATTATCCATTACAAGGCCTTGACACTTCATTTTGAACTCAATCACACAAATTAGACCAATTAGCCTTTTGAAGGCATTTACAAGATCTAGGTGCTCCTACACCAGTTTTCAAACTAAATGTTTATGTCAACAAATCATAACTTTCACAATGTCCATTTTGTGAGAATCATGAGGTTGAAGCCATAATTTCCTATGTTGTCTTTGGAAAATATGGATTGAGATATAATTCAAGATATTTAGAAATGTCTAAGGATAGAAATCCTTAGGACAAGCAGTAATATCAAGACTATTTCAAAAGGTATTCATATTTAAGCCAAAGTGTTTGAGATTTTGAGGAAGATAGTGAATGTTTGTTTGTAACATTTTGGAACCAAGAAATTTATTAAAATGACTCACAATAATTTTAAAATCCTATGTTTGAAATGGCCATCCTTGTTTAGTCCCCACTCGGATTTCTCCAAACACTAAGACATTGCAAATAGTTACAAATTTGGCGACACTGGTTCCCCTCCACGACACACAATTCATGGGACCACCAAATCTCAAAATCCTAAAGATCCTAAGATCCCAAGGATTTTTCTATTTCAACAATGAATAGTAAAAATGTGGGGTGGCTTCAAAATGACCGTTCTTGCACCAACAAGTATTAAGGATTTTGGAAAATAACAGTTTGGTTCTTAGTAACAAACCGAGAACACCCAATCATATACACACCCAATTTGCCACCTAAGGCTCTTACTATTGTTCCCATTCCACTTAAGGCATGGTACTAGGTGCAGTATATTATATAGTCGAAGATAGAAGGTACTTTCTCATGATTTCTCAAACATTAATATAGCCCACCGGTAAACATGCCTACAAGAACTTTCCTATGAGTTTCCCATTGTAGGGTGTGTCTCATAGTAATTCCTCTCTTAAGGGTGACACAAATCATAAAAGTGTACTTAAGTATTTCTCTTCACCCAAGATCACACAAAGCACAAGGGGATTTGATATGCACTACAAGTGTGTCATAGAAAAGTAGACACTAATTCATTTTACTGACTAAAGCTAAGATGAATTCATTTTATGCACCAAATGAAATGTTAAGTTGCCTTCTTCAATTTTAAAACCCAAAAGAAAATGATAAAATGAGGGTTCAATTCTAGTCTCAATTAAGCGTTCATTTTAAACCCAAATGAAATTTAGTGAGGACCTAGAGCAAAAAGTAAAAAGCATAAGAAATTGGGTTATAATTTCCCTAAAGCATCAAATGCTTGTTACAATCATAAAATCTTAAGATGAGAATGCTTCTTCACTCTAGCTTCATATCATCCAACTTGCAAAACCTTGTTAGTCTAACAACTAGAACAATGTTAGAAGTGTGTTAGTAATATGATGAAACAAAAAAATTAAAGAACATGCTAAAAAATGATCATTAAACTTCTTACCAAAGTTGGGTGTCACTATTTATGATAGTGTTTCTCTGGTGAACAAGGGAGTCACTCTAGTGAATTTTGCATCACTTTCTAGACAAACCAGAGTACGATAGCATTGCTATTTGGTTGGGCGTCACCGTTTTTGAATCTTTGATACCTCTATAAAGTATTAGTGTCATCATTTTTTTAATCAATGTTGGTGCATTAATAGGCTTCTTTGTTTGAAATAATGATAGCGTCGCTATATGGCAATGCCCTATAAAGGCATCGATGAAATTGAGTTGAGCATTGCTCTATCCTGCAAAATTCAAAACAAATGGAATTCAAGATAGAAGTTGATTAAATTGACAGTTTTTCCCTCCTTCTAGTGCCAAAATGTCAACCAAGGATACTAGTATGAGCTGATTATGCTTTATCCATGAAGAATTGAAGCATAACGAAGCCACTAATACTCAATCTAAACATGATCAATCAAATTGGAGTTAACTAAACATTCATTAAAATAAAGCATTCTAAATTATGGAAATGTTTAAAATCTCTATTCTAACCCATTTGAAACTTATCTCATTTTGGAATTGGTGTCGTGTTGATGTGAAACAATGACCCTTTCCCAATCCCATGATTAGTGAGCTTGTTTCAATAGATTCTATTGAAGAGAATCAATGAAACGGTTGTGAGATGTAATTAAAAACATGATTTATGCTAAAATGAGTATGATGTAAGAGATAACTTAAATTATTTATGCTAAACTAATTCAAATATGCAATTGCTAAGCCAATCTAAATGAGATTTAAACTAAAAAGATTCAAACCCTAATTATCTAATTAGCTAAAACGGATGCATGGAATCCATTAATGGAAGCTAAGCTATTATGCAACTAATTTAAACTAAAATATGCTAAATGTGTGCTAAATATGAGTGTGAGTGTGAGTGATTTCAACAACATAAGTTTGCTCTAAAAAATATGGATCCATTTGTCTCCAAATAGTGTTCTATTTATAGGAAAGCAAATGAGAAATGAAGGGTTGAGATCGAAAAGCTAATCAACGGTCAAGGATGGAGGAAAGAAGATGCATGGATCATAGATTCTCATCAATGTGTGAGAGTACAAGATGATATTTAATCAAGGGTTCTCAGTCCTTCCAAACAAGCACACTTTTGACCTATATAAGAGGTCAAAAGTTAACTTGCACAAGAATTCACAAGCTAACTTGCATATGAAGCTAAGTGAGAATATTCCCTTTTTCAAATGATTGAAGGAGAAAGAATATTCTTTGCAATATTCATGGGTGAGTGAAAAAGGATATTTTGCAAATTAAAACAATGTTTAATTATGCAAAAGGGGAGGGAATATTCCAGGGGAATATTCCCCTTTTGGAGGAATGTGCAAAGGAGGAATATTCCCTTGGAATATCCCCTTTCAAGTGGGCGGGAATTAGATTAATTATATAGTTGCTAATTAAATAAGGGTTTAATCATGCGATTAGGGGATTTAGAGGAATAAAGTGATATTCATTAAATTAAATGATTTAATGAAAGGGGGAAAGGTGAAATGACATTTAATTAAATAACTTAGGGTTATTTAATTAAATAGAAGACTTAGGGAATTAAATTAAATATTTTGATTTATTTAATTTAATCAAATGAAATGTTAGCATGAAAGGGGGGTGAATTAACTTGATTAAATGAATTAGGTTAATAGATGCAAATGATAAAATTAATTAAATAGCTAGGCTAATTCAATTAATTAAGCGAAAAGAGGATGGGCTCCAAGAGGAAATGATGTTAGTATACCTGATTCGAGTGTATGATATTATTCAAGACATTTTTTAGTGTCTACAAGGGTAAGCAAAAGAAATCAAATGTGGGAGGTGAATCCAAACCTGGTAGTGTTGGCAATACAAGGGCAGACAACTGAGAGGGGGGGGGGTGAATCAGTTGTCATAGAAATTCAAAAATTATTCAACTTATTAACCTTATTCTTAGATCTGATAATTAACCATGAAAGCATACATCATCAACACACATAACACCAATATTTTTATGTGGAAACCTTGTTAGGGGAAAAACCACGGTGGAGATTAGACCACAAGATTATACCCTATTAAAAGTATAAAGAAAATGAAATATGGGGAATGCACATGCATTCAAGCACACTTCCTAGAGCTCACTGATCAATTATAAAAGAAGACACACTGTCTTACAAAGAGATTCAGATTATAGCCATCTAGATTTTGAACTGAGAAAATAGGATCTACTAATGCCTGATTACAATTCCAGTTAAGCACATAAACAATTTTTCACTCTTCTGCACACTTCTTCACACTCTGCTCTACCTTCAAATGATATTCGCACACACAAGAACACTTTGGCATACATTAACACTCTCTTGTACCCTCTTACACACTTCAATTTGAATAACTAATCACTCTTATATATCCACAACAAGAAATTTCATCCCTTCATGTCAGCCTCAACAAAAATAATAAAATGAATATAAATTGTTGACCCAAAACATTAAATATTAACAATGCGAATCAGCCAAGGTAAGCCAAAGCTTATTAAGGACCAAAATCAATATCTTCAACATGAAAACACTTCAATTAATTTCTCCTTAAAGATCCACAACACACTAAAAATAGTATGTTGGCCAAGAATAAGAAAAACATGAACACGCAAGAGAAAATTGCCAACCATGAGCAAAACAATCAATGCAGACATGCAACAAAGATAGAGCATGATCTAGAAACATCGAAAAGAAACATGAATCACTAGAGCATCCATAGCAACTGCACTAACTAAAATAGCATCATCTTCAATCAGGAACACTGACTGAAGAAACAAAAAAATTGTCAAAATGAAAATCTTCATATCTCGATCAAATCTTCATGCAGATCTCTAAAAATTGACGTGGATAAACTAGATACACTCAACAAAAAACCCTTTATTCCATAACCTCTGATCAATAATGTACAAAACATACCAACATATTGAACTTCACTTCAACACTGACAACCTGCAACTCATTCGTTTACAATTTTCTCAATATCCTCAACATATACAACTTCAAATGCATTTATGCTAATAGTGTTGACATCAATGACAACCACATATCAAAAACAAAACCACAAAATCCAACAATCTCCCCCTTTGGAATTGATGGCAACACATGACATGAAAAACACCATCAATGCAACTAACTCTTGAAACTTACTTCCCCTTAGGATTTAATTCATTTTCTCCCCAACACTTTCACATAGTCTTCTCACGATAATCACTAGTTTTTCACATGACTCTTCTCCCCCTTTGACATCAATGACAAAGATCTCTAAGCTCTGAACCACATATCTGAATTTTTGAACCGTCTAACTACTCCCCCTAAGTAGCAGCCACCAAAACATCAATCTCAAGCAATATATGACTATGAAATGCACAAATTGATGCAATGTAATGCATCCTTAGTTTTGATTAGGAAGGGTAATTACCCATAACTTCCCTCTAAGATAATCAAAAGTATCCTTAGACAATGGATTTGTAAAGATGTCTGCAATCTGCTCCTTAGTAGGCACATACTCCAATTTGACTTCTTTTTCACTTACCTTCTCCCTCAAAAAGTGAAACTTGATAAATATATGCTTTGTTTTTTAATGCAACATCAGATTCTTGGAAATGTTAATAGCACCTGAATTATCATAGAATATACCAATAGGCTTATCATATAAAACTCTAATATCCTTCAGCATCTACTTCATCCACAGGACTTGAGTACAATTGTTAGCAGCAACAATGTATTCGACCTCTGTAGTAGAGAAGGAAATGGCATTATGCTTATTGCTTAACCATGAAATTATCTTCTTACCCAAGAAAAATGCTCCACCACTAGTACTTCTTCTATCATTCACATCCCCTGCCTAATCAACATCAATAAAGGCACTCAAGGTAAGATCATCATCTTTAGGATACCATAGACCAAGATCAACAATTCCCTTTAAGTATCTGAAAATTCTCTTCATAGTAGTCACATGAGATTCCTTCAGATTAGCTTGAAATCTTGCAACAATACATACAACATTCATGATATTAGGCCTAGTTTGAGTTAAATACAACAATCCACCAATCATTGATTTGTATCTTATCTAATTTTCTTTTAGAGAATCATCTTTTATTGTCAACTTGCATCCGGTCACCATGGGTGTACCAACTAGCTTTGAATCTTCCATACCAAACTTCTTCAGCAATTCCTTCACATACTTGGACTGAGATATAAAAATTCCTTTATCTAACTAAGTAATTTGCAATCCCAAAAAGAATTTCATCTTACCAATCATGGACATCTCAAATTCATTTTGCATCTCATTAGCAAACTTCATGCACAAAGCATCATCTCCTCCAAAAATGATATCATCAACAAAGACTTCAACAATCAAATATTTATTATGATCAATCTTGAAATACATATTACTATCAACAATACCTTTTTATATCCAAGCTTCAAAAAATACTTTTCCAATCTTGCATACCATGCTCTAGGGGCTTGCTTGAGTCCATACAATGCTTTCTTCAACTAACACACCATGTCTTCCTTATCAGTCAACTAGAATCCATCAGGTTTCTCAAAATACACTTCTTCTTCCAATTCACCATTTAGAAAAGCTGATTTGACATCCATCTAATAAACTTTGTAGTTCTTGTGAGCAGCATATGCAAGAAATAATCTTACAACCTCAATTCTAGCAACATGGTAAAAGGTCTCTTCAAAATCAATTCCTTCCCTCTGTGAATATCCTTTACATACCATTCTTGCTTTATTTCTAACCACTTCACCTTGCTCATTCAGTTTGTTTCTAAAGACCCATTTAGTTCCAATGACATTCTTATCCTTAGGTCTGGGAACAAGAATCCATGTATCATTTCTCTCAATCTATTTTAACTCTTCTTTCATTGCTTCAACCCACTGCTCATCTTTACATGCTTCATTCACACTAGTAGGCTCAGTCTTTGAAATCAAGCAATACTCTTTTGCAGTCTTTCTCCTAGTCTGGACATCTTATTTTTTATCACCAATAATATGATCTTCTAAATGATTCAATCTTACATACCTTGGAGTCTTCTTAGGACATTCTTCAACTTCAGGCTCTTCCAATCTCTCTTCTGCTCTTTCACCAGTTTCTCCTTCTTCATTTTCTTGATTTACCGAATTGATTTGTACTTTATTTATAGTTTGAACTTGCTTTCCTTGGTTTTTACTATCATCCTGATCATCAAAGTCATATTCACAGGTTTTGGATGGTGTACCTAAGTCTTCATCAACCTTAACATTTGCACTTTCAACCATTTTTTCCAACCTTTTATTGTAACACCGGTAGGCCTTGCTTTTAGTAGAATAACCTAGAAAGATAGCTTCATCACTCCTAGCATCAAACTTTAATATGTCTTCATCTCTCTTAATATAACATCTGCTTCCAAATATCTTGAAGTATTTAATAGTAGGATTTTGACTAGTCCATAGCTCAAAAGGGGTCTTACCAGTATCACCTTTGATTTGTACCTGGTTGAGTGTGTACACAACATTACTCACAACTTCTCTCCAATAGATATGAGGGGCATTTCCTTCTAGCATCATATTTCTAGCAACATCTTCAATTGTTTTGTTCTTCCTTTCCAAAACTCCATTTTGTTGAGGGGTCCACGGTGCAGAAAATTGTCTCTTTATTCCATGTTCTTCAAAAAAAGAATTAAATTCATTAGAATTGAATTCACCACCTTTATCTAATCTAAAACATTTAATATTCAAACCTTTCTCTATCTCAACCATAGCTTTAAAGATCTTGAACTTTTGCAGTGCTTCAGATTTCTCCCTTAAGAAAGTAATCCATACCATTCTAGAATAATCATCAATGAGTAACATGAAATGCATGTAGCCTTGTAAACTTTTGACCTTAGAAGGACCACATATATCAGTATGCACAAGCTCTAATAATTCATTTGAACAATGCTTTTTACTTCAAAATGAAATCCTAGTTTGCTTTCCCAACTGACATTCCTTGCATATTGCATTAGTAGTTTTCACCAACTTAGGTAGATTTATCATAGCCTTTGTGGAACTTATCTTGACAATATTATCAAAGTTAACATGACACAATATCCTATGCCATAAGAAACTTTCATCAACTTGAGCAATCAAACAACTTTTACTAGAAACACTCAAGTGAAAGATATTACCTTTTGTTTTTGTAACTGATGCAATTTCATTTCCAGAACTCAATATTCTATACTTTCCGTCCTTGACCTGAAGATTGTATCCCTTATCAACCATTTGACCAATACTCAAAATATTATGCTTCAAGCCTTCCACATACAAAACATCATCAATATTATGCTTACCATAAAGAGAAATGCAACCTCTTCCACGAATCACACTAGTTGTATTATCAACAAATCTCACAACACCACCACCATAATTTTCCAAGCTTACAAACTTACTTTTGTCTCATGTCATATGATGTGAACATCCACTATCAATTACCCATTCATCTTTTTCATCAACTTGAGTAGCTAAGGCTTTCTCCACATTTGTACAACCAACAAATTCAATAGATATGAGATTATTTTCCTTAATAGCAATAAATAGCCATTCATCATCACTTCTATTTCCTTTATCATATTCATCATTTGTTACACCTTCATCGGCAACATAGTAACACTTCTTCTACAATCTAGGCTTGTTATGTCTTGGTTTAGGAGCTCTTTCTGGACACCTTGATGCAAAATGACCTATCTTATTGCAAGAAAAACATTTAAGAGGCAATTTTCCTTCATACTTACCTTTTCCTCTTAGTACTCTTTTGACAATAAGTGCTTCTATCCCTTCTAGCTCTCTTTCTTCTTCTTCAACCTATCTAATTCCATCCTCATACTTGAATTTCTTTCTAGATGAACTCTCACTCAGATCATATCTCTGTCTATCTCTTCTAGAAGTAGTAGCCTTAAATGTAGATTCTACCTTAGGAAGGGCATCACCAAATTCATTCAACTCAAAATCAATTAGCTTACCAACCAACGTATCTCTAGTTATGATTGTTACAATCCAAATCTCTTCAATAGAACTATCTTTGACTTTGTAAGAATCAGGAAGGGATCTAAGAACTTTAGAAACAATCTCAAATTTTTCTATCTTTCCACCAACACATCTAATACCACACACAAGTTCATTCACTCTTTGCATGAAATTATTAATGTTCTCATCATCACCCATTCTCAACCTTTCATATTTCCCTTTCAAACTCTACAACTTAACAATCTTCACATTAGCATCACCTTCATACAAGGTTTCCAACTTCTTCCAAATCTCATGAGCAGTCTTCAGATCCATAACATTTTTCATCTCAAAATCAGTCAAAGCACTCAACAAAGCTTCCTTAGACTGGATATTATACGTAACATCTCTAATCTCAGTAGAAGTAGTAGGACCATTTTGTGGAATAACATACATATTACTTGTAATGCTCCAGTAGGGTTCATCAATGCATCTTAGATGACACTCCATTCGTTTCTTCCATAGAATAATTTGTTCCATCAAATCTCAGACTATCCTTCTTGTAACTTGCCATCCCGGATCACCTTAAGCTATTAAAATTCTTCCAAGGAACCTGCTCTGATACCAATTGTTGGAATATATAAGGGAAAACAACTAAGAAGGGAGGTGAATCAGTTATCACAGAAATTCAAAACTTATTCAAATTATTAACCTTATTCTCAAATCTGCTAATTAACCATGAAAGCATACATCATCAACACATCAGAAACACACATAACACCAAGATTTTTTACATGGAAACCCTATTAGGGGAAAAACCATGGTGGAGGTTAGTACACAAAATTATACCCTGTTAAAAGTATAATGAAAATGAAATATGGGGAATGCACATGCATTTAGGCACACTGCCTAGAGCTCATTTCTCAATTACAAAGGAATAAACACTTTCTTACAAAGAGATTTGAATTACAACCATCCAGATTTTGAACTGAGAAAATAACATCTGCTAATGCCTGATTATAGTTCCAGTTAAGCACATAAACAATTCTTCACTCTTTTGCACACTTCTTCACACTCTTCTCTACATACAAGAACACTCTGGCATACATCAAACACTCTTGCACCCTCTTACGCACTTCAATTTGAATAACCAATTGCTCTTATATATCTACAACAAGAAATTTCATCCCTTCACGCCAACCTCAACAAAAATAATAAAATGAATATAAACTATCGGCCCAAAACATTAAATATTAACAATGCGAATCAACCAAGGTCAACCACAACTTAGTGAGGACCCAAATCAACATCTTCAACATGAAAACACTTCAATTAATTTCTCCTTGAAGATCCACAACACGCTACAAACACTATGTTGGCCAAGAACAAGAAAAATATGAACACACAAGAGAAAATTGCCAACCACAAGCACAACAATCAATGCGGATGTGCAATAAAGATAGAGCGTGATCTAGAAACATCCACAAGCAACATGAATCACCAGAGAAGTATCCACAACAATTGCACTAACTAAAATAGCATCATCTTCAATTAGGAAAATCGACTGAAGAAACATAAAAATTGTCAGAATGAAAATCTTCATATCTCGATCAAATCTTCACGTGGATCTTTGAAACTTGACGTGGATAAACTAGATACACTCAACAACAAACCCTTTATTCCACAACCTCTAGTCAATAACTTACAAAACATACCAACATACTAAACTTCACTTCACCACTAACAACCTGCAACTCATTCCTTTACAATTTTCTCAATATCCTCAACATATACAACTTCAAATGCATTTATGCTAATAGGTTTGACATAAATGACAACCACATATCAGCAACACAACCACAACATCCAATAGGTAGACCCAACCAGTGGCTGACTAGAAACAAAGAGACAACAAAAGAAATCACAATAGGTAAATGGAGGAAATTGGAAATGTCCTCAAAGAAAGCTTCTAAATGAAAGTCCTTTCATGGAATGTAAGAGGGTTAAATAGCCCCCACAAGTAGTTGGACCTAAAGAGTTATGTGATGGAACACAAGATTGATGTTTTACTATTACAAGAAACCAAGATGAAGAAAACTAATTTTGAACCCATAGCTAGGTATATTTGTCAGAACACCCTATTTTACTATAGTGATGTAGGTGGGGCTTCAAGTGGGCTATCTATGATGTGGAATCCCAATAGGTTATCTGGTTCTGAATTATTCCAATGTAGGAATGGTATGGGTGTCAAGTTCTCCAATGTTGGGGGTTCTTGGTTTTTTATTAACATTTATGCTCCTAATATTAAGAATGTGAGGAAAACCCTCTAGTAGGAATTATTTGATTGGATTATGGCTAACAGGGGAGCCTAATGGCTAGTGGCCAGTGACTTCAACTCCCCCTATATCCCTTAGAGAAGTGTGGAGATCTTATTGATTACTCTGACAACATGTTTGATTTGTCTGAATTCTTGAATTGTACCATCCTAGTGGATATTGACTTGCAAGGCCTGTCTTACACTTGGTCTAATAGACACCTGGGGTAGGTTTGATTCAGGTTCATCCTAGTAAATTCCTTTTTTCTTCTAATTGAATAGCCTTAAAGCTAATCTGCTAGCTTTTCCCCAGACTATTTTGGTGGGTTTGTTTCCTTTCCATTTTGAGATCATGTGGAACTACCATCTAGATTTCAACAATAAGATTGTTGCTTGGTGGAATGACCTTGTGCATGGGTATGTACAGGATCATCATGGAAAAAATAAACCCTTAAATGGCAAAAAATTTAGAAAAATAAAAGTTAGGCAACTTGACATAAAAATTTGAATAAGTTATCTATATTCTTTCAAAAATATCTAAGGATTGAATCTATAGCAAATTGAATGTAGTTTCTAAACTACTAGGTTTTTTTAAATCTATTTGGTGAAAATTTGAAATTTCAATACAGTACTACTTAAATTTCAAGGAAAAAATAAGTAGGTTTCTATTTGACCACCCTAACCACAATAAAATGATAATATTTTTTTATAAGATTTTAGATATAAGTAGAGGACTCATGTTCGATGTGATGCATATTTGTTTGTAATTTTTTTCCAAGTAAATAATTAATTATGAATTTTTTATAACAAATTTTTAAAAATATAAAAAATTGTATGTCTGACCACCTTAACTTGGTCAAAACTTCATGAAATTCATTTTTTTTTTAATCCTATAGTATGTGAAGCATAGAATGTGACTCGTTTCAGATTCAAAAAATGTGATACCGTTCGAAAGCTATAAATGTTTTTCAATCAACCTATCAATTAGGATTTTAGTTGTAATTCAAATAGAAACTGAATAATAATTATTTATTAAATTCAAATTAAAGCATAATTTATATAGGTGGAAAGCTAAGAATCTCTTTTAAAAACCCTTTTCATTTCATCAATTATGGGTAAAATAAAAGTCGTCAGCCACATACCCTACACATACCCATCATATCACCACTTTTTGGACCATCATGATCCTACACATACCCCCATGGTTCCCCTATGTTTAGGATTTTCCATAGGCTCAAACATATCAAAAATATGGTCAAGAGGTGGAACAAGTGGGTGTTTGGGGATGTGTTTCATCAAAAAAAGTTTGGGTTGATAGTCTCAAGGGGATACAAAAGAGGATGGACGAGGGAGATACCGATACTCAGACTTGTCAGTGGGAGAGGGATGAGTGCATGGAATGGGAAATTTTTTTGAAGAAAGAAGAAGTGTTCTAGAAGAAAAAATCTATAATTCAATGGATGATTGAGGGAGACTAGAATACATATTTCTTCCATGTTTCAACCCTTAAGCATAGGAAAAGGAATCAGATAAAAAAGTAGAAAAATGAGTCAGGGGATGTTGTTACTACTCCCCTTCAGATTGGTCTTTTGGTTGTTGGTCACTTCCAATGAGCTCTGTTGACTCCTGTTGAGTATCTCAATCCAGCGTTGGGTGATTTATTGTTGGAACCCCTTCCTAATCCTATATCTTGGGAGGATAATGATTGTATTCTTGGGTTTGTTACTCTTGAGAAAGTTTAGGTTGTTGTGTTTAGTATGGGTGCGTATAAGGCCCCTGGACCCAATGGTTTCCCCCAGCTTTCTTCTAGATCTTTTGGGATGTTGTGGGGGAGGACCTTACTTTGGAAACAAAGGAGTTTTTCAATTTTGAAAAAAATTCTCAAACAACTAAACCACACCATTATTGCACTTATCCCAAAAATTGAAGAATCACAAATCATAGTTGATGTCTACCCCATCAACCTTTGTAACATTGTTTATAAGATCTTCTCCAAAATCCTGGTGAACCACTTGAAACCCCATCTAGATAAAATGATAAGCCCAAGTCAAAAAGGCTTTGTTCTGGGTCACCATATCTTGGATGAGGCTATTAACACTCACAAAATTCTACATTCTATGGACAAGTGCAACAATTCTAGTATGAAATTTAAGCTTGATATTTCAAAAGCTTACGACAAAGTCTTGTGGAACTTTCTTCCCAAAGTCCTTGATAAGTTTGGCTTCAATCAAAGAGTGATCAATATCATTTTGGAATGCATAACCATGGTGAAGTATTTGTTTTTGGTCAATGAAGTTCCTCATGGATTCTTTATAGTTGGGAGAGGTATAAGATGTTGGTGTAATTAATATTTAATTACACATTTGCATAACTTTACTTAGGCATTATTTAATTCCTAGGTTTATTTATTCTCATCATTATCTTTTGACCTATCTTGTTGCTCAAGATAAGATTAGGGTTTTGTATCTTTGCTTTTATAAAGCAAATCTTTATCATGTAATTATTGAATTCTTGAATAATATTAAGTTGCACATTCTTTTGCAACCTCTCTATTTTTTCTGATTTTCTCTTCTATGGAAGGTCTATTCTGGTTTGCAAATCTGATCTTGGTTTCTAACATGGTATCAGAGCCTTTATTTGCAGCCCCTTCTTAGATTTTTGAGAAAATCATTGCGGAGTCGTTCGGGATTCCTCGAGGGTTTCATACCTTGAGTTTGTCTCTCTATTTGGGTGCTCTTGCATGGTTGCTTTCGGCGCACGTTGGAGAAAATTTGAGCTCATATTTGAGTTCAGGTCTGTTGGAAAATTCAAGATCAACTTTTGTTTTGCCTGAATCCAACATTTTATGCCAAAGTTATGAGGGTTTGAAGATTTTCCAGATTTGGGAGTTGCAAAGCTTTTGGTGCATTTTTAGGCAGATCAGACCTCGCCATCAGATCCAGAGTGTCTGAGAGATGAAAAATGACATATAATACGCCCTATTTTGGCATCAGCTGTTCGTGAGGAAAAAAAAATTTACCCAATAGGCCGTACGGCCCGCCAGGTACAGGGTACGCTATAGTTGTAGAAAAAAAATATAAATTTTGATATATTCTGCAAAATATTTGTTAATCGGGCTTTATTAAAAAAAAATTGGGTGATTCAAAATTTGTGGCAATTTATATTAATGTGGGGCATATTTTTTTCGTTTGGTGGAATTTTTATTTGTGGGGTTTAATTTTAAATGGGGGATTGTGCAAAATTTTTTTTGGTACCCATAGTACCTGCGTCTATAGGCTGCAGGTCCCATACCTTGCATGGGCCCCTCAGGCCGTGGGACCCCTTATGTCGGTGGTGGCTTCAAAGCCTTGCAACGGTCATTCTACCACCAGTCTAACCAAGTCTCCGGCCTCCTTTTTCCCTGCTGTCCAGTGCTTTCCCCCTCTGCCATCGAAAGCAATGCCTCCACCACGCCCCTTGTTCTTTGGCCCCTGGTCATATTGCCCACCCTAGGGGGCTCCCTAGCCGGTGGCGCCAGGAGCCGTGCAACCTCTGCTCAGCCCGCCCGCCACCTACCTAGTGGCAGGTTCTTTTTTTGGTTTTCTGGAGACTACAATCACATGGAGGACTAGCCGCCAATGCCTAGGGGCTGGATTTTTGCACCTAGTTAGCCTGCCTGTACCCTGAAGTGCCCTTCTACAGCTTTTTTTTTCATTTCGTCATAACTTTTGATCCTGGAGGCATTTTTTTTGAAACAAGATATCACCGAAAAGCTGGCGAGCCCAATTTTCTAATGGTGCAATTTATTTTTTGAGATTTTGCTGTTCTTTTGACTCGGTGGTCCTTTTTTTAGAGGGCATATCTTTTTACTCAGAGGGCATATCTTTTGACTCGGTGATCCTTTTTTCATCATTCTTGTGGCATCAGAAAGCTAATTCTATCCTCTACATAGATCTAAAATCAATTTATATTTTTTGTTTATGCATGTTTTTATGCTCTCCTTTTACAATCATCAGGTTATTGTAATAAATGAACTATGATAAAGTTCCATTCAGGGAGGTTTCTTGCATAATAAATCTGATTAGAGTGTAGTTTTCACTTTTATCACCATATCCATTTTGTTTTGATGGCAACTCACATGGGTTATCTAGTCTCCTTGTTCTTTTGGCCACATTTTTTGCTATAACTTAACACATGTCAGATTCCTTGGTTCACACTTTAGTTGGGAGATTATGTTTCTTGATCCTCATTGGTTCAGATTCTTCTCTGTTTGAGGGCCATGTTTTTATGGTTATTGTTCTAGAGTCTATTTTTGGTACTCCTTCCCATGGAAGAGTTTTAATCACAGTTTGGCATCGGCATCGAGATACACGATTTCTAGATTATGTCATCATCTCCTCTATTGTTGCTTCACATATTCTAGGGTTGTTCTAGTTTGTGAGTTTTCCAGTGTTCTATGGCATCGGGTCTGTTGTCACATTATTATGATTCTAGTTTTGGTTTCTTGTAGACAGAGGTATCTTTCCTTGCTTGTCAAATTGTGGTTCTAGTGTTACTCCATAGTGTTCTTCCAGTGTTTCTTTGTAGTAGTCATCTCAATGTAGGGGGTTTTGTCCCACAGAGTTTTCCTTCTCTACCTCCTCATTGCATTTGTAAATGAGTACCTGATCAGGCCTTGTTGCCGGGACTCATCTTTGCATAATAATTTAATTCTCCCTAAGTTGCTATGGGGGGGTGTTGGTGTAATTAATATTTAATTACACATTTGCATAACTTTACTTAGGCATTATTTAATTCCTAGGTTTATTTATTCTCATCATTATCTTTTGAGCTATCTTGTTGCTCAAGATAAGATTAGGGTTTTGTATCTTTGCTTTTATAAAGAAAATATTGTAAGGAAATATAGGAGCACATGTAATGAAAACTCTAAATAGTAGTGTCTTCAGTAACTTTCATTTCAATTAGGTTGCCTCAAAGACATGAACAACTATGTCCAAAAGTGGAACAAACATAGTTCATTTCCTACATTGATCCATCTAAGAGAAACACATGTAAATTCAATAGCAAGCATTAACAGATTCTACTACATGAACCAATAGACATGACAGATGAAACATAAAACCATAACACAAAGATTTATGTGGGGAAAATATTTTCGGATAAAAAACCCCACACTCCAAAGATCGAGCCATTGTATTATTCAACAACATAATGGTTACAATACAAATTCAAGCTCTTAGCCTTTTCAGAGTTTACATCTTGTTCATTCTAGATACTATCTAGTAATCAACTCTCCCTCTGTACATTTCCTGATCAACCTCTCAAACCAAACAATCTTCGTACTATTGCAATACCCTCACATAGTATACAGTACTAAGCAACACAAGAGATCAACCATGGCATTCAATCCTTTATTAGGAGAGAAATCGGCAACATAACCCTACCTCTCACTTCCTCTATTTCAACCTCATGGCCTCGGCCTTCTAGCTAGCCACTCTACCTTCACATCTGTTCTCTCTCTATTTTCTTCTCTTTGGCTTCGGCTCTATGAAACGGTTTATTTCCAACTATCGGATCACA
Source organism: Sequoia sempervirens (assembly GCA_007258455.2). Taxonomy (NCBI): domain Eukaryota; kingdom Viridiplantae; phylum Streptophyta; class Pinopsida; order Cupressales; family Cupressaceae; genus Sequoia; species Sequoia sempervirens. Next base: position 433,641,392 of record VDFB02075321.1, read on the forward strand.
ACTGTCAAATCATCCAGCTCAGCAATGTAGATGTTTCCACTTCCTTGTGCTTTTTTTTTCCAACTTCCACATAGAAACGGTTCAGCAAATGGTTCACTTTTGCTTTCTCGGATTGGTCCACATCACACCACGTCAAACAGTCTTCACTTAGTCAATAGTGATCAACTTGTGTTGCATGTTGATGAGACACTAGAAGTGTCTCCTCGATGCCACAAGACCATATTACACATTGTCGCCAAGAGTTGTCTCCATCGGCAAGAGGTTCCACCGAGCTCATAAGTCATACCAAAACCCATTGTATTCCTATCGGCATCCATTTTTTGGCAAGAGTCTCCTCATCGACATGATTGGAAAGACCTCTCACCAACCTCCAATTGAACTCATCCGCCAACACTATCACTAAGAAATTCAATTGTCACCAAGAGGTTTCACTGAGGTCTTCAAGTCGCATTGATCTCAATATTGCCATCGATAAGACTATCACAGATCACCAAGATGTCATATCGAAGTCTTCAAGTCATGCCGACGTGAGAATTCCATTCGTTGAGATAATCGTCTTTCACCAAGACATCCCACTGAGCATTCATGTGTTATACCGAAGTATTCGATAGTCAGTGAGACTTATCGCCTTCACCGAGACATCACACCAAGGTCTCAAGTCATACCAAGTGCCAAATAATAGTCGGCAAGACTTTTTTCTTTCGCCGAGACCTTTCACTGAGTGCTCATGTCTTACTAAATCGGCAAGACATTTGACCTTCCCCAAGACCTCACGCCGAAGTCTCCAAGTTACCTCAAGCCCACCTTTCTTTAGGAGTCATGCCGAACACATCCCACACCGTCGGTGAGACAAACGCCCATCACCAAGACTTCATAGCGAAGCCTTACGTTACACTAATGAACCCTAACACTGTCGGCGAGACATTCCCTAATCGCCAAGACTTCCGGCCAATAGGAACAAGTCATACCAATTTCTTCATCGGCCATATAGACCAAAGGTCATGTTGATATCGGCAAGACTTCCTATCATCGCCGAGACTTCTTCCTAAGAGTTCAAGTCACCCCGAACCTGCTTATCAGTGAGACTTCTCCTAGTCGCCATGACTTCCTACTGAATCCTTTTGTTATCCCAAAGACTCCAAGTCACCATGAGTCTCCTCAAAGCCCAATAGACCAACTGTCAGCCAGACATCTCCCAGTCGGTAAGAGATCTCCATGAGTCTCCATGTCATAGTGATAGGTCCATTCAGCAAGACAGAAGTATTGTCTCAGCAACATGAGCAATACAAAAGTTTAAACTACCAGTCAGAAAGACAAATTGAATGTCATAGCAACCATGCTTTCTCAGAGGTTTTAGCCTATGAGATTGAGGCATATTTTCCAACAAATCTTTATCATGTAATTATTGAATTCTTGAATAATATTATGTTGCACATTCTTTTGCAACCTCTCTATTTTTTCTGATTTTCTCTTCTGTGGAAGGTCTTTTTGGTTTGCAAATCTGATCTTGGTTTCTAACATAAGACAAGGTGACCCCCTTTCCCCCTATTTTTTCATAATGGTTGTTGATGTGTTTAGTAGGAATGTTACTCAAATGTTGTCAGAGGGCTCCATCAAAGGTTTCAGGTCAGCCACCACTCTAGACCCAACTATCATTCAACAATTTGTGGATGACTCTATGTTGTTTGGGAAATCCTTAGTTGTGGAAGCTAGGAAATGGAAAATTTTCCTCAATATTTATGTGGCTTGTTTAGGTCAGTGCATAATCTATAATAAAAGTATGATCTCTTTCTTTAACTACACTCCTGGTCTACAAGATCGAGTGATGGTTGTTTTGGGTTGTGTGAGTGCCTCACTTCCATCAATGTATTTGGGTCTCCCTCTCACTATTAAGGAAGTCACTCCCAATTTCTAGAATACTATCCTTGAAAGGATTCAAAGGAAGCTTGCAAGGTTGATAGGTTTCATCTTGTGTCATTCTAGTAAACTACAACTCCTTACTGCTACCCTTCAAGGGATTCTGGTTTACTTCCTTTTTATGTTCAAAATTCCTAGTTACATTGCTGAAAATTTTGAAAAGATCCAAAGAGTATTCCTCTAGTCTAGTATTGGGGAAAAGAAGAAGATGTCAATTTTTAGTTGGGATAAGGTGTGCTTTCCTAAATCTAGGGGAGGGTTGGGCATTAGGAAGATCAAATCTACCAACAAAGCCTTACTTGCCAAGGTTGGGTGGGATCAGTTAAGGAATAAAATAGACTGGTTCAAGATAATGAATGCTAAATACCTAAGTAACTTCCCCCTAGTTAGGTGCATTTTGAATGATCACCCTCATGGGTCCTTGGCTTGGAATAATATATGCAAGATGAAGAAGCTACTTTAATCAGGACTGAGATGGAAACTCGATAGTGGCAGTTGTATTCAGTTTTGGGAAGACCCTTGGCTGATTAACTCCACCATTAGCCTTTTCTGAGTTTAAAAACTTCATGGATCTTGTAATTATTTATTTTGGTAGGAATGTTTGTGACTACCTTCATGGTTCACTAGGAGTCAAGAGTTGGAAAGACTTAGGCTTATGTTTCCCTCTTTCCCTAGACCTAAAATAACTAGCTAATTCCTTATAGAACTTACTCTCATTAACTAGAATCCCCATATCTGATGTTATGGATGATTTATTTTAGTCTTTAGAAAGTAAGGGCAACCTTTCTATCAAGACATTTTGTAGTTTGCTATTAGAAAAGGGCATTCAAAGCAGGCTTTGGAAATGGGTTTGGAATTGACACTTGATTTCAAAAATAAATTTCTTTTGGTGGGAATCTTGTCATGTCAATAGAATACTAACCCAAGATAATATAAGGAAAAGGGGCTTCCTGATCCTGAATAGATGCATGCTATGCAAAAATAATGAAGATTCAGAGGATCACCTATTACTGTATTATCATTTTGCTACTGATGTTTGGGACCTAGCCTTTTGAAAGTTGGATACTCACTGAACCTTGAATAAGGATTTAAAATCCTTTATTGAAGGATGGACTGGACCCTTTCAACACCCTTTCCCCATGGAAATCTAGAGACAAGTCCCCCCATCATATGTTGGTGCCTATGGAAAGAAAGGAACAATCATGTCTTCAAAGACATTGAGAGGAGCCCCAATGAAGTTTTTGGCATAGGATGGATAGGCTTATTTTTGAAAGTATCTCCCTATACACTTGGAAAACCCTGAACAATGCCCCTACATAATCGGAGATCAAAATGGAAAAATCTTGGAACTTTAAACTTGAGACCAACTCCTTTAATAACTCCAAGCCCCTAGCTAGAAAAAAAACAGTTTAGATCCTCCTGGGATTGGGTTGGTTTAAACTAAATTCTAACGGTGTGGCCAAGGGGAACCTTGGTATAGCCAGTATTGGTGGTGTTATAAGGGATTGCAAGGGAAACTTGGTTGCTGGGTTCACTAGAGGAATATGCATTCAATCTTCTATGATGGCTAAGTCACGAGTGTTTCTCAAGGGTGTCAAGATTGTTATCACTCTGAGTATAAAAAAAATTGCACATAGAAAGGGACTCTAAGACTGTGGTTGACTCTGTTAATCATTGCCAGTTTCATGGTTGGAACATTAGGGATATCTTGCTAGAAAAAAAATTATTGATTTTAAAATTGGAAAGAAAGTACTTGACTCAAACCTATCTGGAGGGTAACCAAGTGGTCGATGGTCTAGACAACTTGGGCTCCACTTGGAGTCTTTGTAAGTGTTGGAAAAGGCTAGAGGCTCTACCAAAAAATATACAAGGATTAATCCTTGTGGATTAGAAATATAACCATTTAATGATGGCCAACAATACTAATTCTTGTGGGTACAGGCGGTACTACACGTCAGGACCTTTGGTGATGAGGACTAAGCCGGGTGAGGTGACGATATTAAAGTGAGATGCCGAGTGGTTATTTTATTTCATAACTATGTATGGTGGGTTCATTTTCCTTCATGGGTTGTCTTTTCAAATGTACTACATGTCCCATCAAATCTCCAGGAATGTGTTTATTGTGATGTTTATCACTAGCTTACTTGATAATTCTATTTTAATCAACTAATGATGAGCATAAGATTTTATGAAGTGTACTTAAGAAATTCAAATTTTGGCCCCACGACTAAAAGACATGGGAAAATGTGTAATTTTATTGGGACTTTTGGCACAACACCTATATTAATTATCTAATTTTCATTATCATGGCTTATTTCCTTAGCTTATGGTTCTTATGGGATCATTATGGCCCCTTGGAGTTGGTGTCATCGAGAATGACCATTGAAGCATGTAAACATCTAATAGCTTTAATTTTTCCTTACTATCTTAGGTGGCTTGGTAATGATGTTTTAAGAAATTGTAAATTCACTATTAGCCAGTTCATTTTCTGGCTAACTTTGTTTCTTTGGGCTAGTTTTTGTGTGTTGTGGGTCAAGATGGGTGGTGATAGGGTTAGGACAAAGCCTAAAAACAATGACGAGTTTCACAGGGACCCCATAGAATGACATATATGTATGGAGGGAGGTTTGGCACCACTTTTAGAGAATTTGGTTGGTCATGATAAAAAAATGTCAGCCCAATTTTCTAATTTTTGGAAGGATAGGTGGGTCACCATGAGAGGAATATCATTTGAGGTGAATGAGGAAGTGATTGGAAAGGTGATGGGCCTATCCTATGATGGAAATAAATATAAAAATCACACCAAAACACAAGACTTGGAGAGTCTCAATTCCTTCTTCAAGGACAATGAGAAGTTGGTTAAAGGGTAGTCAGGTTTTGATTGTGAGGCATTGCCAAAACCCTGGGACAAGGTGTGTATTGCTCTTATGAAATATGTTACTTTAGAAGGTAGATATAAAGTTTTTTACTTTTACCATCTGTCATTTCTAAACCACCTACGACACAAAATGATACTCAACTTTCCCTTCTTTCTATTGACTTCCCTAGAAAATTCAATCAAAGAATCCCATGATGCTACCGTTGCACTAGGACGTCATCTTAGGCTATCACTATCACTTCCATTTGGCCTTGTACCCTCCTAAACCAATCTAATTTGTGCATGTAGAGGAATTGGAACCACTTGACCTTGCCTCCGATAAACCTTCCCTTGTTGCTTTGGTGGGACCTAAGAGGAAAACCCCCATGCCTGAAAATGAACCCTATGTTGAGCCTAATTCTAAACCCCAATCAAAAAAGAAGAAGGGGAGGTTGGGTTCACCTAGTCCAAGGCTACGGCCGAGTTATGCGAGCTAAAAAACAAACCCATCAAGATGGACAATAAACCCACTGCTATGAAGAAGGGGAAAAAATACTTTGTGCTAGGTGGACATGCTGGCCACTGACAGCAAAGGTAAAAGCGTTGAGGAAAAAGACTCCAAGGGTGACACCATGGTGGCTATGAGAATTAATATGGGGATGGAACAAAATAGTGTGAGGAGGTCCCATAGACTAGTGAAGAACAAAAAAGGGATTCTAGTGGATGATATTTCTAGTGATTCGAAGCGGACTAGCAATAGAGATGAAGGCAAGAAAGACATTGTTGAGGAGATGGAAGAAGATTTTATGGAGGGCCCTAATCATTTCTTAGACATGAAAAAAATGCTTAGGAGGACACCACCCACTCCTCGAATCCTAGGGCTTTTGAGGAAGAGGCGATCCAGTGGAAGAACAACAAGGAAAAGGACTTCGACAAGCTACAAGAGTGGGTTGTTAAACTTGAACAAAAATTCAATATGCTAGCTTGGTTCACTATTAAAATGATTCAAAAATTGGTTGTCACACTTTTTGATGTCATCAAGGAGGAAGAAGATAGGAATGTTGTGGGTGAAGGTCCCAACTAGATTGGGGATGATGTTTTAAACCTCCTAACTAGGATTGGGAAGGTGTGGACATTTAGTGGTTAGGTCTATTATGTGTTGGGTTTCTACTAACACTGTGCAGTGTCTGTGTCCTTTTTCTATTGTTTTAGTTTATTTTCAATGATGTTTTGATGAAATTGGTCCCATTTTGTCCCTACAGGCTCTTTGTGTAAAGGTACAACAACATGTAAATGTTGGTTATCTTATAAAAAACATGTACTCTATCTATGAAATTCTTGAAATTGTGAACCGTATTTTCTTTGACCATTTCTTTGCTAAAGAAATTTTTCTTTTATTTTTTGTTGATTGAATGGGTGGGATAACAAGAGTAAATTTTCATGGCAAAAATTTTTATTTGGTTATGTTAAAGGTGTGAGTAAATATTTAATATTTTTTGGTTGATTTTAACTAATAATATTCTTTGTATTTTTTTTAGAAAAACAAGAAATGAGGGTTATTTTCAAGGAAGGAAGATACACATGATCGAGTCTTACAAAATACTCATTTTTCTATTTCCCTACAAGTTACTCTAACATTGGAGGTGACTAAAGAGAATTTATGGGAGCTTTTGGACACAGGCCAAGTCAATGTCTTGAGATCTAAGGTAAAGGCAACCAAATATTGGCCCTATTCTAGGGATGGAAATGATCATTTTGTAAAGAGCTACTTGGAATTTTAGGGAAGACATAAAAACTATAAATATGATATGCTCCTTGAAGACATGGGTCTCAAAGAAAATCAAAGAATTACTAAGGGTGATTGCAAGCTAGAAGTCATTAGAAACAATAACATCTTAAAGATCAATCCACCCATTGGATTTTATGATATGGATGTATACGGTGAAATTTGTAATATCTAGGATGTTATGGCTTTGAGTACTAAAAATTGTTCATACATGTAACATTTTTTCATATCTATGTTGGTTTGCGGTATCCTAGACTTGTTATGCTCTTTTTAAGTGCAATATGTACTATGTAACTTGCTTTTTATTTGATAATATATAATCAATTCAAAAAATGTGCAAATCTTATTATTTTTTATAAAAATTATTATTTATAATTATGATTTGAAATCATAATTACAAATAACAAATTTTATAAAATATAATAAGCTTTGCACAAATTTGAGAAAGCTAAACATATTTATATGTGACATAAAGGAATCAAATCTTACATGTAATATATGAAATCATAATTATATATAATTTTTTTTATAAAAATAATAAGCTTTGCAAAAATTTGAGAAAGTTAAACATACTGATATGTAAACAAAAACATCCAATAGAGAAAAGACAATCATACTACCAAAAAAGAAAAAGTTACATACAAGAAAAACGTTAACTAAAATAAACTATGTATTCCAATATATTACACTTAATCTTTTTCTAACCATAAAAGTTTAAAATTCTTATACTTATAATTATAAATAATTTAAATGTGACACTCCCTACATTAATAAGTCCACTCAATTCAAATTTTTAAGTATTAAATCACCTTTTAACTATTTACACCTAACAATCACCAAGTTTGTGAATTTTTAATGAATTATCACTTTCAATCATTCATAAATATTCATATATTCAACATAAAGGAATCATATTCTATTTACCTAATTTTTTGATATTATAATTATAAATAATAACATTTATTAAAAAATGATAAGTTTTGTATAAACTTGAGAAAAAGTTAAACATACTAAGATTGAGACCAAAACATTGAAGAAAAAAAGTCAATTATAGGACCAAACAAAAGAAAGTTATATACAATTAAAAAAAATTAAAAAATAAAATTTATTGCAATTTATATTTGTACACAATATTTTCTAATAAAAAAGTATAAAATTGTTAAAATATAAATATCTGATTCCCTACATTAATAAAATCTCATCATTCAAATGTTTAAGTACTAAATCACCATTCAACCACTTACCCTTAATAATAACCAAGTCTATGAAATTTTATAAAAAAAATTCTTTTAATCAGTCATAATCGTATGTGGGTATGTGCAGGATCATCATGGAAAAATAGGCCCTTAAGTGGCGATGAAATTCAGAACAATCGGAGTTAGGAAACTTGACATAAAAATTTGAATAAGTTATCTATATTATTTCAAAAATATGTAAGAATGGAATCTATAGCAAATTGAATGTAGTTTCTAAACTACTAGGTTTTTTTTTTTTAAATCTATTTGGTGAAACTTTGAAATTTCAATGCAACAATACTTAAATTTCAGGAAAAAAATAAGTAGGTGTCTATTTGACCACCCTAACCACAATAAAATAATAATATTTTTTTATAAATTTTTTTATATAAGTAGAGGACTCATGTCTCAATGTGATGCATATATTTTTATAATTTTTTTCCAAGTAAATAATTAATTATGATTTTTTTATTACAACTTTTAAAAAATATAAAAACTCGTATGATGTCTAACCACCTTAATTTGGTCAAAACTTCATGAAATTCAATTTTTTTTAATCCTGTAGTATGCAAAGCATAGAATGTGATGCATGTTTTGGATTCAAAAAATGTGACATCGTTTGAAAGCTATAGATGTTTTTCAATCAACCTATCAATCAGGACTTTAGTCGTAATTAAAATAGAAAATGAATAATAATAATTTACTAAGTTCAAAGTAAAGAATAATTTATATTGGTGGAAAGCTGAGAATCTCCTTTAAAACCCTTTTCGTTTCATCAATTTTGGGTAAAAAAAAGTCGTTAGCCACATACCCTACACATACCCATCATATTTGCCACTTTTTGGCCCATCATGATCTTGTACATACCCATGTGACATAAAATGAACTAGATCGTGTAAAAATATTGACATTATAATTTTTTTTGGTCCACCACCATCTTTTTATTTTTCCCTATTTGAACTAATTTATAATTGGAATCTAAAAAATAATCCAACTATTTACTTTCTAATTTTGTTCAAGTACCCAATATTTATCAAGAAAGAATAAAAAACTGCACTTACAAAATCATAAGAAATCATTTCATTGAAAACGATCGTACGCTAAAATTTGAAACCTCCAACACTTCTTAAATCAACATCTACATCTCAAATAACATATTTGTATTATTAAACTTAAGATAAACTTGACATTTAATTTATTTAATTTTAATATCAATCTTCTTATAAAAAATTCAATTATTTTATTTATATAAAATATAATAAATAACTTTTTCATTAAAATATATAATTTATAATATATTATAAATTATATATTTTATAGTTATTAAACATTATAAATAAGATATAAATCTGTTAATTAAAAATATTATTACTAAACATATAAGAATAAAAGGAAAAATCCATTTGTAATTTGTGGAGCCCTCTCTCCTAAATATAAAAACTACAAAGCCCAATCCATATGAATGTGGGATTAAAACTAGATCATCCAATCCAATGACCAAGGAAACTATGACACACAACTACAGAATGGGAATGAGAATGCCAAATGTAAATTGCAATGGTGCAATGCTAACAGAGATTTGAAAAGGTGTGGTTAAGGAAATGCTAGGGAAACAAGAGAGGTTGGGTTAATGGGGCCCAACATGGGCCCAACCACCTAAGCATTATAGGCTTAGAGTGTGTCAGTTAAGCCCTAGCCTCTAAATCACCCAAACAAGTTCTTAAGTCACTGTTAAGTGTTGATAATAAGGGGAAAGAAAGAAGATATTTTTGGTACTATCTTGTAGGCAGGCTTGGAATTTGATGGTCATCCCTACTTGTCATATGAAAATTTTATGATGGTCTGGTCATTCAAATACCTTTCATTTTACATTTTAAGAAAAATATAAATTGTTAAAAAATGTATAATTTATGAAAAAAATTATATATTAAATTTTCTTTTGATCATTGCAAAACTTCAACTTTCAAGTATACATTATAATAGAAAACATAGTGAAAATGTTTTTTTATTCCTAGTACAATGGCTATGAAACTAGCATGATTATCATATTCTTAGTGCTTACCACTAAAAGGTAAATGATGTTTCTTCAAAAAATATTCAAAATCCTTGTTATGTCATTAGTCATATGGATTGTTATATATATGTACTTCAAATGAATGTTAAGTTAGAAATGAATGTTAAGTTAGAAAGCAATGATAACTATGAGTAATTATTGCAAAAATCTTAAATTTACTACTACATCTCAAGTAAGTTTCTAAATTCATAGTAAAAAATATTCAAGAGAATTTAGTTAAAAATAATTTAAAAATTAAAAAATAATTATATTCTATTTTTTTCAAAAGATTCTAAATTAATATGTATTTTTCTAATAAACATTATAAAATCATATTTATTAGTATTATTATAAATTAGAATGTTTTATTATATTTACTTATAATAATTATTTACGATTTATTAATAATTTAAAGTGTTATATATACAATTGTATAAAAATATAGTAAGTTTGGGTAGGGGAGTTGGTTTGGGCCATGGGTTTGCTCCCCATGAGTCTCAGGTTCAACCCCTCGCTCCCGTGGTTGATGGGTGGGCCTGTATACTATTAACAATTTATCATCATTGTTAACATTACTTTCAACAATTCACTATCATGATAAATTTATCTTGTGGAAAATTCACCGTCAACAATATGATATGAATTCCTTGTGGTGAATTTTCCAAAAACGCTAAGAATGTATTCTCATAGCTCATTATAATTGTAAAATAATATATGTGAAACATTAAAGAATTCTCATAGATATGCACAAAATGAATTTGTTGAAATGGCTTTAAAAACTTTCATGAAAATGCATTTGGTTGTTATAATGCTGAAGTTCCAGCAAATAGCGCAACTATGGGATACTCAGAACAACATGTGAGCAACCATAAAATCATAATGGAAAGATAGAATATTTTTGTCAAATGTCGTTGTAACTATTTTGATAAACATATTTGCAGAGAAAAGGTGTGAACTATATGATAGAGTTCCTTGAGATGTCATCTAGTGGGCTTCAGGAAAATTTACCGTTAGCAATTCACCTTCAACAATTCATTGTCAACAATTTATCATTATGACAAGTTCATTCCTAGGAAAATTCACCACCAGCAATTCATCATCATGATGAATTCACCACCAGTGATTTCCTAATTCTACATGCGATGAATTATAAATGACGATGAATTTTTGGTGGTGAATTTTCCACCAAGATGAATTGTTGGTGATGAATTTTCCACGGTGATGGTGAATTGCTGACAGTGAATTTTCCTAAAGCCCATCTAATGCAATGAAATAATTATAGATGCATAATCAATTTGTTGAATCGGTTTTTGTTGGAAAATTAAATGCCCCTGAGCCTCTTCCCATCCACCTACCTATCATAAGCATTTGATGCCTGTAGCTGAAAGATTGTTTTGGGGATTGCTTTCCTCACTTGCTCTTGACGTGCACCTGAAGATTGCAGAAGAAGTAAATGAAGTTAAGAATTTTTGAATTCCAATTCAATGCTAGTAGGTGATTTAGAAATTGAGAGGGAATGAGTTAAAGACAAAAAAAATGAAGGCAATTTTAGTCTGTTAGTTGAGAAGGTGAAAATCTTGAGAAGTTGATTTTTTGTGTAGCAGCAGACTGCAGATAGAGAATGTTTTCCTATGTGAGCTTCTAAAAGATCCTAAAAATAAGCAGTTGTTTGTTTTGTGTGTGAGAATAGATTGCTCCTGAAGAGCTCTGTGTAGCTTATCCCAGTGAGCTCCTAGTAGCTCCTAAAGTTATCTAAAGTTGGTTGAGTAGTTGTTTGCTCCCAGCAAATTGAATATTTGTAGCTTAGAAATAGCTTTCAGTAGTTTAAGTTTTATCTTTTCCTGTATTGTTCATTTCCAGTTATTGAATAGAAAGAAAAGTTGCATGTCTCCAAGTTAATTCTGCATTTTTTTTTGAGTATTTCCAGTTTGGCTGGAAAACAGAGCAGTAGCTCTATGTTTTTCTATGCAATTAGAAATCTTGACATGGTATCAGAGCCATAGGCCCCATTTCCTCATGAGTTAGGGAATTTTTTTCTAGGTATTGAGTTTATTGTGTAGGAGACATGGCTGGAGATGAAGGAAAGATTTGGCAGCAACCACCATCCTTTAATGGACAAAACTATGATGTTTGGGTGAAGAAGATGAAGACCATTATGGTCGCCAATGATTTGTGGGAGTTTGTGGTAAATGGATTCAATGATGTAACTAACCCAACAACATATGTTGTGCTCACAAACAACCAAAAAAATTAGTTGAAGGAGTTGAGGAGGAAAGATGGTAAGGCATTTATTTTGATAGAAGCAGCCTTGATAGAGGCCATTTTTCCCAGAATAGTAGCAACTAACTATGCAAAGGAAGCTTGGGAAATCCTCCAAACCTGTTACAAAGGGATTGACAAGGTCAGAATGGTGAAGCTCTAGATGCTTCAAAGAGAGTTTGAGGCTCTTGAAATGAAGGACAATGAGTCCATTTCTTTTTTCCACACAAGACTCTCTGGTTTGATAAACCAGTTGAGAGTGAATGCTAAGATCATTGGTGATCAGAGGATTGTGGAGAAATTCCTTAGGAGCTTACCCATGAAGTTTGATGTAGTGGTGATCGCCATTGAAGAGGCAAAGGATCTCACAACGTTGTTTGTCGATGAGCTAATGGGTTCTCTGCAAACCCATGAGCAGTGCCTAAATAGGTCTACAAGATCTTCCCAAGAGCAAGCTTTTAAGGCTTAGTCAAATGCAAGAGGAAGGGGGAAAGGTAGAAATAGCTCCAGACATGGTAGAGGGAGATCTAGATGTGGTAATGCTGGAGAAGAAAGCTCGGCACGAGAAAACAACCAAGAGGGAGCAAGCAGCTCTCAGGCCAACTCTCGAAGAGGCAAGAAGAACAACAATTCAAATATGAAGAATGACAAGAGCAATGTTGAATGCTACTACTATCATAAGTTCAGGAATTATGCGAGTGAATTCTAGACAAAGTAGTGTGATCAATAAAAAAAATGCAAATGTCGCCGATTTGAATGTGGCTGAAGGAAACTAGTCCACAGCCTTCATCATGTGCAACATTGGTGAAGAAGGTAACCCCAAAGTCTAGTATTTGGATAGCAGTTGCAGCAACCACATGAGTGGTAATGAAAGTCTATTTTCTTTCATTGACAAAAATGTAAAGTCTAAAATAAGAATGGAGAACAATGGAGTAGTTCCTATTGTTGGAAGAGGATCTATTATGATCTAAAACAAGCAAGGTGAGAAGGAGATACAAAATGTATTTCTTGCTCCTAGGTTAAAGCATAACCTCATGAGTGTTGGTTAGCTGATCTGAAATGGATACAAAGTGTTTACACCTAAAAATGGTCACATCACATGATACATTAATTAATTAAATATTTTTTAATATTTAATTAAATCTCTGAGTAATCTAGCATTATAAATAAAATTTAAATAATTTATTTATATTGTTCATTCTTTCATTTCAATTAAATAAATAAGTTATTTAATCATCTTTTCTTTCATTTCTTAATTAATTAAAATAAACATTACGATTTATTTATATTAATCATTTAATCTTGGCTTGGATATTTTATTCAAATAAAGATTAAATATTCCTCTCTTTTAAATATATTCTTCTAATATCCATTCGCAATTAAATATTCTAAATATTTAATTTAATTCTTCTAATATCTATTCGCAATTAAATATTCTAAATATTTAATTAAATTATTCTAAAGTCACATCACAATTAAATATTTCAAAATATTTAATTAAATCTTTTATAGTCCTAAAATCAAAAATTAAACTCACATAAATGAAATTAAATAAATTTATTTATTTAATTTGCATTATCTTCAACAATTGTGAAACAAACTACCAAAACAGAAAAATTAAATTTCTTTGTTCCTGTGCAAGCTTGTTCCCATGGGTTGAAGACAAGCATCCATTCTTCTCTCCAACCTCCCAACATCTTCCATCTTCCTCTCAACCTCTCCATCTCTCACCATTCAAAATTATCAGACAACCTCACAGCCGTTGATCCTTGTCAGCCAGGATTTTCCCCGCAAAAAGCTATAAAAGGACTGCCGGGTCTTTGAACTGACAAAGAAGCTTTCAATAGAATAACTATAGCCAAATTGCAATAGCATAATAGTATATCATGGCCAATCATTCTCATTTCATAGCATCCTCAATTTACAACCCCTGTGCATATCTGTATCAGTATTCTCACCTCCACCAGCATATAGGATAGAGAAGCTCCTTCCTTTGCATACTCATTCTATAGGTTGCCATTCGGAGAAGCCTTGCTTATACAATCTGAGAGCAACAGCTTCAAACAAATCCCTGCAGATAGAGGAAGATGGAATGGCTCTGAAGAAGCTTCATTTGTTTATTTGAACTCAAATTACTTGCATTTCTTCAGTTTAAAGTTCCATTATGTGTCTTTTGTTTATTTCATTTTTTATTACACATATTTAACATACACACAAAGTGTTGATGGATAAGGGTCAATGCATCATTTATGAAAAGAATGAGAAGACGAAGGTGTTTGCAGCAGTTCAAATGACAAAGAACTAGATGTTTTCATTGAAGATTGAGATGTGTTTCTCATCTCAGTCCATTGATGCACCTCTCAAAAATGGAGAATGTACAGTAGTACATCAAGTAGCACCAAGAGCTCCATTCAAGATCCCTCCAAGCTGTGGCATCTCATGTATGGAAATTTAGGCTATGCTGGTTTGAGTCTTTTGTCCAAGAACAAAATGATTAATGGTTTCCCAAGAATAGTAGAG
>VDFB02075321.1:433656118-433735893 GCA_007258455.2 Sequoia sempervirens
GGTTGTGTGAGTGCCTCACTTCCTTCAGTGTATTTGGGTCTCCCTCTCACTATTAAGGAAGTCACTCCCAATTTCTAGAATACTATCCTTGAAAGGATTCAAAGGAAGCTTGCAAGGTTGATAGGTTTGATCCTATGTCATGCTAGTAAACTACAACTCCTTACTGCTGCCCTTCAAGGGATTCTGGTTTACTTCCTTTTTATTTTCAAAATTCCTAGTTACATTGCTAAATTTTTTGAAAAGATCCAAAGAGTATTCCTCTAGTCTAGTATTGGGGAAAAGAAGAAGATGTCAATTTTTAGATGGGATAAGGTGTGATTTCCTAAATCTAGGGGAGGTTTGGGCATTAGGAAGATCAAATCTACCAACAAATCCTTACTTTCCAAGGTTGGGTGGGATCAGCTAAGGAATAAAACAGACTGGTTCAGGATAATAAATGCTAAATACCTAAGTAACTTCCCCCTAGTCAGGTGCATTTTGAATGATCACCCCTATGGGTCCTTTGCTTGGAATAATATATGCAAGATGAAGAAGCTACTTTAATAAGGACTGAGATGGAAACTTGGTAGTGGCAGTTGTATTCACTTTTGGGAAGACCCTTAGCTGATTGACTCCACCATTGGCCTTTTCTGAGTTTAAAAACTTCATGGATCTTGTAATTCTTTACTTTGGTAGGAATGTTTGTGACTACCTTCATGGTTCACTAGGAGTTAGGAGTTGGAAAGACTTAGGCTTATGTTTCCCTCTTTCCCTAGACCTAAAACGACTGGCTCATTCCTTATAGAACTTACTCTCATTAACTAGAATCCCCATATCTGATGTTATGGATGATTTATTTTAGTCTTTAGAAAGTAAGGGAAACCTTTCTATTAGGACATCTTACAGTTTGCTATCAGAAAAGGGCATTCAAAGCAGGCTTTGGAAATGGGTTTGGAATCGACACTTGATTTCAAAAATAAATTTCTTTTGGTGGGCATCTTGTCATGTCAATAGAATACTAACCCAAGATAATATAAGGAAAAGGGGCTTCCTGATCCTGAATAGATGCATGCTATGCAAAAATAATGAAGATTCAGTGGATCACCTATTACTGCATTATCATTTTGCTACTAATGTTTGGCACCTAGCCTTCTTAAAGTTGGATACTCACTGAACCTTGAATAAGGATTTAAAATCCTTTATTGAAGGATGGACTAGACCCTTTCAACACCCTTTCCCCATGGAAATCTGGAGACAAGTCCCCCCATCATATGTTGGTGCCTATGGAAAGAAAGGAAAAATCATGTCTTCAAAGACATTGAGAGGAGCCCCAAGGAAGTTTTTGGCATATGATGGATAGGCTTAATTCTGAAAGTATCTCCCTATACACTTGGAAAACCCTAAACAATGCCCCTACAGAATGGGAGATCAAAATGGAAAAATCTTGGAACTTTAAACTTGAGACCAACTCCTTTAATAACTCCAAGCCCCTAGCTAGAAAAAACACAGTTTAGATCCTCCTAGGATTGGGTTGGTTTAAACTGAATTCTGACAGTGCGGCCAAGGGGAACCTTGGTATAGCCAATATTGGTGGTGTTATAAGGGATTGCAAGGGAAACTTGGTTGCTGGGTTCGCTAGAGGAATATGCATTCAATATTCTATGATGGCTAAGTCACGAGTGTTGCTCAAGGGTGTCGATATTTCTATCAGTCCGAGTATAAAAAATTTGCACATAGAAGGGAACTCTAAGACTATGGTTGACTCTGTTAATCATTGTCAGTTTCATGGTTGGAACATTAGGGATATCTTGCTAGAAAAAAATTTATTGATTTTAAAATTGGAAAGAAAGTACTTGACACACACCTATCGGGAGGGTAACCAAGTGGTCGATGGTCTAGACAACTTGGGCTCCACTTGGAGTCTTTGTAAGTGTTGGAAAAGGCTAGAGGCTCTACCAAAAAATATACAAGGATTAATCCTTGTGGATCAGAAATATAACCATTTAATGATGCCCAACAATACTAATTCTTGTGGGTACAGGTGGTACTACACGTCAGGACCTTCAGTGACGATATTAAAGTGAGATGCCGAGTGGTTATTTTATTTCATAACTATGTTTGGTGGGGTCATTTTCCTTCATGGGTTGTCTTTTCAAATGTATTACATGTCCCATCAAATCTCCAGGAATGTGTTTATTGTGATGTTTATCACTAGCTTACTTGATAATTCTATTTTAATAAACTAATGAGCATAAGATTTTATGAAGTGTACTTAAGAAATTCAAATTTTGGCCCCACGGCTAAAAGACATGGGAAAATGTGTAATTTTATTGGGACTTTTGGCACAACACCTGTATTAATTATCCAATTTTCATTATCATGGCTTATTTCCTTAGCTTATGGTTCTTATGGGATCATTATGGCCCCATGGAGTTGGTGTCATCGAGAATGACCACTGAACCATGTAAACATCTGATAGCTTTAATTTTTCCTTACTATCTTAGGTGGCTTGGTAATGATGTTTTAATAAATTGTAAATTCACTGTTGGCCAGTTCATTTTCTGGCTATCTTTGTTTCTTTGGGCTAGTTTTTGTGTGTTGTGGGTCAAGATGGGTGGTTATAGGGTTAGGAAAAAGCCTGAAAACAATGACGAGTTTCACAGGGACCCCATAGAATGGCATATATGTATGGAGGGAGGTTTAGCACCACTTTTAGAGAATTTGGTTGGTCATGATAAAAAAATGTCAGCCCAATTTTCTAATTTTTGAAAGGATAGGTGGGTCACCATGAGAGGAATATTGTTTGAGGTGAATGAGGAAGTGATTGGCAAGGTGATGGGCCTATCCTATGATGGAAATAAATATAAAAATCACACCAAAACACAAGACTTGGAGAGTCTCAATGCCTTCTTCAAGGACAACGAGAAGTTGGTTAAAAGGTAGTCAGGTTTTGACCGTGAGGCATTGCCAAAACCCTGGGAAAAGGTGTGTATTACTCTTATGAAATATGTTACTTTAGAAGGTAGATATAAAGTTTTTTACTTTTACCATCTGTCATTTCTAAACCACCTATGACACAAAATGATACTCAACTTTCCCTTCTTTCTATTGACTTCCCTAGAAAACTCGATCAAAGAATCCCATGATGCTACCGTTGCACCAGGGCCTCATCTTAGGCTATCGCTATCACTTCCATTTGGCCTTGTGCCCTCTTAAACCAATCTCATTTGTGCATGTAGAGGAATTGGAACCACCTGACCTTGCCTCTGATAATCCTTCCCTTGTTGCTTTGGTGGGACCTAAGAGGAAAACCCCCATGCTTGAAAATGAACCCTATTTTGAGCCTAATTCTAAACCCCCATCAAAAAAGAAGAAGGGGGGGTTGGGTTCGCCTAGTCCAAGGCTACGGTCAAGTTATGCGAGCTAAAAAAAACCCATCAAAATGGACAACAGACCCACTGCTAAGAAGAAGGGGAAAAAATATTTCGTGCTAGGTGGACATGCTAGCCACTGATAGCAAAGGTAAAATTGTTGAGGAAAATGACTCCAAGGGTGACACATCTTGGCTATGAGCATTAATATGGGGATGGAACAAACTAGTGTGAGGAGGTCCCATAGACTAGTGAAGAACAAAAAAGGGATTTCGGTGGATGATATTTCTAGTGATTCGAAGTGGACTGGCAATAGAGATGAAGGTAAGAAAGACATTGTTGAGGAGATGGAAGACGATTTTGTGGAGGGCCCTAGTCATTTCTTAGAGATGAAAAAAATGCTTAAGGAGGACAAAAATTCAATATGCTAGCTTGGTTCACTATTAAAATGATTCACAAATTGGTCGTCACACTTTTTGATGTCATCAAGGAGGAAGAAGATAGGAATGTTGTGGCTGAAGGTCCCAACTAGATTGGGGATGATGTTTTAAACCTCCTAACTAGGATTGGGAAGGTGTGGACATTTAGTGGTTAGGTCTATTATGTGTTGGGTTTCTACTGACAGTGTGCAGTGTCTGTGTCCTTTTTATATTGTTTTAGTTTATTTTCAATGATGTTTTGATGAAATTGGTCCCATTTTGTCCCTACAGGCTCTTCGTGTAAAGGTACAACAACATGTAAATGTTGGTTATCTTATAAAAAACATGTACTCTATCTATGAAATTCTTGAAATTGTGAACCATATTTTCTTTGACCATTTCTTTGCTAAAGAAATTTGTCTTTTATTTTTTGTTGATTGAATGGGTGGGATAACAAGAGTAAATTTTCATGGAAAGAATTTTTATTTGGTTATGTTAAAGGTGTGAGTAAATATTTAATATTTTTTGGTTGATTTTAACTACTAATATTCTTTGTATTTTTTTTAGAAAAACAAGAAATGAGGGTTATTTTCAAGGAAGGAAGACACACATTATCGAGTCTTACAAAATACTCATTTTTCTATTTCCCTACAAGTTACTCTAACATTGGAGGTGACTAAAGAGAATTTATGGGAGCTTTTGGACACAGGCCAAGTCAATGTCTTGAGATCTAAGGTAAAGGCAACCAAATATTGGCCCTAT
The DNA here is from genome assembly GCA_007258455.2 of Sequoia sempervirens. Classification (NCBI taxonomy): domain Eukaryota; kingdom Viridiplantae; phylum Streptophyta; class Pinopsida; order Cupressales; family Cupressaceae; genus Sequoia; species Sequoia sempervirens. Next base: position 433,660,650 of record VDFB02075321.1, read on the forward strand.
TCTAGGGATGGAAATGATCATTTTGTAAAGAGCTACTTGGAATTTTAGGGAAGACATAAAAACTATAAATATGATATGCTCCTTGAAGACATGGGTCTCAAAGAAAATCAAAGAATTACTAAGGGTGATTGCAAGCTAGAAGTCATTAGAAACAATAACATCTTAAAGATCAATCCACCCATTGGATTTTATGATATGGATGTATACGGTGAAATTTGTAATATCTAGGATGTTATGGCTTTGAGTACTAAAAATTGTTCATACATGTAACATTTTTTCATATCTATGTTGGTTTGTGGTATCCTAGACTTGTTATGCTCTTTTTAAGTGCAATATGTACTATGTAACTTGCTTTTTATTTGATAATATATAATCAATTCAAAAAATGTGCAAATCTTATTATTTTTTATAAAAATTATTATTTATAATTATGATTTGAAATCATAATTACAAATAATTTTTTTATAAAATATAATAAGCTTTGCACAAATTTGAGAAAGCTAAACATATTTATATGTGACATAAAGGAATCAAATCTTACATGTAATATATGAAATCATAATTATATATAATTTTTTTTATAAAAATAATAAGCTTTGCAAAAATTTGAGAAAGTTAAACATACTGATATGTAAACAAAAACATCCAATAGAGAAAAGACAATCATACTACCAAAAAAGAAAAAGTTACATACAAGAAAAACGTTAACTAAAATAAACTATGTATTCCAATATATTACACTTAATCTTTTTCTAACCATAAAAGTTTAAAATTCTTATACTTATAATTATAAATAATTTAAATGTGACACTCCCTACATTAATAAGTCCACTCAATTCAAATTTTTAAGTATTAAATCACCTTTTAACTATTTACACCTAACAATCACCAAGTTTGTGAATTTTTAATGAATTATCACTTTCAATCATTCATAAATATTCATATATTCAACATAAAGGAATCATATCCTATTTACCTAATTTTTTGATATTATAATTATAAATAATAACATTTATTAAAAAATGATAAGTTTTGTATAAACTTGAGAAAAAGTTAAACATACTAAGATTGAGACCAAAACATTGAAGAAAAAAAGTCAATTATAGGACCAAACAAAAGAAAGTTATATACAATTAAAAAAAATTAAAAAATAAAATTTATTGCAATTTATATTTGTACACAATATTTTCTAATAAAAAAGTATAAAATTGTTAAAATATATATATCTGATTCCCTACATTAATAAAATCTCATCATTCAAATGTTTAAGTACTAAATCACCATTCAACCACTTACCCTTAATAATAACCAAGTCTATGAAATTTTATAAAAAAAATTCTTTTAATCAGTCATAATCGTATGTGGGTATGTGCAGGATCATCATGGAAAAATAGGCCCTTAAGTGGCGATGAAATTCAGAACAATCAAAGTTAGGAAACTTGACATAAAAATTTGAATAAGTTATCTATATTATTTCAAAAATATGTAAGAATGGAATCTATAGCAAATTGAATGTAGTTTCTAAACTACTAGGTTTTTTTTTTTTTAAATCTATTTGGTGAAACTTTGAAATTTCAATGCAACAATACTTAAATTTCAGGAAAAAAGTAAGTAGGTGTCTATTTGACCACCCTAACCACAATAAAATAATAATATTTTTTTATATTTTTTTTGATATAAGTAGAGGACTCATGTCTCAATGTGATGCATATATTTTTATAATTTTTTTCCAAGTAAATAATTAATTATGATTTTTTTATTACAACTTTTAAAAAATATAAAAACTCGTATGATGTCTAACCACCTTAATTTGGTCAAAACTTCATGAAATTCAATTTTTTTTAATCCTGTAGTATGCAAAGCATAGAATGTGATGCATGTTTTGGATTCAAAAAATGTGACATCGTTTGAAAGCTATAGATGTTTTTCAATCAACCTATCAATCAGGACTTTAGTCGTAATTAAAATAGAAAATGAATAATAATAATTTACTAAGTTCAAAGTAAAGAATAATTTATATTGGTGGAAAGCTGAGAATCTCCTTTAAAACCCTTTTCGTTTCATCAATTTTGGGTAAAAAAAAGTCGTTAGCCACATACCCTACACATACCCATCATATTTGCCACTTTTTGGCCCATCATGATCTTGTACATACCCATGTGACATAAAATGAACTAGATCGTGTAAAAATATTGACATTATAATTTTTTTTGGTCCACCACCATCTTTTTATTTTTCCCTATTTGAACTAATTTATAATTGGAATCTAAAAAATAATCCAACTATTTACTTTCTAATTTTGTTCAAGTACCCAATATTTATCAAGAAAGAATAAAAAACTGCACTTACAAAATCATAAGAAATCATTTCATTGAAAACGATCGTACGCTAAAATTTGAAACCTCCAACACTTCTTAAATCAACATCTACATCTCAAATAACATATTTGTATTATTAAACTTAAGATAAACTTGACATTTAATTTATTTAATTTTAATATCAATCTTCTTATAAAAAATTCAATTATTTTATTTATATAAAATATAATAAATAACTTTTTCATTAAAATATATAATTTATAATATATTATAAATTATATATTTTATAGTTATTAAACATTATAAATAAGATATAAATCTGTTAATTAAAAATATTATTACTAAACATATAAGAATAAAAGGAAAAATCCATTTGTAATTTGTGGAGCCCTCTCTCCTAAATATAAAAACTACAAAGCCCAATCCATATGAATGTGGGATTAAAACTAGATCATCCAATCCAATGACCAAGGAAACTATGACACACAACTACAGAATGGGAATGAGAATGCCAAATGTAAATTGCAATGGTGCAATGCTAACAGAGATTTGAAAAGGTGTGGTTAAGGAAATGCTAGGGAAACAAGAGAGGTTGGGTTAATGGGGCCCAACATGGGCCCAACCACCTAAGCATTATAGGCTTAGAGTGTGTCAGTTAAGCCCTAGCCTCTAAATCACCCAAACAAGTTCTTAAGTCACTGTTAAGTGTTGATAATAAGGGGAAAGAAAGAAGATATTTTTGGTACTATCTTGTAGGCAGGCTTGGAATTTGATGGTCATCCCTACTTGTCATATGAAAATTTTATGATGGTCTGGTCATTCAAATACCTTTCATTTTACATTTTAAGAAAAATATAAATTGTTAAAAAATGTATAATTTATGAAAAAAATTATATATTAAATTTTCTTTTGATCATTGCAAAACTTCAACTTTCAAGTATACATTATAATAGAAAACATAGTGAAAATGTTTTTTTATTCCTAGTACAATGGCTATGAAACTAGCATGATTATCATATTCTTAGTGCTTACCACTAAAAGGTAAATGATGTTTCTTCAAAAAATATTCAAAATCCTTGTTATGTCATTAGTCATATGGATTGTTATATATATGTACTTCAAATGAATGTTAAGTTAGAAATGAATGTTAAGTTAGAAAGCAATGATAACTATGAGTAATTATTGCAAAAATCTTAAATTTACTACTACATCTCAAGTAAGTTTCTAAATTCATAGTAAAAAATATTCAAGAGAATTTAGTTAAAAATAATTTAAAAATTAAAAAATAATTATATTCTATTTTTTTCAAAAGATTCTAAATTAATATGTATTTTTCTAATAAACATTATAAAATCATATTTATTAGTATTATTATAAATTAGAATGTTTTATTATATTTACTTATAATAATTATTTACGATTTATTAATAATTTAAAGTGTTATATATACAATTGTATAAAAATATAGTAAGTTTGGGTAGGGGAGTTGGTTTGGGCCATGGGTTTGCTCCCCATGAGTCTCAGGTTCAACCCCTCGCTCCCGTGGTTGATGGGTGGGCCTGTATACTATTAACAATTTATCATCATTGTTAACATTACTTTCAACAATTCACTATCATGATAAATTTATCTTGTGGAAAATTCACCGTCAACAATATGATATGAATTCCTTGTGGTGAATTTTCCAAAAACGCTAAGAATGTATTCTCATAGCTCATTATAATTGTAAAATAATATATGTGAAACATTAAAGAATTCTCATAGATATGCACAAAATGAATTTGTTGAAATGGCTTTAAAAACTTTCATGAAAATGCATTTGGTTGTTATAATGCTGAAGTTCCAGCAAATAGCGCAACTATGGGATACTCAGAACAACATGTGAGCAACCATAAAATCATAATGGAAAGATAGAATATTTTTGTCAAATGTCGTTGTAACTATTTTGATAAACATATTTGCAGAGAAAAGGTGTGAACTATATGATAGAGTTCCTTGAGATGTCATCTAGTGGGCTTCAGGAAAATTTACCGTTAGCAATTCACCTTCAACAATTCATTGTCAACAATTTATCATTATGACAAGTTCATTCCTAGGAAAATTCACCACCAGCAATTCATCATCATGATGAATTCACCACCAGTGATTTCCTAATTCTACATGCGATGAATTATAAATGACGATGAATTTTTGGTGGTGAATTTTCCACCAAGATGAATTGTTGGTGATGAATTTTCCACGGTGATGGTGAATTGCTGACAGTGAATTTTCCTAAAGCCCATCTAATGCAATGAAATAATTATAGATGCATAATCAATTTGTTGAATCGGTTTTTGTTGGAAAATTAAATGCCCCTGAGCCTCTTCCCATCCACCTACCTATCATAAGCATTTGATGCCTGTAGCTGAAAGATTGTTTTGGGGATTGCTTTCCTCACTTGCTCTTGACGTGCACCTGAAGATTGCAGAAGAAGTAAATGAAGTTAAGAATTTTTGAATTCCAATTCAATGCTAGTAGGTGATTTAGAAATTGAGAGGGAATGAGTTAAAGACAAAAAAAATGAAGGCAATTTTAGTCTGTTAGTTGAGAAGGTGAAAATCTTGAGAAGTTGATTTTTTGTGTAGCAGCAGACTGCAGATAGAGAATGTTTTCCTATGTGAGCTTCTAAAAGATCCTAAAAATAAGCAGTTGTTTGTTTTGTGTGTGAGAATAGATTGCTCCTGAAGAGCTCTGTGTAGCTTATCCCAGTGAGCTCCTAGTAGCTCCTAAAGTTATCTAAAGTTGGTTGAGTAGTTGTTTGCTCCCAGCAAATTGAATATTTGTAGCTTAGAAATAGCTTTCAGTAGTTTAAGTTTTATCTTTTCCTGTATTGTTCATTTCCAGTTATTGAATAGAAAGAAAAGTTGCATGTCTCCAAGTTAATTCTGCATTTTTTTTTGAGTATTTCCAGTTTGGCTGGAAAACAGAGCAGTAGCTCTATGTTTTTCTATGCAATTAGAAATCTTGACATGGTATCAGAGCCATAGGCCCCATTTCCTCATGAGTTAGGGAATTTTTTTCTAGGTATTGAGTTTATTGTGTAGGAGACATGGCTGGAGATGAAGGAAAGATTTGGCAGCAACCACCATCCTTTAATGGACAAAACTATGATGTTTGGGTGAAGAAGATGAAGACCATTATGGTCGCCAATGATTTGTGGGAGTTTGTGGTAAATGGATTCAATGATGTAACTAACCCAACAACATATGTTGTGCTCACAAACAACCAAAAAAATTAGTTGAAGGAGTTGAGGAGGAAAGATGGTAAGGCATTTATTTTGATAGAAGCAGCCTTGATAGAGGCCATTTTTCCCAGAATAGTAGCAACTAACTATGCAAAGGAAGCTTGGGAAATCCTCCAAACCTGTTACAAAGGGATTGACAAGGTCAGAATGGTGAAGCTCTAGATGCTTCAAAGAGAGTTTGAGGCTCTTGAAATGAAGGACAATGAGTCCATTTCTTTTTTCCACACAAGACTCTCTGGTTTGATAAACCAGTTGAGAGTGAATGCTAAGATCATTGGTGATCAGAGGATTGTGGAGAAATTCCTTAGGAGCTTACCCATGAAGTTTGATGTAGTGGTGATCGCCATTGAAGAGGCAAAGGATCTCACAACGTTGTTTGTCGATGAGCTAATGGGTTCTCTGCAAACCCATGAGCAGTGCCTAAATAGGTCTACAAGATCTTCCCAAGAGCAAGCTTTTAAGGCTTAGTCAAATGCAAGAGGAAGGGGGAAAGGTAGAAATAGCTCCAGACATGGTAGAGGGAGATCTAGATGTGGTAATGCTGGAGAAGAAAGCTCGGCACGAGAAAACAACCAAGAGGGAGCAAGCAGCTCTCAGGCCAACTCTCGAAGAGGCAAGAAGAACAACAATTCAAATATGAAGAATGACAAGAGCAATGTTGAATGCTACTACTATCATAAGTTCAGGAATTATGCGAGTGAATTCTAGACAAAGTAGTGTGATCAATAAAAAAAATGCAAATGTCGCCGATTTGAATGTGGCTGAAGGAAACTAGTCCACAGCCTTCATCATGTGCAACATTGGTGAAGAAGGTAACCCCAAAGTCTAGTATTTGGATAGCAGTTGCAGCAACCACATGAGTGGTAATGAAAGTCTATTTTCTTTCATTGACAAAAATGTAAAGTCTAAAATAAGAATGGAGAACAATGGAGTAGTTCCTATTGTTGGAAGAGGATCTATTATGATCTGAAACAAGCAAGGTGAGAAGGAGATACAAAATGTATTTCTTGCTCCTAGGTTAAAGCATAACCTCATGAGTGTTGGTTAGCTGATCTGAAATGGATACAAAGTGTTGATGGATAAGGGTCAATGCGTCATTTATGACAAGAATGAGAAGACAAAGGTGTTTGCAGCAGTTCAAATGACAAAGAACCAGATGTTTCTATTGGAGATTGAGATGTGTTTCTCATCTCAGTCCATTGTTGCACCTCTCAAAAATGGAGAATGTACAACAGTATATCAAGTAGCACTCAAGAGCTCCATTCAAGATCCCTCCAAGATGTGGCATCTCAGGTATGGAAATTTAGGCTATGCTGGTTTGAGTCTTTTGTCCAAGAACAAAATGATTAATGGTTTCCCAAGAATAGTAGAGCCTAATGTTAGATGTGAGGCTTGTATTTTGGGCAAGCAACATAGGTAGCCCTTTCAATTGGGCAACTCTATGAGGGAAAGAGCACCATTGGAGCTGGTGCATACGGATTTGGTAGGCCCTATACAAATCATTTATGTTGGTAAAAGTAGATTTTTTATGACCTTCATTGATGATTATAGCTGTAAGACATGGGTTTATTTTTTGCAACATAAATCTGAAGCTTTTGATAATTTTTTGTTGTTTAAGGCCCGGGCTGAAAAGGAAAGTGGACATTTTATCAAGGTCCTAAGGTCAGATCATGGAGGAGAGTATACCTCTAATTTGTTTGTGAATTTTTGTAAGAAAAATGACATCAAGAAGGAGCTAACAACTAGTTATACTCCGCAGCAAAATGGAGTGGCTGAAAGAAAGAATCGAACCATTGTGGAGATGGCAAGGAGCATGATGAAAGAAAAAGGACTCCCAACTAAATATTGGGGAGATGATGTAGCAACAGTTGTTTATTTGATAAATAGAATTCCAACAAAGGAGGTCCATGACAAAATACCTCAAGATGCATGGACGAGACGCAAGTGGATAGTTGAGCACTTGAGAGTGTTCGGGTGTGTAGCATATGCACACGTTTGTAAGGAAAAGAGGCAAAAATTGGATGACAAGGGTGAAAAATGCATTTTCATGGGCTATAGTGAAGAGTCTAAAGCCTATCAACTATGCAATCTGGTCACCAAAAAGATAGTCATTAGTAGGGACATGGAGTTCCTAGAAGACAAGTCATGGGATGGAGTGGTAGATTTTGACACCTTTGAATCGCTCTTGATAGCTCCTGAAGAGGTAGAAACTAAACATGAAGTTCAGTAAGATGAGTCTGTAGATGCTCTTCAAATCATCAGACGAGATCCTGAAGAGCTCCTGAGAGCTCCTGAAAGCTCCCGATGACTCCTGACAACTCCTAAAGCTGGAAGATAGTCAGCAAGATAGTTAGGTAGACTATCACAATTAGCCAGAGTATTGGCTCTTGAAGGTACCAATCGAGCTCTTGAAAGGCCCCTAACAGCTCCTGAAGTTGGTAGATAGCCAAGAAGACTATCACAAATAGCCAAAGATGTGACTATAGTGAGCTCTGGATGAGCTCTTGAAGTTTTTGGAAGAGCTCCTAAAGAGCCCCTGAAAGCTCCTGAAGTGAGCAGACAGAAAAGCAAGCATCCAAAGACAGCCAGAAGATTAGCTCTTGAAAGCTCTGGAAGAGCTTCTAAAATTGCCGGTAGAGCTCCTGAAAGCTCCCAACAGCTCCTAAACCTACCTGCACAACAAAACAACAACAATAGTGAAAGTTCAGAATCACCTCTCACCTCCCTAATACCAAAGAAGACCAAGAGTCTAAGGGAGATCTACCAGAATGAAAGGTATGATGAAGAATTTGCTGAGAGTGTGGATTTTGCATTATTTTCTCATGGTGATCCAATTTATTTTGAAGAAACTATGAAAGAGGAGAAATGGTGTGAGGCCATGGATGAGGAGATTGATGCAATAGAGAGGAACAACACATGGGAGTTAACCAATTTTCCTCCCAACAAGAAAGTTATTGGAGTAAAATGGGTCTACAAGACCAAGTGCAACTTCGAAGGAAGGATAGACCAGCATAAGGTAAGATTAGTTGTCAAGGGGTACAAACAATAGTTTGGGAGAGATTATAATGAGACATTTTCCCTTGTTGTAAGGATGGAAACCATGCGGGAAGTCATACCAATCACAACCCAACACATGTGGAAGGTGTTTCAAATGGATGTGAAGTCCTTCCTAAATGGAGTGTTGAATGAAGAGGTTTATGTGGAGCAGCCATTCAGATATGAAGTTTCAGGTCAAGAACACAAAGTGTATAGGCTAAAGAAAGCTCTTTATGGGCTGAAGCAAGCTCCATGGGCATGGTACAACAAGATTGACTCATATTTGATGAGCAACGGCTTTAGCGAAAGTGATGGTGAGCCCACTCTTTACATCAAGGCAATAAATGGTAAGGCTTTGATTGTTGTCTTATATGTTGATGACTTAATTGTTACTAGGGATGATGATTTCCTCATTGCTGATTTTAAAGAGGCCATCAAAAGAGAGTTTGAGATGACAAATTTAGGTCTTTTGAGATATTTTCTAGGAATAGAAATAAAACAAATGCATGAAGGTATATTTATCTCTCAAGAAAAATAAGCAAATGAGATCTTGAAGAGATTTAGGATGCTTGAAAGCAAGCCTACCCCAACACCAACAGCCATAGGTTTGAAGTTGAGCAAGGAATATTGCAACAGAAATGTGGATTCAACCCTGTTTAAGAGTTTGGTTGGAAGCTTAATGTATTTAACAGCAACTAGGCCTAATATAATGCATAGTGTGAATCTTATTTCTAGGTTTATGGAGACTCCACAAGACACGCATTGGAAAGCGGGTAAAAGAATCCTGAGGTATGTGAATGGCACCAAAGGATATGGCATTTTGTACATAGTAGCAAAAGAGTTTGGGCTAGTTAATTACACAAACAATGATTGGGAAGGAAGTTTGGATGATAGGAAGAGCACATTGGGCTATGTGTTTCATTTGGATTTGAGAGTCATCTCATGGGCTTCTAAAAAACAACCCATTGTTTCCCTATCTACAACAGAGGTTGAGTATACAGCAAAAAATGCAGCAGCATGTCAAGCTATTTGGATGAGAAGAATCTTGGAAGATTTGAAGGAAGAACAAGAGGATGGAACAATAATTTTTTGTGACAATGTTTCATTGATAGATTTGACAAAAAACCCTGTGTTTCATGGAAGAAGCAAGCACATCGAAATCAGGTATCATTTTATCAGAGAATTGGTTGAGAATGGTGAAATTAAAATGACATTTTGCAGGTTTGAACGGCAGCTAGCAAACATATTCACCAAGCCTTTAAGCAAGGACAATTTCGAGTGCCTGAGAACCAATTTGGGCATTGTTGATTTGGATCATATTTGATCATGTTGTCGACTTAGGATCAAAGGGGAGTGTTGGAAAATTAAATTCCCCCGAGCCTCTTCCTGTCCACCTACCTGTCAGGAGCATTTGATGCTTGCAGCTGAAAGATTTTTTGGGGATTGCTTTCCCCACTTGCTCCTGACGTGCACCTGAAGACTGCAAAAGAAGTAAATGAAGTTAGGAATTTTTGAATTCCAATTCAATGCTAGTAGGTGATTTCAAAATTGAGAGGGAATGAGTTAAAGAAAAAAAAAATGAAGGAAGTTTAAGTCTGTCAGTTGAGAAGTTGAAAATCTCGAGAAGTTGATTTTCTGTGCAGCAATAGACTGTAGTTAGAGAATGTTTTCCTATGTGAGCTTCTAAAAGCTCCTGAACAACAACAATTGTTTGTTTTGTGTGTGAGCAGATATTGCTCCTGAAGAGCTTTGCGTAGCTCAACCCAATGACCTCCTAGTAGCTCTTAAAGTTATCTGAAGTTGGTTGAGTAGTTGTTTGCTCCCAACAGATTGAAGATTTGTAGCTTAGAGTTAGCTTTCAGTAGTTTAAGTTTATCTTTCTTGTATTAAACTCATTTCCATTTATTGAATAGAAAGCAAAGTTGCATGTCTCCAAGTTTATTCCGCATTTTTTTTTTTTAGTATTTCCAGTTTGGCTGGAAAACAGAGCAACAACTCTATTTTTTTCTGTGCAATCAAAAATCTTGACAGTTTTAGAAGTTTTTAAATAGATGCACTTGATCCACATCACCCATGAGAGCTATGGAACAGGGTATGGACTTCTATTAAAGCATAATGGAAAATATTTTTATCAGATATTATAGTTGAGAATTCTCTGGTAGATATGAGTGCAAAATGTGAAAGCATTCATAGCATGCATATGGTTTGGTAGGATACTTTAAGGAAATGGAGCCAAGTTCCATAATGAGCCTCTAGAAATGACATATAGAAAACCATAAAAATGTGAGGCTAAAATCCTCTAAATAAGGACTATATATACAAAATGTGGAGCATAGACAATGTCTGTGAAATGTGGCAAAATACCCTAAAGAAATGTGGTCTCATTGATGCCATCATTGTTGAGCATGTTCAAATGGATTGATGAAAGGTTTTAGAGAATATCAAATAGATTCTCTTAGGAAGCATGAAGATTGTGGGACAAGACACCTCAAAGAGATCTTAAAGTTTCATCACTATGCACAAAATGTTGTAAATTCACTGAGAAGTGACTATTTCATGGTGAAGGGATAGTCAACGTGCATGAAAGGTTCAATAAAATGCTTAAGATAAATGTTGTCTCACAACATGCCATGATTCCAAAAAATATTTATTGAGAGAGCTTTGTAAATGGCATTAAAGCTTGAAATCACCATGGTAGACATGCCTGCAACATAGGAAGCATACCTAGAAGAAGCAAACTATTAAAAAAAATCCTCAAAGGGATGTCATTCCAAAGAACGGAATGGTTGTAGGATATGCATGAAATAGAGTTAAAGGTAAATGATTTAGTCATGGAAATTAGGGAGTCTAAAATTGATAGGTGAAGTGCATAAGCTCCATAGACATCTAATATATGATAATAACATTCCCCTTCCTTATAGCCAAGAGTAAAATTTCATCAAGAACATTGAAATTTTCATTGCAAGTGATCCCAATGCAATTTTCAAGGGTATTATATGTGCCATACTTAACTCATGAAGAAAATAATTATGTAATTCAGTTATATAATAGAGAATGGAGCTGAAAAGGATGGAATTCCTCTGGCTCATGGCCACCTAGGGATACTGCTCTTTTGACAACTTATTCAAAAATATGAATATGCAAGATATACCATAGAAAAGACACAATAGTACTACTAGGATCTATGGAGTCTATGAGATTTAAAAGCTCGAAACTAGTATTTGATTACCTGCTAAGAGAAGAATGATATGTAATTTTAGATGTGTAGCCTAAGATTTGTATTCTTTGCTTTGTAGTGAGTTTTCCTAGACTAGAAGTCCCTAATATGTATTATGCATGACTAAACATCAGATATGTAGATGATGAACCTACTGACTCAGTTTTTAAAGGTTTTTGAACAAAGACACGTAGTAGTTGAAATACCTAGTATTTCACACTATGAAGTACAAGTACTTGAAACTACACTTTCAGAAGTCTCAGACACCAAGTTAGGCCACATCAACATGCAATGCTTTTGGAAATCTATGGAATAATGAAAGAGGTCACTCTTATTAGAGAATACCTTTGAAAGTGGGTTATCACATGCCATCAAATTTCCTATGGCAATCTAGTATCCTGATTTGGTCTTAGAATGCATAAAAGGATATAATCCTAAGACTAGAGAGATCAATACCATTGATGACAAACTGGTGGCTAGGATAGAGAGTGTCTCCATCAAGATCATCTTCAAGTCTCTTATTAGAGATCAATTTTCTCCCATTAACAAAGATATTTCTCATTAGCATTTTAGTGAGCATAAGAATCCGGGTCTTAATACCATAGCAAGAAATTGGCAATTAGTACCCAAAGGAGGTAGGTCTTAGCTTCCAAATTCTCTCCATAGGTCTCTCTTCATTGATGATGTTGCTAGTATGATAGTTCTTCTTTGCTGACTAATGGGAAATGGAAATTCAATTGAGCTTGAGAAATAGATGTACCTTTTCATCATTATCATAAGTTTAGGGAATCAATTCACTAATTGGGGTAGCATTATCAATGATAATTTACACAAGTAGTTGACTAAGTTTGAGTTAAGCTAGTATTTTCACATGTATACCTATCTTTTCTATGCAATTGGTAGTATGAAGACTTGGTCATGGCTTAGTACTAGAAGAATATAAGATAATACAATGTAGAGCTATAACTATTCTTTGCAATTGCAAGTAGAGGAAAGTTGCAAGAACTTTCAAAGAGTGAATGATGCTTTTACAATGTTAATAGAAAGAGCTCCAAGGAAACACTACACTAAGAATATCTTTGGTAGCAGAAACTCTTGTTAAAACAATATGGAAGTTATTTCTATAAACACCTAAAATTTGACCTTACCCAACCACACCTAATTTTACTCTATCCTAAGTCATTAATTAATAAATATCTATTATTTATTTAATTATTCTCATCCTTTCTCATCTTCATCCTAATCATTTAATGAAATAAATATTTATCATTTATTTAATTATCATCTATTCACATGATCCCATTAATTAAATAAATTATTTATTTATTTAATTAATTCCACTTTATCCTCTATCCTTGTCCATCTAATCCTAGCCCTTTATCTTGTTCACATTGATCATAATCTAAATTTTTTTCTCATTTGATAATTTTCCTCTTCACATTTCTAACTAACTCCTTGTCTAGATTCATTGAACCTAGACACCTAACCAAAAGTCAAACTAACTTTTCATATTATCCATTCATCTCATTTAACATTTCAATCCTAGCCATTCCCATAAGTATTTTTGTTTTTATCTCAATCCTAAACCTAAACCCTATCCTTCATGTTCCACTTGTCACATGATTACATCTTTGATCCAAATACTAATCCTCCTTCAATCTTAGCCCTCCATCATCAATTATTCCTAGCCACTAATTTTTCCTCTTCAAGACTATATCTATATGCTCTCATCTTTCATTCTTATGAACTTTGAAGCTATCATACCTACATGTTGTCACTTTGATATATCATTATCAAACCATATCAAGGTTATTCTAGAGCATTGATCAATCCACATACCAACATATATCAAAGAGAAAATCAATGGAATAAGGGTGCACTCCATTTCCACTCATCAAGGAGAGAAGAAAAGATTCTAGGTAGAGGTATTGTGCTTTATATTTTCTTTATCTTCTATTCTTTTACCTTCAATCTTTTCACCCTCTTCATTTTGGTAGGCCCACTAGAACCCACATCCTTTTTAACCTATTTTTTAGTGAAATTTTCATGAGTTTTTGTGATGCAAAAATAAATTTTTGGTCCTAGAGACTATAAAGTGGTTCGTTTGTTTTAAAAAATGGAACCTTTGTTTCATTGAAATGCACCCTTTTAGCACAAAGTTGTGCCTTTGTTTCACAAAAAGGAACCTTTGTTTCATAGAAATGCACCCTTGTAGCACAAAGTTGTGCCTTTGTTTTGTAAAGCTATGCTTTCTGTTCTTTTGTTTTGTGACTTGGATTTGATCATTTTGAGATAATTCTAGGGTTTGACTAGCCTTGGAGACCTTTTTTTAGGTTTTTTCATTCTTTTCTTATAAAAATTAAGGTTTCCAAGGTTTGGTCATAATAGGGTTTCTTACAAGATTTCTAGGAGATCTAGGGTTTTGCTTCCTTTTTAGATCTTTTGAGTATATAACCTGACATATTTTGGCAAGATCTCTATGTTTTCAAGTTTCCTATAGTCTTATCTTGGAATTTTCCTCTAGCTTTGTTGGTGAAAAACTTCATTTTCTGGGTCTTGGAGGTCATTTTGAGGCTTTGTCTATCAAATTTCACATTTGTTTCACATAGTGTTGTTGAACACGTTGAAATACTCAGAGGGGCATAAATCAGTATACTTCAAATTTCAAACTCAATCCTTAATTGTTGAAGCTAATTTATATCATTAAAGCATTCAACTACTCAATCAAAACAACAAAGAAGATAAGCATCCATACAAGAACACAATTGACTCCATATTTACATGGAAAACCCCACAAGGGAAAAACCACGGTGAGAAATGTTGTTAGGAACTACTGTCCTAATCCAACCTCAAAAGTAAATAATAGTTACAAATTTTATTTAGGGCTACAACCCAAGGAAGCTACAACTCCCTGTTTATACAACTTTTTTTTAGGTCTAGAATCCAAGGAAGCTACAACTCTCTGATTGAAAACAACTAAAATGTGACTAAATTTATGGCTTTAACCCATTGATAGTGACCAATTATGTATATTAGGTCTGAGGTAGATCTTATCATGCTCTAATCATGCACTTATGCATTTTCCACACTTCAATCATTCACTTCTTATCTTTGATCTTCTTTATATAACATATACACATTTGAAAAATACAAATTAAGTTGGCCATAAAGAAGAAAATATGAAACTTGTATGTCATCCTTCATATCCATTGGCGGTGTATAAAAGAGAATAGATTATTTATATTTCTCTCAAATGAGTTAGCATGACTTATACAACATCTTCAAAAACTCCATAAACTCTGCTCAATCTTTAATTAGTGGTGCATGCCATCAACATACCTTAGTCGACCTCAACAAAAACATAACTTCATAAAATGACTTGAAACATTTGTGTGGTGTTGGAAACAAGAAATATTTGCATGTGATTCATACCTTGGAATCTATGATACATGTGGAGTGTCCATACAAACTCATACAAATGAAGTTCTATATAATATTTTTTTGGTGTAAGTATCCAAACATATGTTCTGATGAAGATTAAGCATCTAGAACAACTGTACCAATATGTTACTTAGAAAACTAAAATTATGGAGCATTGGATCACTTAAAACTTGAATATAGGATACATAAGAAATCACTAAGTATTTCCTCAAAACCCCATGGCTAAAACTTCACATCTGAAGGAATTTAGAGCATTCCAACAAGTCTCTTGAATCAATTTGCTCTGCCTTAACACAATCCAAAACTTTGTCACTTCTAATTTTCACTACAGAAGGAATGTTGACAAAAAAACTTGGATATAACACCTTCACATCTCCATGGGCTTAAATTTTGAACCACAAGACTAAATCTTTCTCTACATTGAAGGATGTGAACCAAAAAACTATCTTTTCCTTAAAGTATATACTATGAATGTCTCAGACAAAGCTTTTTCAACTTGTCATTGAGTGTGGTACACCAAAATGAAAAAATATCATTGTAGGCATCTTGTAATTACATCAAAACATTTGTACCCACCTTAAAATCATACTAAGATATCAAACTGATTGTTATCCTTCCATATTGTTGCAATCTCTAGAGCATATACAATCTGCATATACAATCTTAAGCACACTTTTGACATCAATGACAATTAGGCTTATCAAGCTGCAACAATCTCCCCCTTTGTCATTGATGGAAAAACCAACTAATGTGCACAAAAACTCCCCATTTGATGCACATTTCTCTCCCCCCTTTAACATCAAGGGAAAAGGGTAACATAACTAGCTTTGCACATATTTCAAGACTCCCCCTTCATCTATACAACTTTTACTCCCTCTAGGATGAAGTCTAGTTACTTCATCAACCAAAAAGTAATATCTTCTTATCTACAAATGATTCTACTCTGCATATATAGACAACATCAAAAGGGAAAGATATCTTAAATAAAAAATTAGACTTAGCTCAACTAGAAGGAAGGATGTTCTTATAAATTGACTTGAGTTGGATCAATTTGTTGTCCCATTATTTCTTTGTTGTGGTCAAGGTCTGGACTTGATAGGTCAACAACAAATATGTCTCTTCTTCTTCCACCAAAGAAGATGGTGCATGGTATTTTTGAATTACATCATTAGCTTCCACTAGAAGTCTAGTGAGTGAGGCCAATCTTAGGCTCACTACTTCTCTTAATTTCTTTACCTAACCCTTAAACTTCTCCCTTTGATCTTGCAGTTGTTGAATCTAGGAGTGAAGAATCTCCACTTGTGCCCTAATATAAACATCACTGTCTTGCATAGGATCACATGTTGTAGCCACATTCGTGATTTGCATTTCAATGGCATTGATTTGATCCTTTATAATTTTTTTTGTAGCAAGCCACTTTACACAAAATATATAGTACTTTTGCTTCCTCCAAGGACTTTTGAATATCTTTGATGCATGATTGTAACTTGGCCAAAGTTTTGTCACACTTTTTAGAGGCATCTTCTAGTCTATTTTCATTATACTTTTTTTCTACGTACTTCTCCAAATGAGAAGAATAAGTCTCAAAGGACTTCATTAGTTGCTTCATCTATTGTGTAGGGGCCAGAGATTTATCCCTTTTAGCTTCAGACAATTTCTCTTCCAATACTTTCATTGCCTCTTCCAAAAATCCTACACTCTCCACCTATTGTTGTAGAAACTCTTACCTCATTGTGGAGTGGAGTACATCTCCAAGATTCATCTTATGTAGGGGAGACATATCAGACAAATTGAATTTCCCATTAAATATAGGAATGTATGTAACTGTGGAGTCACTACTAGTTGAATTTGCATTTCTTCTGCCAAAAACTCCTTAATTGAGTCAACCAGAGAGGAATATTCTTTCTCTGAACTTCTTTGTCACTCTTCTCCTTCTCCTTCCCTTTTTCCTTCTCATTTTCCTTTTCCATTTCTTTATCATTTTCCTTCTCCATTTCTTTCTCCTTACCAAATACATCCCCCTCCTCTTGTTGACTATAGACACCTTGCTCTTCTTTTTTATTAGAGACAACTTTCTCATTTATACTCACCAAAGGGGGCATATTATTAGTATCTTTCTCATTTAGAGGCTCATGTGCATTCATGTCAACATCAATTTGCACTTCTTCAATGATCTTCTTTGTGACTTCTTATGTTTTCCTTCTTAATCTTCTTTCTAACATCATCATCCATGCTCATAAGAAGTTCTATTCTTTGCTTTGTGTGGAGCTTTTATCTTTATTTTGGACTATCTTCTCCTTATCTACTTAGGAGACAAAGAAACCAACCTTGTTGATGGCCAACTATCTCAACTCCTCATCAACTTTTATTTTATTTTCTCTTCATCGTCTCAAAGATTGTTGTAATCTTTCTAGAGCCTTTTTAATGAACTCAAGTTCAAAGACCCATTTTTCTTGAGCATATACACAATGATGGGCTTCTATATGGTCTTATGATCTTCCAAAGGGACTTTATGATGGCTTCAAACTTGAGGGGCTCATGTGGAATCGGGGGAGGTTTCTTTATTTTCTCCTTTTCTATCTTCTTCCCTTTCTTTTTCTATTTGGAGGTACCTTCATCTCCAACTTATTCATATTCTTCTAATTCTTCCTCATCCATATTATTTCTCTTTGCCTTTTTCTTAGGCCTAATATGCCCAAATTTTGTGGTCTTCTTTTGTGGAGTATTTTTTGATGTAGCTCTTCTTCCAATAGATGTTTGCGCAAATTTAGTGGGTTGTGAAGGAGTGGTAGAAGAAAAAGTGGATCTACCATACCTTCTTGGTTCTTTGATGGCTTTTAGAGGACCATATTTAGCTTTAGAAATCTCCACAAGGGCATCAGATGTAGACTTTGGGGGTAAACCCCATTTATTGTGAAGCTATTCTATATGTTTTTACAGATGCTCCTTTACATTATTCTTATACATGTTATTAATTATCTCATTGTATGTGCCAAATCTCTCTCTAGTTGTATCTTTTGGATTTTTTAGTAGGATATCCACATAGCCTTGGACATATTTAGGTGCAACCTCATAAGGAAATGCATTAATCCATGAAGTTATAGGTTCCACTACTTCCATATAACAATGATCCTTGTCCACCATGAATGTTACCTCATTCTTATATTTCCGTACCAAATCAAATGGTATCCTCTCTCTCTCTTGAATCTTTGTTTGTAAGTTTTTAAAAAAGCCCCAATAGAAGCTATTATATGCTTGCTTATTTTAAATTTTTTTTATATGTTTCTTAATTTGTGTTGCTACCAAAGAGAACTTATCCAATATTTTATCTTTAAAACCAAGTAATTCATTCAAGAAAAAGAGTGTAAGGAAAATGATCAATGAACCAAACCTAAAATTATATCTGGTTTATTTTGTCCTCTTCAATTTTTTTACTAGTTACTCCCTCAAAAACTCACATAGATCAAAATTAGCACCTTCCTTCACCATCTGATAAGTAGTGTAAATTGTAGTGGTGGTGGAAGAACCTTCTATATTTGTGAAGTATGTTTTGTAAGAAATCCCTATTGTGGCATTAGCAGACTCTAGGATCAATTATATCCTTCACTGTTAGGGTTCTTTTATCAAATTTGGCTCTGGTAAGTTTAGTAACCCTCTCATTTTTTATTGACTTCATCACTGGGATTGGTCTAATAGCACAAATAATAGTAACAACCCTAAAAGCCTCTTTTGTTATCATGTATGGTTTATCCAACCAAATGAATTCCTCATGAATATGACTTAGAATAATGCTTACCCATTCTTTATAGTCACATAAATCTAAAAAAACTTTCCAAACATCTAACCCTTTTGCTACCACATTTACATATTCAGGCTCATATACACCATTATCATCTAGGATTTCATGAAAGAGCACTTCAAATGATGATGTGTGATCAATTTAGTTGAGAATGGCATGTATATATATTCTTACATCTTTCGAATACACCACATCTCCAAGAACCTTTAAAAATGCACCATCTAAATTATCAACCTCCATCGCCTTGAATGGAAATTTCTTGTACTTTGGCCTAGGTTTCTCCACAACATAAACCAACTATGAGGTCACCATTGATGTTTATTTTGAAATATTCAAACATTGTCACTAGGGTTTAGCTAGAAATCACACATATAGCTTGAAAACCTAAAGACTCTTCTCTTCTTTTGAACATGAATGCTTTTTATTGCAAATGAGAACACAATGCTCAAATAAAACATACAAATCCTTTCATTTTCCCTAACCTTTTTCCATTAATACATTTTTACTAGAGAGGTAAATATTCTACCAAAATTCTTTGTTTCATCATAGGGATACAAAGAAGCTCAACACGCCTCTACAAATCAATTCTTTACTCTGAAACCTTAAATAATAGGTTAAATCTTGCTCAGTGGACTTGCTCCTCAGAGGAATTGATCCAATTCAACTTTCATGCTAAAATTTTCAACATTTTAACCTTTCCAAGGGGCTAAAGGATTTGCAAATGATAGCTCCCCTTGAGATAATGCTCTATCATAGTTTGTCACATGATCTTGTGTAGAATGCACAATCTTGGTATCATCTTTCTTCACATTCTCCTAGCCTTGCTTGTCTTTTCCAAACTTTTGTGGTTCCTTTCTTTTGCTTAATTAAGGTTTTTTTCTTCTTCTTGTAAGAGTTGGATATGGAGATAACCACAAAATATATAAAGGCCTATGAAAAGCACAAAATATTCAGAAAATCAATATGACAAGAATAAACTATATTCCTATCAAAGAATACAAATATAATCGATTGGGTTGTACAATATGTGAGAGGCCCTTGGTTATATAGCCAAGGTGAGACATAGGATTAGACAAGATCATGACAAGTGTCTTAATCCTATGCCATGAGACAACTAATAATGAATCACCTATGACATAATGATAAAAGTAAACATAAGATTATGATAAGTGTCTCAATATTATGATATGAGACATAAAGTGATAAGATCTTATGTGAAACATGAGTAACCTTAAGTGATAGGATGTGAAAGGGTTCTAATAGTGGAACTAGATAGGTAATATCCCTATTCACACCAACACAGCCCCTCAAGTGAAAATTAGGGGGAACAAAAATCATGCACACATGCAAAGATGGGTCCCGACTACTAGGCCTAATTAGGAACCCATGTACAAATATCTAGTCTATCACAAATGGAGAAAAGGAGAAAACCTAGTGGGAAAAAATTCCTCCCTAAAAGAGAGGAAAAACAAAAAGAAATGCTCTTTAGAAGTTGCAAAGGAAAAAACCTCATATGAGGAAAAATCCCCCCTATAAGAGAGAATGAAGAGAGAAGGTCAAGTGACCCCCTTGAATGTATGATCTCCAGCACTAATGGTGGATGCTCGACAAGAAACTCTAAAGATGGTCCAAGATCATCAAACAACATTCCTCCCCTTAGGAAGAAATAAAACCATTGAAACAAGTAGGATTGCTTCCCATTCCCGAAAGGAATATGAGGGAAAAAGGATAAAAGTCTCTACTCAAATGTCACAATGCCAGGAGTCCCAATATTAATTGAAGAAGGGGCAATGTAGAACAATGTGAAGACTAATGTAGAGCGTAGACCAAAATGATGATGAGTCCTCCAAATACTACTCCAAAAAAATATCAAACTATGAAAAACACTAATAGAAAGAATTAGGTACCACTGTAGAACATGTCAACATTAATGGTGACTGAGTTGAAACTATCAACTCATGAGTAACTATAGAATTTTTCAATGAAGAACTATAGATGAATCCACTCTATAATAGGAATAAGGTTAGAATCAAGAAAATAACTACACAAGTATCAAATGGACACTCTCAATTGACAGATTGGTATATCTTCATCTCAACTAGAGACAAGTACCAAGTCTCTGGATGTAGAACTTGACTTTATGAATATACCTAGATTGCTTTCATAATAGGAGTGTCTCTATGGTATCTAGTCCATCACACTAAAATGAATGGGTAACTAGCCACTGCATTCATTATGTATATAGGAACTAACACTTGATACATAGATCAATCCATAGAAAAATGAAATATGATAGAGTACACCAAATATCAAGATTGCATGACACTTTGCTTTAATGTTTTTACAATATTACATTTACATAGAGGAGGACTACAACAATGATGATGCAAATATGGAAATACTGATGAAGAAGCCACACAAAATGTGCCCCAAAGTAGATGACCATGAAATATGCCCTTCAATTGGATGTCGGTAGGAGCAACTTGCCCCTTTTAGCTGTCGGTTGGAGGAGCAAACGGTGCAGGACAAGGCTTGATAGGTAGGTAGGAAAATAATTTTCCCAAATTTTCTTATTGATTCGAAATTTGTTTTTAAAAAAACTTAATTAAAAGTTTAATTTTAAAACAAATTATTAAAAACTTTATTAAAATTAATAAAGAAAATTATTTAATTTTTTGAATTGTTTTAAAAACTATATTAAAAAATGAATCAAGAAAAAATTATTTTTATTTAAAAACTTTATTGAAAATATTAATAAAGAATTTTTTTATTTTTAATTTTAATTTTTAAAAACCTTATTAAAATTAATTAAAAGATTTATTAAAACTTTAATAAAGAAGTTATTAAAAAAAACTAAAAGTTTTATTTAAATATTGAAAAAACTAATAATAAAATCATTAAGAAAAACCTTATTAAAAAGGTTTTATTTATTATTAAAAATATATTATAAATTTAAAAAAAAAAATTAAGGAAGAGTCGATAGGGGCATTGTTGCCTGTCATGGCCAAGGGTCGTGGCAAGTGGCATAATGCCCCTATCGCCCTTGGCAAGCATGTGGGCCACAGGGCCCAACAGGACCTACTACGTAGGTACCTTGCAATACCCGCAGGTATAAATTTTTTAAACCTTTTTAATTTTTAAAAAATTATTTAAAACTATGATTTTGAAATTTTTAATTTAATTCATAGAAAATATAATTTTTTTTAAAGAAAAAATAAAATCACACCACCTATGTGGGTTGGGTTGTATGACCCACCTGCTAAATTTTTTTCCTTTGAGAGCAACTTGTCCAAAATCAATTATTTGATAATTGATTTATAGATTCTTCAGCCTTTTGAGCACAATGGTAGGGTTGGATTTGACCCAAAATGCTATGAAAATATGGCTACCTTATGGATTTGGCAACCAACACCCAATCTTCAAACCCTTGTTTATTTGGCCTCCAATGTCCAACTAGGACAAAACAAAGGGAAAATCTGACTTTCTTGGACATTTCAGACGTAATGGTGAGCTTAGATTTGATGGGTAAGAGCAAAAAGATGGGGGGCCAAAAAAGGGTCTTAAGTGGCCAATTTTTTTTTTGAAACCAGAAAATACTGACCTTTGATGTGAAATTGAGGATAGTTACACTCAAAAATTTTAGATGCAACACAAAAAAGGATCGTAGTGCTCTGAGTCTACTTTCTAAACTACTATTTTTTTAAAAAAATGGTAGAGATTAAGGGGTTCAAAAGAGGGAGCCACAGAAATTGGTGCTATTTTTGTCAAAAAATATAATATAATGACTTTTGTGGCTCCCTCAAAAGGTTAACTTTTTTTTGGTATTTTTAAAATTGCTTTCATGAGAAATTAGCTAACAACATTTAGTTTATGCCCAATTTTTTTTTATACTTTTTAATGACTGTTTGATTTTTGACTAATTTTCAAAGTGGACACATCCTAAAAAATAGAATTTTGGTCGTGCTACCCCTATAAATTTTGAAAACTAATTGAAAATCATATTTTTAATATGTGTAGAATGGAGTCTAGTTTCTAAAAATGTAATTTATTTGAAATTTCAATGAATGGTTAATTTATAACAAAAAAATACCAAACACTAGTTTTTTTCCAAAAAATAGACACAAACAAAAAAAATTAAAGATGAAAGGCTTAACATTGTCAAAATGTGAAAAAAAATTACATCACTAAATAGCTGAGAAAGCCTAATATTACCCAAGTGTCCAAATTGTTCAACCTTGAAACATGTGCAAACCTGATGGTTAGCGCAAACGCGATTATGTGAAATCTTGTAGAATATGCAAAAACATGTCTTTGGACATTGGGAAGGCACTCCAAGCCTTTGGGTTGGTAATCCAAAGAAAACACAAAGCCTAAGGCTTTGGGATTCCCAAAGCAAGAAATAATGTGAGTGTGTTATAATGCGCTCACGTTATTTCATGGTTTTGACATGCTTTTTTGCATTTGTGCTCAAGAGTTGCCTAAGCAAGACATAACAATTGTGAGATGAGGAAATTTCGGTGAGGGTCGATTACGCTTGACTCATGATGAATCGAAGCATAACTTTTCCAAACAAGAAAGATCATTCAAATTGGAAAATTAAACTAATCTTTTAATTGAAAATGAAAGCTACAAACTACACAAAAATAGTTAAATTCCTAATCTAACCCATTTGAAACTTATCCCATTTTGAAATTGGTGTCGTGTTGATGTGAAATGATGACCCTTTCTCAATCCCATGATCAGTGAGCCTATTTCAGTTGATTCTATGGAAGAGAATCGATGAAACCATTGTGATTGATGTATGGAAACCTAGTTTATGATAAAAATGAACATGATGCAAGCTAAGTTACCATGATTTTATGCTAAAAATACACTAATTATGCTATTTATAAGCTAATATAAGTTAAATCTATGCTAAAAGATGGAAACCCTAATTTATAAACAAGCTAAGATGGATGCATGAAAGCCATTAATGGATGCCCTAAGCTACTATGCAATTAAAATTAACTAAGATAATCTAAAAAGTGAGTAAATATGAGTGTAAGTGCATATGAGATTCAACAGCATAAATTTGCAATTAAAAGATGGATCCATTTGTCTCCAAATAGTGACCTATTTATAGGAGAGCAAATGAGGAATGAAGGGTGGAGATTAAAAAGATTAATCAACGGTCCAAGATGAAGGAGATGAGAGGCATGGATCATGGATTCTCATCAATAGATGAGAATGCATGATGGGATTTTAATCAAGGGTTTACACTTGCCTCAAAAAAACACACTTTTGACCTACTCACATAGGTCAAAGGTGACTTGTTCAAAAGGTTGAAGGTTAAAACTTGCTCAAGAAGCCAAGTGAAAATATCCCTTTTTCAAATGATGAAGGAATAAGAATATTCTTTTGAAATATTCTCATGGGTGAGGAAAAAGGCAATTTACAAATTAAAACAAAATTTTAATTGTGGAAAAAGGGGATAAGGAATGTTCCATGGGAATATTCCCTTTGCTTAGAGTGAAAATTACATTAATTGCTAATTAAACAAGATTTAATCATGCAATTAGATGATTTGGAGGAATAAAGTGATATTTATTAAATTAAATGATTTAATAAATGGGGGAGAGATGAAATGATATTTAATAAATAACTTTGGGTTATTTAATTAAATAAGATGACTTAGGGAATTAAATTAAACATTTTGATGTTTTTAATTTAATGGGATGAAATGTTAACATGAAAATGGGAGAATTAACCCAATTTAATTAATTAAGCCAATAGGTGAAAATGATGCAATTAATTAAAAAGTTGGGATAATTTAATCAATTAAGCGAAAAGAGGATGGGTTAAAGAGGAAATGATGTTATTAAATCTATTTTAAGTGTATGATATCGATTAGGACATTTTTCAGTGTCTACACTTTTTCCCTCTTTGAAGCAAGGTACCTACTGCTTTGGTTCAAAGAATAACACTTTTCAGATCAAAACTGCTGCTTAAATAAAAAAAATAAAAAAAAATCTAATGTTATAGATGCCCCAACGAAAGGATAAAACTTATGCCTTGCCCCCTCGAGAAATTGAGCAAAAATTTTGAATTTTGGGTTGATTTCTCGACAAAGATGAAAAGCTGCCCCAAGGGTCCACAAAGGCTCTGGGATGAGAGAATAATGCCAAAAACACAAAAAATGATGCAAAATTAGGTCCAAATTGGAAAAATTGGTGAAAATGATAATAAACCACCGAGTTCGATAGTTCCAACGGCTTCTAGGCACAAGACCACTGATATGTAAGTCCAAATTTGATTTAAAATTTGAATTTTTGATGCATTTATTAGGCTTTGAATTTCAAACTTTGGCAATGATGCCCAAATTAAAATTGGTGACACCCAGATGAATTATAGTGATGCATATTTATATAGTTACACTATTCGTGATTTAAAATTAGTGTTTATAATGTTAAATGGTGTCACATACTTATTTGGCAACGCACTTACTGATTTAGAAATTAGGGTTAGGGTATGCCAAAATTTAAATCATGATGCCAGCTTATTTGGCAATGCATGTTTTGATTTGCAATTTAAATGCATCAGGCGTCGCAATTTGAAATTTGAATATAGCGACACTATTGAAAATAGTGATGCTTTTGTGAATTTTTGAGCTATAAATTTCAAATTGAGTCAAACTTCCTCAATTTCCTGATGTCGTGCACTTCATGGATGCAGGAGGTCTTTCCACCACTGATGTTCCGAGAGCATAGGCCCACCGTGCTAGAGAGATTAGATGATTTATCATAGTTGTGCCAGGAGCACCTGGGAGAGATCAACCTCTGGTATGTCACAAACCTACTTTTGATTTGGAAACACTTGGTAATGATGACTTCCCTATGTGAGAGATGGCATAGTGAGACCTCATCCTTCCACCTTCTGATAGGTGAGGCGACCATTACTTTAGAGGATGTTTGGCGTATACTGTGTTTTTTGATTCATGGAGATCATGGGATTAATGAGACTAATGTCATATTCGACACATACCTTTACATCATGGAGATGGATTAGATTGCATTGGTTACATTATAGATCAACCTCGAGTCATACAAAGGTCATGTGTCAACCTTCAGATTGATCATCGTAGCTATCATTTCAGGTTTGGTTGCCCCAGATAGACACATGCTGAGGATTCAACATAGGATGGGGCTCGGTGTGGCATCAGATGTTGCATAAGAGGACACCTTTTGCATGGGGGCTCATGATGCTAGCCTCCCTATATCATGATTTTCATGAATTTGTCTATTGCGATGGGAGAGCCATTGGTGCAGGGGTAAATGCTACATATTTGGGTGTGGGAGCATGTTGTCATGCTTTGGCCTATTCTTCATATGGCAGATGTGGAGCTAGATGATCTAATCATTTGGAGATACAAAGGTTTCATTACCCTCAAGCACACTGGACAAATTGGGCTCCTGTATTGGAGATGGGTGATAGATGATATGACAGTTTTCCGTTGGCACCCATGGATACAGATATTGCCATGGTTCGATGGCAGTTGTATTTTGCTAGGAAGAACCGATACATGTAGGGTCAAGAGCATCACATTATTGAGAGATATCTACCAAATAGGGTATCCAGGTAGTTCAGAGAGGTCCAAGACAAACCTGATGATGCATATAGGGTCATTTTTGTGAGATTATCTAGAGAGGTTCCCACTTGGGGATTGAGTATTCTTGCTCCAAAGGTAGTAGAGAGCTTCCTACAGTTGGTGGCCTAGCCTTGGGAATATGATCAGGGTTAGGTGGTATCTCAAACTATGCCTGCATATGGTGCTTGGTTCATCCCTCCCTGATGATTGATGGATCTAGCAGGTGTTCCTCCCAAAGGAACACCTAGAGGCAAAGGATTTGGGAGAGGTAGGGGATAGGATGGCTAGGAGGGCTAGGATGGTCAGGTTCTAGGGGCTCCTCTGGTTGTACAACAACAACCTCCTCAACAACCACAGGTATAGCCTCAAGTACAACCTCAACTAGGACCACCACCTCCACTAGATGTACGGGATGCTCAGATACAACAGTTGCAGCAACAAGTGCTGATATTGATTGGTGAGTAGGATCAGGCCTGTCAACATTTTTTCATTATTACTGTTGAGCAAGACCAAGCTCGACAACAAGTGGTTGCAGTCACAATCGAGAGAGATTAGGCATTATAGAGAGTACAAACTATGATAGGAGAGAGAGACCAAGAGGTGGCTAGGTGACAACAGATTGAGGCGATGATGGTGACCACACATGGTCAAGCAGTGTTAGCACGATTGTATAGAGGAGTCATTACAGAGGCTATGTATTACAGGAAACATTATCTTCGTGATGTACCAGTGACACTCAAATAGCTAGATTTTTCACAGTTCAGCAACACACAACCACGAGTAGAGGATCATCTTGAGAGGCAGGCTGGAGAGGGTAGCAACCATCAAGGATAGCTATTTATGTATAGACAATTTTTTATTTTTCCCCATTCTTTATCACATATATACATTCATGGGCTCCTTTTTTATAGCCTTGTGGATATTGTAGCTTATCATTGATATACATACACTGATCCATATTTTGTACGATGACACTCATATATATATATATGATACAGATACAGATGATTTATAATATGATGTGTTCACTTTATTTCATGTATGGATGGATTTGACATGGATGCATTTTATTTTATCATGTATGGATGCATTGTATTTATGCCTATGTGATATGATGATCATGATATATATGGATGCAATGTTATGTTCTTTTTCATTATCTTTTCATGATACGATATGGATGAATGATTATGATATGCAAATGATGTCGATGCATTTCTTTTTGTATTTTTTCTATGCATTTTATGATGACAATGTATGCATGTGGATATATAGATACAAATGCTTATGATCTGCAATGATTTGAGATGCTTAGAATAATAAATTATTCATCCCAACTCAAATGATTATGCAAAATGTATGATGTGATATGCAATGATTATGTTGATTGATGTTTTATGATTATGCTATGATTATGAGATGCATGTATGGTGATGGTTTGTGGATGCAGGGTGGATGCATTGATGATGTTTTTGTTGACTGTCATGATATCAAGTGTGTGTGTGAAATATGGGAGAGATAGTGTATTATATTAGATATTTAATCAATAAAATTGAATCAATCTGAAACAAGATTAAATTCCTAAAAACGTATCATTGTCCTCTATTCTTAAGGATTTATTAAACCATTTGGCTCTCAAATTTTATATGCGCACTATGGTTGTTAAAATGACCACTTAAGAAATGAGATGTTCGAAAATGTAAGAAATCTAAATTCCTACATGCAACTATATGATGAAAGCCATGATACTATGATAATGGTGATGTTTGGAAAAATGCATAATGATGCTAGATTTATACAATGCTAATGCTATGATATGAAGCTATGATGATTCTACATATGCTCAAATATAAACTATGAATATGATAAACTAAAATGCAACTATAAAGCAAAGCATGGTTCTAAGTTAACATGATGCTACAATGCAAGCTTGTTAAAATGCTAAACAATGCTATAAAACTCCAAATGCTCCAATGCTTCAAAAGATATTCCTGCATAATAACTCTACTCAAATATGGGATTCCAAATACTATAGCCAAGGGTTGCATTTATAGGATTTTTCAAGCATCTTTTGATGTGGCAACAATCGATGGTCCAAATTCAAGCATGAGAGATGGATGGTTGAGATGGAAGAATCTTGGATAATGTCCCCTTGACCAAGGGCAACATGCCGAATGGATGGGAGAATCAAGTGTGTGAGAAAAGACCATGTGTTTGAATGCCAAATGGATGGGAGAATCAAGTATGTGAGGAATAAGCCATGTGTTTGAAAGCTTGTTGAAGATAATTCTAATTCAAAATTAGAATTATTTAATTTCATGTGACCTTGGTGAGGTGGCATGAAAAGTTGTAGACATGTGCTTCAATTCCAAATTTGGGATTAGTGAAAATTAATTAAATAAAACAAACTTATAGAAATTTGTTTATTTAATTAAATTAGAGGAATTCTGATTTTAGATTTGGAGAATTTAGAAGATATGAACTATATAAATAAATTAAGAATTTATTTATAAGTAGAAGAAATATTAATTGAATAACTAGTATTTAGTTAATTAAATGTCTTGACCGATTTTAGGTGTATACATTTTTCCCCTCTTTGAAGTAATGTGTTTACACGTTGCTTCAAAGAAAAATTTGCTGTTGATGTCAACAAAAAAAAAAATCGATGCCCTAGATGTTGATTTTCAAGTGATGATGGATATATGCCCCCTCGGGAGATAAATCAGTGAATTCTTGAATTTTTTGGATTTTTTGAAAAATTTGATGATTTTTCAATGATTTGATGATGATCTCAAAATCTTATGCTTCAAAAATGATTTATCTCCCGAACAATAATGTATAAGCTACCAAGTGATGAAATAATCAATTAAGCCCCTATGAAAAATAAAATAAAATAACCCCATAAAAATCCCACTTAATAAACCTTAAAAAGGTTAAAAAGGTGATTTGAGACTTCATTTGTGTATTTGCAATTTGGAGAACTTGAGAGTGATTGAGCAACCTAGCACTTTAGAGCAGAATGGTGATCCCATACCACACGCATCAGTTCGAGCAGGTCAGGTGTCACAACCGCCCGACAATGTATGATCCTTCATTATGTACCCCTTGAAACTGCCTCGTAACTTGTGTATATGATTTTCCCTCCATTTTTCACATTTTAAATTTGGATTTATTAGTTTAGTGCATAGGATTACTGAAGTATTGCATAGAACGACTGTTCTAGTGCATAGACCACTTTAGCACATAGGAAAACCAAAGTAGCACATAGACAACTTTAGCACATAGGCAACCCAAAGTAGGGCATAGGGTAAATGAATTCGCGCATAGGTTCCTATAGCACATAGGTAACCTGAAGTACCACATAGAGTGTTTTGGCACATTAGAACCTTGTTCTGACACATACATGAAATATTCTGATACATACGTGAAATGTTTTAACGCATAGAGTAGTTCAGCGCATTGAAGGTTTGTTTTAGCGCATTGATGAATTTCTCTAGCACATCGAGTTTTTCAACGCATTGGGAAAATTTGATGATTTTCTTGATTAGACTTCCTAATTTTCATGATGTTTGATCGTGTTAGCCTTTGTTTTGATGATCATTGATGATGTTGATAGATTTAGATGTTCATTGATCTCATAATAGGTGAGATTCAATGATAATATGATGATAATTGACCTCATGATAGGTGAGAATCAATTATATTTTGATTGATTAATGGACCTCATGATAGGCGAGGTGCATTGATTGATGAACCTCATGATAGGCGAGGTTGCATTGAGTGATGAACCTCATGATAGGTGAGGTTGAATTGATTGATGAACCTCATGATAGGAGAGGTTGCATTTGATGAACCTCATGATAGGCCAGGTTGATTGATATATTAATGCTCATGAGATTTGATCAAAGTCTCACCAGAGCTGATTAGATTGATAGGCTAATTGATTTTGATTGATTGATTTGCTGATTTCTTATTTTTGTGATTATAGGATTCTTTTACTAGCTTACAAATCAGAGAGTGCTTTCCCAGGATGTGGGATTTGATTCCACACCTGACGTAGGCTGAGAGGGGCATCATTACATGATGTGGTTTGTCCTTCCTTCTTGATATGCCCCAGATTAGGGTCAACAGGGGTTTGTTGACAGCATTAGCAGAGAGGTGGCATAGCAAGCATAACACCTTTCATTTGCCTACCAGTGAGATCATAGTTATGCCAGAGGATGTATATCAGATTTTACAGATACATGTGGTTGGAGAGCTTGTTTTATATGATTCTCAGGAGTAGGGAAGTACCGAGGCACTATGAAGATTATTCAAGGATGAGCATATCTATGGCTATGAGATTCCATGGAGGGACATGGTCAATGGTTATGCAACATTTCCTTTTGTTCTTTCTAGTTTTATTCGAGGGTTCCTTTGTCCTAATTGCAAGTCAAAGGGACTATCAGTTGGATGGGGGTAGATTCTAGAGAGCATGCTTTCTCAGGGGACTAGATATGCGTGGGGATGTTGCATGCTCGCACATTTGTACCATGATTTGCACCAGGTGGTCTACCTTCGAGGGGCTAGTTTATCAACGGGGATCACATTGTTTCAAGTTTGGGCCTGGGAGCATATAGCAGTTAAACGGCCAGTTGGAGATAGATAGTCTACCGCCCTGAGGCCATATGTACACTTGTATGCCAGTCGACTTGCTCAGTCTATGCTGGGAAAACTAGAGTATTGGAGAAGGACTTTGGATGATCTAGATTCTATGGTATGGAGGTCATATGTTGATTGTGAGCAGTGGCCAAAGGATGATGTGGAGATGTCATTTTTGTGTCAGTTGATGTATTTGATTGGCCATACACAATTTATCATTGAGAGGTTTCTACTGCTGAAAGTATTGAGGTAGTATGGTAGACTGTAGGGGATGCCCCAGGGCATGACACACTATGCACGGTGAGGGGTGGATGCTACAGATTGGGAGCCTATGTTGTCTTATGATGTAGCCATGAGCATTTCCAGGGTTTACAGGGCATCATGTGGGAGGTGCATCCAGAGATTACCGATGTGCTGATATCAGATGAGTATGCACATTATATGTTCCAACATCCATTCCATCGGATTACCATTTTGGATGAGCCAACACCACTGTTCAAGGAGGCGGGGAGAGTAGGTCATGGGAAAAGGTAGAGGAGAGAAGAGGAGGAGGAGGAGTCAAAGAGCAGTGATGACGAGGATGGAGATGGAGATGATAGTGATGGGGGTGATGATGGAGATGATAGGGGAGGAGATGAGGGTGGAGGAGGGCTAGTCCCTAATGTTGGAGAGATGAGAGTGCCTCACAGGAGGCGATGTGTGGAGATTTGGCCACCCTTGCCACAATAGTAGATGTAGATTGTTGGTTTATAGGTATAGGTTCAAACGTTGCAAGGTCAGCTAGAGCAGGTTTAGGCTTTGCTCACATAGGCACAGGGACAGATCTAAACACTAACAGCTGAGAGGGATGTTGTGAGACAGCAAACAAAATAGGTATAGGCTCAGCTTACCCAGGTATAGGTTTAGGGATAGGCACATGGACAAATGTTGGGGCAGATTGTGATACTTATTGCCAAGAGGGATGCTCTGCGACAGTGGGTGGATTAGGCTGAGGGTATCATTGAGAGGCTACAATAGGCTACAGTGGTTGCTAGTTCATCTGATTACTTCAGAGAGATACACTGTAAAACATAGGAGGCAGAGTTTTATAGGGTTAGGTATCATGATGCGGTTCCTCTCCAGCAGCGAGAGAGTTTTGCACAATCCCGGTCAGGGAGGTTCTAGTCTTGAACCATTAGCATGGGTGTGACACAACCACTTCTTGGAGATAGGAAAGATCCTAGTACAGGTCTATTAGGTGGGGGAGGTATTGGTCATGGGATGCCAGCACCGTCTGGGGGGAGCACGACATAGCACGGATTTCTAATTTTTTGATGTATTTTGGACATGTATACAATCTTTATTCAATTGAGACATTGATGATGTACCTCTTGATTTGAGACATTTGTGATACACTGCCATTTTTTATATGTATCTCTTTATACCTTTAGACATCCTTGTACATTTGACATCATTTTGAGTTATATATGACATGCGGTGATGATTATGGTCTATGTGTCCATGTGATGTTTATATTTGATGATGATCATGATCATTATGATGGATGCCTTTGATTTTTGTTTTATGATGATGATCATGATGATTATGATGGATTCATTTGATTTCTATTTTACATATGCTATGTGATGTTCGATATGATAATGATATGATATGTTATGGATGCAAATGATGATGCAACTAATGTGTTATGATTCTATGATGCTTTATGAATGATGTCCTATATGATGCATGTGATGGATCCTATTATGCCAATGAAATGTGATGCATTTTATTTTTTTGTTATTTTCTAATGAAAATAAATGATGTGATGAATGAATGAACGATGTGTGAAATGATCACATGATGATGCATAGTTCTATGTGTTTATGATGTTTATATGATGATGATCATGATGATTATGCAATGATGATTCTTATGTGATGATTTATTATGATGTATGCAATGATGATATGAGAATCATGGTTGATGATTTGATATGCTTGATGGATGATGGATTTGATTATGCAAATGGTGTATGATGTTTATATCTAGTTGGTCCTTTATCAGTCTTGGATTGGAGTAATAACAAATTCATCTTCACTACGGGTTTTAGATGTTCATAACAAAGGCATTATATCCTTTATTATCTAATCATGTTCTTTAGCAACTTCTTCTTCTTGGAAATCTTACTCTGATGTATATGTCTTTCAATCTTCTTATGTGAATCTAAGATCCATTTTATTAAAGGAATAAATGATTTCAATGATTCATCAAATTCAATTATAGATGCATCAAGTTCAATTATGCCTCTATTAGAATAGAGATGTTTTTGTTCTTACTCTACTAGATGTCTTTCAATCTTCTTAATGGACCGATTTCTTAATCCATTAATAATGAATGAGATGATTTTGATTATGCAAGTGATTATGTGATGCAAATGATTATGCTTAATTGAGTTCGAAAGACTTCAAAACCTCTAGGGCCTTAAGCTTAAATGTGTGAATCTATCCAACTTCCAAGAACTGCAAGAAGGTTGCAGTACATTGATTATTTGTTAAGTTAAGCTTCACAAAACTTGACATATTTTCCAACTCTCTTGCAAATCTAAAGAGACTCACTCATTTAAGCTTAGTGGACCACTTTCTTAATGCAACTATATGACATGATTTTGATTATGGAAATGAGATGCAATGCACGTATTTTTGTGTTTTCTAATGCAAATATTATGATGTGATGCACGGATGGGTGAATGTGAATGATGATGCAACTAATGTGTTTTCTAATGTTATGCAAATGATGATGCAACTTTATGAAAATGATGTGTTTTTGGTTAATGTCAAATGTACTCAACCCATTGATAAGAGAGATAACATCATTGTGAAATTTGGTGTAGCTTTGGAAATCCCATAGATACAGATGCAAACTAACATGGATGCAATCTAACTTAACCATGCAGATCTAACATGCACATGTTGTCATTGTAACAACTAATTTTTCATGCTTTTTATCATCATTGAGCCTTTAAAATGTTGAAAGTGAGTACAAGCATCGATGGCATATTTTAGACCATGATGACCTGAGTACTACTTCCATGATTTTTGATATTGCAAGTTAACACAAGCATCTAGATATAATTAAACTGAGATAACTTGAGCATTAACTACATAAACAGACAAGAGTTCATCATTTTCCTATGCAAATTTAGAATGTCATTAGTGATACTTTGTAGAGCACGTCCCACGAAAATTTGCATAGTAGTAATGATCAACTCATAGATAACAGACAAAGAAAAATAATACTCCTTCCTGGATCCTCTAGTTAAATACATCATCAAGGTGCTCTAGAGATATGATGACAAAAATCAAATTTTAATAGTTGAACAGTCATGCCACAGTGATAGAGCCATGATTCAGAAGGAACATCATCCCTTTGACATTTGTCTTGATTTTATTGATTTAGTTGTTTGAAGTTTGATATGGATGGTTGATGTGTTCATGGTTGTTGTTGATGTTCAATGCTGTGTTGGACTATGATCTTTGTATTTGTTGCATTTGTCCTAATGTTTTTTGTCCATTCATTCAAGCTCAAAGTTTATTACCCCTAGTGAGTTCAGGATTTTTCCCCAGTCTAGGGTGAGACACGATCACAATGCCAGGATATGTACATGAAGCTTTCCAATGATAAGCAGAGTGAGTGAAAACGAATGGTGAAAGTGAATGGTTGGCATGTCCAAATAGATGGAAAAGCTACACTATCACAAATAGCGCCTATTGCCAGGTTTTCACTACTTGCTTTTATTGCACTTTTTTTAGATTTTATGATTTTTTTGACTTTTTTTTTTGTATTTTTCTCTTTTTCTCTTTTTTTTGTTGTTACCATGATGCTTATT
The DNA here is from genome assembly GCA_007258455.2 of Sequoia sempervirens. Classification (NCBI taxonomy): domain Eukaryota; kingdom Viridiplantae; phylum Streptophyta; class Pinopsida; order Cupressales; family Cupressaceae; genus Sequoia; species Sequoia sempervirens. The sequence continues at coordinate 433,695,877 of VDFB02075321.1, forward strand.
TTTGAGGTTTTCATCAAGGCAACCATTTTTTCAGAACTTTTTCTAATGTTTTTTTAAATTTTTTAGGACTTTTTCTAATGCACTAGATGATTTAGGTGTAGAATTTCTTGAGGTGCAGGCTATTAAGGGGTTCATCAAACAAATCCCCTTCAGGTGTGGACAACTGATATGCTCCTAATCTAAATACTAATACAACTAGAAATGGACCTAGCCAATTAGGTTCAAAATTCCCCTTCTCTTTATCCTGTTGATTACAGGGATTTTCTTTCAGGACCAAGTCACCTACCTAAAAGGTTCTTGGTCTCATTATGTGGTTGTAGCTCCTAAACATCCGCTGCTGATAGGATTTCAGGTGATCAACTGCTTGTTCATGATGTTCATCTAACAATTCCAATTCTTATAACCTAGACACTATAATGCTCATCTGAAATGACCCCTTTCAGTGATACACATAGTGATGGTATGTCCACCTCAATGGGTATAATTTCTTCTAATCCATAGACTAGAGTGTAGGGTGTAGCTCCTGTAGGGGTTTAGATATTGGTTCTATAATCCCACAAAGTAGGGTTCAATTGAATATGCCAGTCTCATCTAGCATCGTTGACAATTTTCTTCAATATTTTTAGGATAGTCTTGTTTGAGGCCCCTGCTTGGCCATTTCCTTGGGAATAGTATGGTGTAGAAAACCGATGTTGTGTATGGAACCTCTCACAGAGTTCTTGGACATCTTGATTCTTGAAGGGTTTTCCACTGTTTGTGATAATAGATTGAAGAATGTCAAAGGAACAACTTCAACCCACTCCATAAATTACTTTGTGGTTGTGATGATAAACTTGTGTCCATTGGATGAAGATGGATGTATCTTACCTACAAGATCTAGGCCCCACTGACAAAAAGGCCATGTTGAAGTGAAAGTTTGCAACTCTTGTGTCACTGCATGTATCAAGTTTCCATGGATTTGGCATTTCTGACACTTTTTGACATATTGAAATGAATCCTCCATATTTGGCTAGTAATAACCCAAACATAGGAGTTTCTTAGCTAAAGTTAGGCCACTCGAATGTGTGCCACATATACCATCATGGACCTCACGTAAAGTTGTTTCAGACTCATCGTGTTCTAGACACCAAAGGAGAGTACCATCAAGACCTCAGTCGTAAAGTACATCAGTGATTAAGGTATGGCGAGCCGCTTGTCAAATAAGGTTTCATTTTTTATTTCAGGATAAGTAAGGCGAGAGGGTGTTGTCTTTTAGGTATGTGTATATTTTCTCATAGGTGGAAACATCAGCCTCTATTTAATGGTAGATGACTTGGGATTTTGTGGTGTCATAGGATGGGTTGAACAATTGTTCCACCATGAACTCATAACGGGCTCATTTTTTAGGTATTTGCAAGAGAGAAGCAATAGTAGCCATGGCGTCAGTAGCTTTATTATCACTTCTAGGAATCTCCATAAAGTACTTTTTGAAGTCATTAACCATTCTTTTATATGCCATTAATTTGTCATCTTTTATTTGGTAGTTATCGTTCACCTAATTAATGACTAGTTGTGAATCACCATAGACATGTAATTTTGTGATTTTCCACTGAACTGCTACTTTGATTCCAATAATCAATGCTTTGTATTTGGTTGTGTTGTTGGTGCAAGGAAACATCAATTTGTAGGATTTGGGAATGGTATGTCCTTGTGGTGAGATAAACAAGATTCTTGTACCTGATCCATGTTGTGTATAAGAGCCACCAAAGTACAACATCCATTGTTGTGTTGACACTGTCAGGACATCTACATCTGGAAATTCAATGTTAATGGGGTGATTGTCTTGCAATGGTGCTTCAACTAGTTGATCTGCTATGGCTTGACCCTTGATTTATTTTTTGTCTACGTACTGGATGTCAAACTCACTCAATATCATTACCCACTTGGCTAATCTTCATGTTAGGGTAGCTTTACTGAGTAGATACTTCAAGGGATCAATTTTAGTGATGAGTTTGATGATGTGAGTCAACATGTAATGTTTGAGTTGTTGGGTAGAAAATACCACCACAAGACAAGCCTTTTCAATGAAGGTGTAGTTGATCTCTTAGCCATTCAGGGTTCTACTGATGTAATAAATTTCCCTTTCCTTTCCTACAAAATATTCCTATGCCAATAAAGCTCCCAAAGATATCTCAATTATTGCAATGTAAAGTATCAATGGCTTTCCTTCAGTTGATGGTACTAGTATTGGTGGTGACATTAGATATTGTTTGAGTTGATTGAAGGATGCTTCACACTTCTCATCCCATTTGAAAGTGGAATTCTTATGTAGCAAATGATTGAAAGGATGAGTTTTGTCAGCCATTTGTGCGATGAACCTCCTGATGGATTGGAATCTTCCTTGAAAAGACCTGAGTTGACTGATGTTCTTAGGAGGAGGCATCTCCATGATGGCTTTAACCCTTGCAAGATCCACCTCAATACCTTTGGATGACACAATGTATCCCAATAGTTTAGTTGATGTTACGTCAAATACACATTTATTGGGATTTAACCCCACATTGAATTTCTCTAGTCTGGTGAAGATATTGTCTAAAATTTCTAGGTGTCCTTCCCCAGTGAATGACTTTTCCATTCAATCATCTACATTATCCTCCATAAAAGTGTGCATCATGTCATGGAAGATGGTGTCCATCACTCTCTAATATGTGGCTCCAACATTTTTTAACCCAAAAGGAATTACGGTCTAGCAAAATGTGCCCCAAGGACATGTGAAAGTTTTTTATTTTCATCTTCTGGCACTATCTTTATCTGATTGTAGCCTAAAAAATCCATCCATAAGATAGATCATTCCATGTCCTATTGTCAAGTCTACGATGATGTCAATGTTAGGTAGCAAAATATCATCTTTTGGGAAAGCCTTGTTAAGATCCCTGAAATCTATGCATATCTTGATGCTTTTGTGTAGTTTTGAGACTGGTACAATATTCAATATCCACTTAGCATAGTCAATAGGTCTAATAAATCCCACATCCAATAGCTTCTTTAATTTTTCTTTTACCAAGAGGGCGATATGGGGATGCATTTTTCTCAACTTTTTCTTTATTGGTTTTACGCCTGGTGGTAGTGATAAATGATGCATGATGAGCTCTAGGTCTATGTTTGGCATGTAAGCATAGGACCAAGCAAAGTTGATTTGCCTTTATTCAAAGAACTTGGTAAAGCTAGGTGTTTCCTCTTCTGTCATGGATGATGCAAGGTGCAACGTCTTCACTATTTCATTTGTGCCAACATTGATAGACTGTGTAGGCTCAATCAACACTTTTGATCTTTCTTGAAAGTGTATTGGGAGAGTGTCAAATCTTCCATCCTTCGATGCCTTAGAGAGGTTTTCATCATTGGATGTGCTCTTTATTTTTACTTTTTCTGGATCTGATACTACCATTGAATGGTTTTCACCATTAGATTGATTTCCTATATTATTCATTTTGCAGCTGAACTATTTGACACTCCCCTATTTGGAAGATTTGTTATGATGTTTAATGGTGAAATCTATTACACGGTTGTCAGAATAGAGGAATTTGACGATGGCATCATCATTCAGAAAGGTGGGTAGATCAAATAGCTCATATTGGTCCCAATCAATCAACTCAGGGTGTACTAATGGCATGCAATCATCATATTGGCTAAGGTCATCAGGAGTAAGTATCCTAATGGAAACATCGTCAAATTTTCCAATGGAAATATCGAGGTCTAAGATGTTACTCTCTTCTGAAGTATCTATCTCGCTCGAAGAATGATCATCTTCACTTGAGTCATTGATATTTTGTGATCCAATTTCAAGAGGTCTATAACCCAAGCTCTATCCCTCTGTATGTGTTGGTGTATAATTTTGTACCATATCAATTTCCTTATCATGACAAGACTCTTCGGATAGTGAATCCCACTCATAGTCATTTGAATTAGTTTCATGATCATCACTAGCTTGTAGTTGTAGGATTCTTTCAACATCTTGCTGCCTAATTTCCTCTTTTGATTCTTCTTTGTAGCCTAGCCCTATTTTGTCCTTTGGATTGGTTAGGGTGGGTTGTATTGGTTCTATAATGCCTTCTTGTCATTTACCCACGTGACCATTTCCTTTATACCCCATCTTCTCTAGGATAGTGAATCCTTTATCATATTGTTCTCTCTGTATATTGGTAGTTGTTGTTTGGGATTGTTCCTCATCCTTGTAAAGCCAGTTTAAAATGTCCTTATCTTCAAATTCCTCAATTATAGTGCCTACTTTCACAAACCTACCATCAAATCATGTGATTGGTTGTGTGGATTGGTGTGTTGATGTAGAGGGTTGTCCATGTCTTAGGAGAAGATAACAGCTATGAAATGCATGATGATTGCTCAAATGAATATTCCCCCAAGCCTTTGTCTTTTAATTGGATCTTTTTCTCAAACTACTTTGTGTAGACACGTAAAATATACCAAGTGAAATTGTACATCTGATCCTGACTACTAACATCGTTTCATCCTAAATCATCCCTCAGTCTAACCATTTAATCAAATCTCCTTATCTGATTAAATTCATCAATATTCCTCTCTTAATTAAATAAATCATTTTATCTAATTAAGTCAATCTCTTTTGTTAATTAAATCAATCAATCTGATCTAATTATCTCTATTTAATTAAATAATTAATTTTATTTGATTAAATCTCTAAAGTCTATCCATTAAATTAAATAAATTAAAACCTTATTTGATTTAATCTAACACCATCTCTTTTAATTAAATAAATCAAAATCCTTATTTAATTATTGTCTTATCATATTCCTCTCTTATTTGATTTAAATAAATCCATAATTTTGAGTCAAATAGGTCACATCATCTAATCTCCTATTAAATTAATTAACCCTTGATTAATTTAATTCTTTTCATGTCATCCTCTATATTTTGCAAGTTGCACATGAAAATATATTTAATTCATTTATTAAATCTCCATTTTCCTCACAAGGCATCTTTTGGAATATTTTCCAAATTTGAATTCAAAAATTCCAAGTCAACATGTACATCCAACAAGGCAATAACTTCATCTTACATGTCCTTTGTCTTGATCCAAGTGGAATTTATTGCATTTTCCCTTCCCTCTTGCAAGTCATTTCAACAAATTTGAAATTCAAAAATATGCATTTATTGGCACAATCCCCAAATCTTGCACATCCTCCATCCACTCATAGATTGACAAGTGGCATCGTGCCATTGGATGAATGTTAGTCCCACATTGCTCAAATTTGGACATTCATCCATCTTGACATTCTATAAATAAAGTGTTCATATCCTCATTTGATCATCCACAAATTATGCAAAGTTATTATGCTAAAATATTTAGCCATTTCCATCCATCACCATTGAGTTCTTAGTTAGGTTTTTGGTAGATTTTTGGCTTGAATCTCTCATCCTTCATCAACAAAGTGGATCAATCATCATCAAAATATCAAGCTTGCATCTTAGAAATTGGGAAAGGGCCAATTTCCACATCAAATTGGCACCAATTCCCCCATGGGATCATGTGTTTGCTATTCTAATTAGGATTGAATCTATATTTTCTTGTTTCATTGTGTTCTTTATTGATTTCTTTCTTAATTTGAAGTTTGTAAATGGATTTCATGGGGAATCCTTGTTCATGCTTGCAATATCTAACTTAAGGTGTTTATTCTCTTTGTTTTGCAGGTATTAGGATTGGGGTTTGCACATTTGGCGCTAGAAGGAGGGTTGCATCCCATTCTTTATCATTTTTTTCATGAAATTATGTGTTTTTATTCATACACAGAAAAATTCCAACGCTGAGAGCTCAGCGCCGCTATTTTGGCACCGCTGACTCTTCAACATCGCTATATAGCACCGTGAGAAACTCAAAATGTCACACTGAACTCTTCCCGTCCAAAAGAATTTCTAACTCTACCACTTGACCATTTGACTCACGGGAATTTAAAAAAAAAACCAAATTGCAACACTGGGCAAAAGTGTGATGCAGTTGAGCTCACTGCCCGACATAGGGTGACACTAACTAGTAAGCGATGCTCTACGAGCACCGCTGAGAAATCAAACTCCGATGTAGTCATGGGTTGTGCCACTGGGAGGGAGTAAAAAGTTGAAATTTAATTTTAGCATGTGCTTTTTTATTAATGATCAATTTATATTTTGTTTTCTACTTTTTAATCTCTGTATTTTCTAGAATCTGACTGGTTTTCTCTCTTATAGGTTGGAATTGAAAATGAAATAGGGAGAAACATGATGATGATATTTCATCAAATTAAAGTGTTTTTAAACACTTTAGAGTTTTCTTAACACTTTTAAGAAATTGTTATCACTTCTTTCTTAGGACACTAATTTCATTTGGGTTTAAAAAGAATCTTTTCATTTCTTGCAAAAGGCTAAAATGAACATTAGGATCACAGCATACTAGATTTTGTTTCTTTGGATAACAATTGAACAAAATGTCTACCATTTTTTTTTTGGTGCTCTAAAAAGAACTCACATTTTTCTTTGTGGATTTAAAAAGAACAAGTGCAACTTTGTTTTCATGAAAGCTTACTTAAACTAAATTCATTGAAAAAGGACATATGCGCTTCTCTCGCGCTTTATAGGGATCTTGAGAATCAAAAGGCCTCTTTCATGACTTTAGGGTGAGACAAAGCAATCACCTCCACACTTCATCTTTGGGTTTTACAATTGAACAAAATCTTGTGCGAGTGTGAGTTGGGGCATTATTGCGTATATTCTATCTCTTTGTTGCTGACAAAGATTGATCGAGTTATGAATATTGTTTTTACTCACTTTTGTTTATCCTAGAGGGCCCACCTTGGGGGAAAAAGTACTCACCCAAGGGAATGACTTAACCGGTAACACTCTACAGCCAAGAGTATTTCCAACCGGGATATAAATGTGGGTATTGGAGTAAACGCCAATATCACGCAGTTGATTCCAACAAGATGGATCCGAAAGGGGACTTTTGTTGTATGGGTCAATCTCCACAAATGGAAAGTCCTTATTAAAACCCATGTTCTAGAATTTTTCAAAATCTATTGATCTATTTGTTGGTGCAAGAACGGTCATTCTGAAGCCACCCCACACTTTTACAGTTTTTTAGTAGAAATGGAAAGCATGCCATGGGATTTTCATGGGTATTGATGCTTGGCTGCCCTGTATAAGTGAGTGTCGTGGAGGGGAGCCAGTGGGGTCAAGCATCTAACCATTCACTAAAGATAAGCATAGCTAGACTTGTCCAAGTGGGAATCCAACAAATATTGTCTTACACATCCATAGGGTTGTACTTATTCTTGGGTTACAAAATGCATTGCTTGATTGAAAACATCTTGAAAACAAACACCTAACATCATCATTCAAATTTCAAACCCTTTTGGAGACAAATACAATTGACTCAATCCATATGTTATTTCTTTCCCTTGGGATTTACATCCTTAGAAGTTTCTAAACATTGGATTACATCTTGATTTTTCTACTAAAGTAAACAATAGGTAAACCTTTTCCTTGAGTTCATCGAATTTCCACATAACATATCTTGTGGGGTTTGAAGAAATTTAGACATTGGACATCTTAGTTTGAAAACTTAATCAAAGAAAGTGTTTTTGGTAAAATAAAGCCATTAAGAAAAGCTAAGAAAAATGAAATTTCATGTGTGTTAAAGCCTCACAATTTTCAAAAATTCCAAATCCAAAAATGAAAATCATTGGTTCAAAATCCGAAAATGTATGTTCAAATGGAATCATTTCTTGGTTACAAAGGTCTATAGAAGCATTGTATGCTTTTCAATACTTAGGTCTAGGAAAGAAAAGTGTCTTTTTTAGGTTCATCTTAGGATCAAAAGCAAATCAAAATATTTTTCATCCATCCTTCATCCATCAAAACAAAAATCACCTCACCGTCACCTTTTGGAAAATCTTGAAATCATCCTTAATGCTAGGCTTTTTGGAAAAATAAAAAATCATCAAATCCTTGAGATTAAATCTTTGAAAATTTTTATCAAAATTATCTTTGGCTAGGTATGTGTAAATTCATCCTTTTGCATATGCTTAGTCAAAATTATCAAAATCATCTTGTTTAGCTAGGTATATGTAGATGTATCTTTCTTCATATACTTAGTTAAACTATCATCTTGTTTGAAAAGGTGTGGGTAGATGCACCCTTCTCCCTACACATATTCAAATTATCATCCTTTGATCAAATCTATCCCTTAGATAAATCATCCAACATCTTAGGGTCTTTTTGTTCAAAATCAAAGCAATCAAAATCAATCAAAATCAAGGACAACCCCAAAAGGAAAATCAAACTCAAAATCTGAAACATATCCAAAAGTCCCAAAAGCCTAGTATCTCTTTCAAGATTTATCAAAAGCCAAAACATTTGCATCATCCATCCCTTGCATCATCATCATATCACCTTTCGATCCTCAAGATATCCTAAAATTTTCTACTTTGGGCATAAAGTAAAGATCAATCCAAGGAACCAAGAGATTCATCTCTCCTATTCTTGAAAATTGATCCTCGTTTTATGGTTCAAACTAGATCTCAATACAAGAAGAGCACGGAAGCCAACAAAGAAACACCCACTTCAAGTGATCTTAGTCAAACAAATGTTGAAATGAATCCTGCTGAATCAAGCAATCCTCTGATCATCTCATCATCACAAAATCCACAAGAGGAAACCCAAGGAGAGCATCTTACCTTTGGGATGTCTCATGAAGAAATAACTAAAATGCTCCAAACTCTAGTGAACCATAAAATCATCAACATCATGATGAGGCTTAACCCTTCGCTATACATGCTTGAACTAGCAAAACAAGGGGCTAAATTACCTTCAGATTTTGATGTGAGTACCATAGTGGAGACATATTTTCCTCCAATCTCATCCACCATTCCCATCTCATCTACACCCCCATCCCAAAGCATCACACAAAATATTCCACAAATCAAGACATTGTTTGCTCCAACCCAACCCAATGTTAATAAGGGAAATGCATTTCTCAATGCTATTCAAACACACCCCCTTGTTAATAATCAAAACTTGGATAAAAATACCATCTTGAAACAAAACATACTCAAAAAACCACTACCACTACATAAAAATATTCCTCTCACCTTCCATCATGATCCATCATCATCATTTTTCTATGCAACACCTCAAACTTCTCTCCTCACAAATTCATAAGAGGAGGGAGATATGTTTGGACCAGGGGGCATTTTCAACACCACAACATTTTCGCAAGAACTTGCACCCCTCACATTTCCACCTCTTCCACCATTTCCATCATCATCCACACCACTCCTTGGTTTAGGGCTTCCCCCTCTACCAACTATCAATCAAACCAACATCCCAAATATCAATCAAAGCATTATGCCAAATGCTCAAAATTTGTCGCTGATATCAAAACAATAGACAACAAATGCACAAGCAATTGCAACATTATCAAACCCCCCTAACATCACAAAACATGGTCTCACAAGGACCAACCACCTCGATCACACCATCCACCACTCAAAACCCAACATCAACACCACAAATGCCATTCTAAATCCACCAGCACCCCCACCACCACCAACTTCCACCACATCAAGCCAATACAACATGGCATTGCAAGCTACTTTTCAAAGGGGATTCCAACAAGTGCAAAGACAAAAAGTTGTACAACTAGCTACTCAACAAGCCGCTCAAGTTGCGCAAGCTGCCCAAGCAGCCCAAGCCACATTACAAGTGCAACAAGCCCAAGTGTTATTGCAACAACAACAACAACAACAAGCTGCTTAAGTTGCGCAAGCCGCCCAAGTAGCCAAAGCTGCATTGCAAGCACAAAAGGCTGCTCAAGCACAAACTCTATTACAACAAGTGGCACAAGCACAAGCCCAAGCACAAGTAGCACAAGCACAAGGTCAAGCTTAGGAAAATGCCTAATATCAAGCACATCATGCGCAAGCACAAGCACAACTTCTTGCACAAAGCTAAGCAGTGCAATTACAAGCATATCAACAAGCAATAAAGTAATATCAAGAGCAGCAAGAAGCAGCCCATTTGGCAGCCCAACAACAAGCATTGTTGGAACATAAACAAGCACAACAACAAGCATTGTTGGAATAGCAACAAGCACAAATCTTAGCACAACAACAACAAGCGTTCATACAACAACAGGTGGAAGCCTACCTAGCTTGGCAGAACATACAAGTACCATTGAACAACACATCAAACAACCCATCCATCCAACCCACAATCGAAACACCCCAAAAACCTTCATCCCACCCCCTAATCCAAAAAATGATGTAACGACATAAATCAGGTTGCTCTTGCAACAAGTGCTCTATCTTCAATCAAGGCGAACAATGAAAACACCAAGCAACTTATGTCCCTATCCATTTGATAGGAGCCTAGTGATGAAACCATTCCCCAAGGGATTTGAAATCACCAAATTTGACAAATATTGAGGGACAAGAAACCTTGAAGATAACATCAGGGAATTCCAGGTTCATTGCATGAAAGTCACATATGACGATACTTATCTGATGCGGCTATTCCCTAGGAGTTTGGCTAGCCACACTATGGAATGGTTCTCTCACCTACCTTCAGGCATTAGGAAATTCCAAGAAATTATAGACGCATTCATAAAAAGCTACACATGCAACATTGCAATGGATGTTAGTCTAGAAGAACTCTTAGCTCTGAAACAAGGAAAGGGTGAATCATTTGCTTCATTCCTACAATGATGGAGATCCAAGGCTAATCGGAGCAAGTGGACCATGCCAAAAGAACAACAAGTTTTCACCATTATAGCCAACCTTGACGGTCTCTTGGCATTTCATCTCAAGGTTCAAGGCATCACCACATATGATCAATTGATCTCCAAGGCACTCAACATCGAATGAGCCCTCATGACTCAATTTGCAGGATCAACTTCATACCCCAAACAACAAAAAAACCTCCCACACTCCAATTACAATGATAAACCTCACACATGGGAAAGGAACAAAAATGTTACTAATGATGGTGTCGTCGATGCCAAGGTGATCATTAGTGCCCCTCACCAAAACACACCCTCACCACAAATCCAAATCCAACACCAAAACAATCATCATGCAACACAACAATCACACAACAATCCGACAATCAATAATCTCAATGAGCAAAAGGGACCACCCCAACACAACAAGAGTTATCCCAAGTGAAAATACACCACTTTGGGGAACCACATGAAGAAATAATGAAAAAGATGATAGATGAAAAACTCATCAAAGCTCCTACATTTGAGAATTACCAAGAACCGGATGTGAAACCTCCTTGGTATAATGAGAATAAACTCAATGAGTTCCATAAAATCAAAGGCCATACCAAAAACAGTTGCATGAGATTAAAGAACATAATTCAAGATCTCATCGATAAAAGAATCATAAACGTGGAACAACCTACAGGAAACCAAGATCTAAAGATATACACGAATCTGATGCCTAATCATGGCAACAAAGGGAATACCAATAACAAAGATAAGGGGAAGGGAACCCACTCAAATGTAAATCATGTGTATGAAATATTCGTCGCCTCCCTAGATGAAAACTGGATGGTCATCACCATCAAGGGTGCCTATGCCGAAGATTGTGGAGTCACCACAAGAGGTGGCAAAGTTACCATCGCGGGATCATCCCAACCAAACAAGGTCCCTGCATCTAGATCCATTCCTAATGGCTATAATGTCCTAGATCAACTAAAAAGAACACCAATTCAAATCTCCATCATGGAGTAGCTTAAAATCTCATCTTCCCATAGGAAAATCCTTGAAGAAGCATTGGCTTCATCCACTGTCCCCGCAGATCTTGATGCGGAGCAATTCCAAGCTATGGTCGGAAACATAATTACGCCTAATCTCCTAACATTCTTTGACCAGGATTTCCCCACCCAACCATCTCACAACCACACACTTCACTTAGAATTCATAGTACATAAAATAAAATTCAAAAGGGTCTTGGTGGATGGAGGTGCAGGTTTGAATATTTGTTCTCTCAACCTCATCAAACAATTTAAAATCCCAGAGGATTCTATTGACAAAGGAAAGGGTATCACAATAAGAGCATATGATGATCAAGAAAGAGTGTCCCAAGGCATGATAAAAACTCCCTATTCAAGTAGGGTCGGCTCTCATGGAAACCACTTATTAAGTCCTGGACCTTGACTTACCATATAACATCTTTCTGGGACATCCATGGATTCATAAAATGAAGGTAGTAGTGTCAACTTTTCATCAATGTGTGAAATTCACACATAAGGGACAAGAAGTTACCATCCATAGAGATCCCAAACCTTTCTCCTATTGGAAAAGCCTTGAAGCAAAGTACTCTGAAATCCCCCAAGTACCAAAAAATGATGAGGGCCCATCTACACCATACATTGATCCCACCACTCTTGCATCCACTTCTGTGATAGAGACACCCGCCACTCCCACCATTCCCACCATCTCTAACATTAAGGCCATCATCCAAGATAATGGTTGTGGAAACTACATGATCCCTAAAAAATGTTTTTATGGCAGGAGAGTTACCACAATCTCCTAGATCATAGGGACGTCTGCAAATAAATGAAGCCTCCACATCCCAAACGACTCCTAAAGATTATCCCAACTTTACAAGGTGGGGGGATCTTGGCTGAGAATTTATTGAGGCAGATCCATCTCATATGCTATACCAAGATGAAAAACAAGCAGTTGAATTACCAATGGATGATAGAAGCAAAGGTCTACAAATGATGCTCACAATGGGCTATGACAGAAATCAAAGACTTGGGAGAAACGACAATGGGCTTATGATACCTATCATGCCGGAGACACGAAGAATAAAAAATCTTGGCCTTGGATGTACCCCTCTGAGTATCATCATATGTGGCCAAAGTCCTCTAGTTAGAATAGTTAATAATCCTCCTCAGCCAACCCCAACAGAACTACGCTTACCAGTGTCTATAGGTAGAGTCATAGATAACTTTACATTTGATATAACCAACATCTATACTAGTAGTGATGACAAGGATCACTTGACTAACTTACCTAGACTATTTGAGGATACCACCCTCTACATGATTAGCACCTATCTTTTGAATCTAACCACCAAAATCATGAGATCCGTCTAGTATATCCCCAACTCATCGACTACGACCAACGAGGACCACTAGTTCTTGATACATTCAAAAATGATGAGGCACTCTCAAAATTCATGGGACAACGAGATAACATTCTAGATGGGGATCACAAAGCATGGTTCATTATAGAGCTAGCTACACACGCTTATTATGGGGAAATGATTGAATCCCTCAGTTGCAAAAGTGAGAAATTAAGAATAATATCCAAGTCCTTGAGTGAAAAGCACACTGTGGCACTCTTCGACTAGAAAAAAGTAAAAAGAAAGGATGCATCCAATGATGAAAACCTCTCTGAGGCACCCGAGGATGGGGAATTCAATCTTCCTTTAAGAGCTATTCATTAGGAAAAGTCAAAAGTCTTGGCAAAAAAATGCAATTTGGTCAACCTAGGAATAGAGGAGACCCCACATATCACATTCTATGTGGAATCACTACTATCAGAAGAGCAAGAGCTCCTAGCAGCAATCCTAAGAGAAAGACAAATAAACTTTGCATGGAGTTATGCTGACATGCCAGGGCTTGATCCAGAGACTGTGGTTCACCACTTAGCAGTATATCCAGAAGCAAAACCTGTCAAACAAAAGCTTCAAAAAATGCATCCTTAGATCGCCCTATTAGTCAAAATGGAGCTAAAAAAGATATTAGATGCAGGATTCATCTGACCAATAGATTATCCAGAATTGATGTCAAATTTGGTACCTATTTCAAAACCCGATGGGAACATCATAATCTGCATAGAATTCAGAGACTTGAACAAGGCATGTCCAAAAGATGACTTCCCGCTTCCCAACATTGATATGATTATGGATATGACAGCTAGATATGAAATGTTGTCACTAATGAATGGATTCTCAGGGTACAATCAGATCATGATAGGTAAAGAAGACCAACATAAAATAGCTTGTGCTTCTCCATGGGGGACCTATTGTTGGAAAATGATGCCATTCGACTTAAAGAACGTAGGAGCAACATACCAAAGGGCCATGACATGATCCATAAGAAAGTTGAAGACTATGTTGATGACATTCTAGCCAAGTCCAGAAAGAGAAAAGATCACATAGCAACCCTAAGTGCCATCTTTGACAGACTGGAAGAGTACAAGGTCAGATTAAACCCTAAGAAGTGCATCTTCGATGTACAATCTGGAAAATTGCTAGGATATATAGTGTCAATGAGAGGCATCGAGGTGGATCCAACAAAAGTAAAAGCAATCCTTAAGATGGAGGCACCGAAAACATTAAAGCAACTGAGAGGTCTCCAAGGTAGACTCCAATCCATTCAAAGATTCATAGCACAGTTGGCAGACAAACAGAACCCATACTCTCACCTACTCCACAAGGGAGTAGCGTACAAATGGGATAGCAAGTGTGAAGAGGCATTCAACAAAATCAAAGAATATCTACTGACACCACTAGTCCTAATTCCAACAATCCCAAGAAAGCCATTGATTCTATACATGTCAACAGCAATAGTAGCCCTTAGAGTTCTCTTAGCCCAACACAACAAAAATGGAATAGAAAGGGCTATCTATTACATCAGTAGGAAAATGGTTGGGCATGAGCTAAACTATTCATTCATTGAGAAAGCATGCCTCGTAGTAGTGTTTGCATCACAAAAATTTAGACATTACATGTTGGCACATAAAATAAAACTCATTGCCAAAATTGACCCTCTCACTTATCTACTATCAAAGGCAATGCTCATAGGAAGAATGGAAAAATGGGTGATGATAATATCAGAATACGACATTGAATATGTGGAGTGGAAAGCAATCAAAGGCCAAGTCATCACAGATAAACTTGCAGAAGCACCAATCTATTCAAAGAACCCTCTCGTCTAAGAGTTTCCAGATGAATCCATTTTCAATCTCAACATAGCTGACCACTGGAAATTGTACTTTGATGGCTCATACACACAACATGGATCAGGAGCTGGTGTTTTCTTCATCACCCCACAAGGGGATTGCATACCAAGGTCCTACAAACTGGCATTTCCCTACACAAATAACATTGCAGAATATGAGGCTTTAACCATAGGTCTCAGAATAGTAGTACAGTGGAACATTATAGCTCTAAAAGTATACGGAGACTCCCAATTGATAATAAATCAAGTGAACGATGAATATTAGACCAAGGACAACAAGCTCACTCCATACAAGAAATTGGTGGAGACTCTCAAAGAATCCTTCATTGAAATAACGTTTGAACAGATTCCTAGAACCAACAATAGAGCAGTAGACGATATGGCAACAATTGGATCCTTGCTAGACATCCCCCACAATGTTCCAAAATATGAATTCCTGATTGAGCAACTTCTCGTGCCTGCATTCGAGGTACCATAATCGGAATATGTATGCAAATCGTTGGTCCTAGCGATCCTTGGTATCACAACATCACACATACCTTCGAATAGGAGTCATACCCACTGACTTACCATCAAACCTAAAATGAACCTTTGTTAAAAAGGCATCTAGATTTCTTATCCTAGGTGATACCCTATATCGCAGAAGCATAGAAGGAACCCTACTATGCTGCTTAAACGCTGAGGAGGCATTAACTACTCTAATTGAAGTACATAATAGTATCTATGGTTCACACTCAAGTGGAATGACCATAGCCAAGAAACTACTGAGGATGGGGTATTATTGGCCCACAATGGAAAGAGAGCACATGATCATGCCAGAAAGTGTCTACAATGTCAACAGCATGAGGACCTCATCCATGCTCCAACTCAAGAGCTTCATCCCATCATCACACCATGGCCCTTTTCGTAGTGGGGACTTGATCTCATTGGAAAAATCATGCCCACTTCATCTAATTGCCACAATTCATCATAATCGCAATGAAGTACTTTACTAAGTGGGTAGAGGCCATACCCATGACATACATAACGGGGAAGCAGATTTCTAAGTTCATCCTGAACTATCTCATTTGCCGATATGGTGTTCCACAAGCCATTATCTTAAATAATGGGACACCATTCAAGAATTAGGAAGCCTGTGACCTATGCAAAAAATTCAAGATCCAACATCGCTTCTCCACCCCATACTATCCCCAAGGCAATGGCTAAGCAGAAGCTACAAACAAAACCATTCTAAAAATCCTCAAGAAAATAGTCAATGATGCAAGTCGTGACTGACATTGTAGCTTAATCCTGCTCTCTGGGCCTATCGAACCAGCATCTACACACCCACCGGCCCCACCCCTTTCTCCCTAGTCTATGGACCAAAAGCAGTACAACCCATTAAGATCAAAATCCCATCACTTAGGATTTCACTACAAAACCTCATCATGGATGAAGAGTACCGAGTGTCAAGATTGAATGAGCTGGAGTTATTGGATGAGTGATGAATAGATGCTTTGAATCATTTGAAAGTCTATCAGAGTAGACTCGAAATAAGCTACAATAAGAAAATCAAAAGCAGGACATTCCAAGTCCAAAGAATTGATATTAAAGGAGAATCAAAAGAATATCCCAAACCCAAGCAGCAAAGGAAAGTTCGAACCCAATTGGTTGGGACCATTCGTCATCATAGCAAGTTACAAGTCAAGCGAATATTAGCTATCAACACCTAAGGGGGAACCTGTGCAAGAGCTCATGAATAGCGCTCATCTTAAAAAAGTTTTATGCCTAAATCTTTCAAGGTATAGAACCAAAAATCCAAAAAAAATCAAAAAAGAAAAAAATCCAAAAAAATTAGAAAGGATCAAAAATAGTAAAGAGAAAAAATCGTCCTCTAGTGAAACCCACTTCGGTGGCACTTTGGGCAAGTACCTTGGTGAAAACCTAGAAAACAGGCGCCTTGTGTAAATAAGAACTTTCCATCCACGAGGATCTTTACGACTTGTTTTGCATCATCCATCCATTACGCTTCCATCATCCATCGCATTCACGTCTCCATCCATCACTCATCCACTCACATCTACACCATAGCTTGGTCTTGTCTTCATATCATGATCCCTCTTAGTACTACTTGGCCCATCCTTAAGGTTAGCTTGTCCTGCCTTTTATCGGAGTAGTCTATTGCACCACGCTGGGGGCATGTTCTCATTGGATCAGATTCGTGTATATCCTTAAAATCCTCAAATCAGAAAATCCAAAAACATGAAAACATCAAAAAATCCAAAAACATTCAAAAATCATCAAAAAATCAAAAATAGGGTTGTCTTGTCAAACTACGTCATCTCTAAGCTTGAGCGTAGGAAAGGTTGATCTTTGATCATCCCCCGAGACATTTAGATCAGTCCTATAGGAGTCCATCATAATAAACTGACATCTCATCATGTATATCATCATTTGTAAATCGGTCAAGTCATCAGTCAAACTACGTGGTCTCTGCGTATATAACATAGGCAAGGCTAATCTGTTGATCAGCCCCCAAGGCCTCTAAGATAGGTCTTTAGGATAGTCTCTTGCTCAAAATCTTGGAAAACCCCCAAAACATTGGAAAATTCAAAAATCAAAACATTTGAAAACCTCAAAAATACCAAAAACAACCTCAAAACATTGCAAAACATCAAAAACATCCAAATATTTAATAAAAAAATCCATCCATCTCATCTCACTTGCACCCGCAATAACGTCACTCATAATAAATGATTTTCATCCTCAATCTTTGGTAAGACAATCAAAAACAAGTCTAGCAGGCTAAAAATGAAAACTCAAAACGTCAAGTCTTAGGTCTAAGTTAGTGCATAAAAAAGTTGGTCATCTCTTTGTATCGGTAACTCATCATCCAAATTGGTCCCATATCAATCATCATTTAGAATTCTTTGGATAAACGAAATGGCGTGTTGCCATCCACTAATATGTCCTAGGATGAATCCTTCCTACAATGGACATTATCTTTTGGCAATAGTTTCGATTCTTATCCTTAGAAAACACATCCTCTTTTCATTAGTGGTATTGAAGAGCATCAACTTGTTTGTTTACTTTGTCTTTATCCTTTGACTTATCTTATTGTGCTCATTCCAAGGACTTCTTGATGATATCCGAACAAGAGGATTTAGAGAAATAGGAATGGGGAACAATCATTATCTTTTTTTCTGCTATGCTTATTGGACGTTCTTGTAATATAACCTTGGTGAATACTTGCTTTGTTAGGTATATATTGAGGGTGTTTTGAACAACTTGTTGACTATTGCATGGATCAATTTACCGTTCTATGTTTTGGACCGAGGTGTTTGAAACATCCAAAGTGCATCCTAGCAAGGTTTCCATATGTCAGGTGTGAACAAGGATACTCCTATCTGCTTGTCAAATCAAAGTCCATCACACTAGGTACCACGCCACCCTGGTCTTTTATACCTTGATGCATCGTACCACGTGTGTTATCAAACATAAGGAAATTGGCCCTTTGAAAATCCCAATTCCTCGGCAAGAAATCATCATCATCATTTGCATTTGCATCATCTTGTGTCTTGTTGAAATGACTTCCTCTCTTCTTGCTCATCGCACTAACAAAGTAATATGAAATTTGATCATCGCCACCACCACCATCATCATCAATCCTGCATAGACTCAAAATAAGCTACAATAAGAAAATCAAAAGCAGGGCGTTCCAAGTCAGAGAATTCATATTAAAGGAGAATCAAAAGAATATCCCAAACCCAAGCAGCAAAGGAAAGTTTCAACCCAATTGGTTGGGACCATTCATCATCACAACAAGTTACAAGTCAGGTGAATATCAACTATCAACACCTAAGGGGGAACCTCTACAAGAGCTCATGAATAGCGCTCATCTCAAAAAGTTTTATGCCTAAATCTTTCAAGGTATAGAACCAAAAATCCAAAAAAAATCAAAAAGGAAAAAAATCCAAAAAAATTAGAAAAAGGATCAAAAATAAAGAGAAAAATTGTCCTCTAGTGAAAACCATGGTGGCACTTTGGGAAGTACCTTGGTGAAAACCTAGCAAACAGGTGCCTTGTGTAATTAAGAACTTTCCATCCACGAGGATCTTTACGGCTTGTTTTGCATCATCCATCCATTATGCTTCCATCATCCATCACATTCGCGTCTCCATCCATCACTCATCCACTCACATCCGCACCATAGCTTGGTCTTGTCTTCATATCATGATCCCTCTTAGTACTATTTGGCCCATCCTCAAGGTTAGCTTGTCCTGCCTTTTATTGGAGTAGTCTATTGCACCACGCTGGGGGCATGTTCTCATTGGATCGGATTCGTGTATATCCTTAAAATCCTCAAATCAGAAAATCCAAAAACATTCAAAAATCATCAAAAAATCAAAAACAGGGTCGTCTTGTCAAACTACATCATCTCTAAGCTTGAACGTAGGCAAGGTTGATCTTTGATCATCCCCCGAGACATTTAGATCAGTCCTATAGGAGTCCATCATAATAAAGCTGACATCTCATCATGCTATATCATCATTTTAGTAAATCCCGGTCAAGTCGTTAGTCAAACTACGTCGGTCTCTGCATATCGCGTAGGCAAGGCTAATCTGTTGATCAGCCCCAAAGGCCCTTAGGATGAGTCTTTAGGATAGTCTCTTGCTCAAAATCTTGGAAAACCCCCAAAACATTAGAAAATTCAAAAATCAAAACATTTGAAAACCTCAAAAATACCAAAAACAACCTCAAAACATTGCAAAACATCAAAAACATCCAAATATTTAATAAAAAAATCCATCCATCTCATCTCACTTGCACCCACAATAACGTCACTCATAATAAACAATTTTCATCCTCAATCTTTGGTAAGACAATCAGAAACAAGTCCAGCAGGCTAAAAATGAAAACTCAAAACGTCAAGTCTTAGGTCTAAGTCAGTGCATAAAAAAGTTGGTCATCTCTTTGTATTAGTAACTCATCATCCAAATTGGTCCCATGTCAATCATCATTTAGAATGCTTTGGATAAATGAAATGGTGTGTCGCCATCCACTAATATGTCCTAGGATGAATCCTTCCTACAATGGGCATTATCTTTTGGCAATAGTTTTGATTCTTATCCTTAGAAAACACATCCTCTTTTTGTTAGTGGTATTGAAGAGCATCAACTTGTTTGTTTACTTTGTCTTTATCCTTTGACTTATCTTATTGCGCTCGTTCCAAGGACTTCTCGATGATATCCGAACAAGAGGATTTAGAGAAATAGGAATGGGGAACAATCATTATCTTTTTGTCTGTTATGCTTGTTGGATGTTCTTGTAATATAACCTTGGCGAATACTTTCTTTGTTAGGTATATATGGAGGGTGTTTTGAACAACTTGTTGACTATTGCATGGATCAGTTTACCATTTTGTGTTTTGGACTGAGGTGTCTGAAACATCCAAAGTGCATCCTAGCAAGGTTTCCATATGTCAGGTGTGAACAAGGATACTCCTATCTGCTTGTCAAATCAAAGTCCATAACACTAGGTACCATGCCACCCTGGTCTTTTATACCTTGATGCATCGTACCACGTGTGTTATCAAACATAAGGAAATTGGCCCTTTGAAAATCCCAATTCCTCAGCAAGAAATCATCATCATCATCATTTGCATTTGCATCATCTTGTGTCTTGTTGAAATGACTTCCTCTCTTCTTGCTCATCGCACTAACAAAGTAATATGAAAGTTGATCATCACCACCACCACCATCATCATCAATCCTGCATCCACAAATCAATAGCATATTGCATCAACATATCATATAGGGAACATATGCATTGCATTTCCATCATCATATAAACATGTCATTATAAACATTTTTTATAGATAAGCACATTCATTCTTATTATATTGCATCCATTTCTTGCATCACATTACATCTATCACATAAATCATTGCATAAACATTTACATAAGCATTTCATGATCATTTTTGCATAATCATAAATAATAGGTATATAAGCATTATAAATAATTCATTTGCATACATACTTGCATAACATCATAACATCATCTCACCATATTATGTTCATATTACATTAGGCATCATCATACCACTTTGCATTAACATATCATTGCATCATATTAAATGCATCACATACATTACATCATCATTTAATATGTTTAGGATAATAGCATTTGTTATTCTAAGCAACTTAAAAAAACCATCTCATTTGCATTACATAAAACCATCTCATTTGCATCATATCACGACCATCGTATTCACATTACATCATCCACATCATCTCATAAATAGCATCGTAAATCATTCATTGCATAAATCATTCCACATAAGCATAAATAGTCCATCACATACAAAGCATACAACCATTTATAATCCGTTCATATATAAGCATAATTCACATAACATTTCACATATATACCATATCATTTTGCATATTACATTCCATATCACATATCACATCATCATTTGCATCAAAATAAATAGATCATCATATAGACATCATTGCACATCACATTTGCATATCATAGGTTAACATAATATAGATTTGTTAGTCATAATCATAATACATACATCATCAGAAATAAATGCATCCATAAAAGCATCATTGCACAACATATAGAAATAAATCATCCATCCATGCATAAATAAATAGTACACATCGCATCACATCAAAATCATCATCAGCTCATATATATATCATCAATAATGCAACTATCATAGTACAAAGAATAAATCAAATCATTGTACATATAAGTCAATCAGTACAAAAAGGCCCATCAGGCTATCAAAAATGGGCCCATAGGGCACAAGAATGTCATCTCAGTCAGGCTTTGTCCTTGTGTATGTTGCCCTCACCTCTATCACCATTACCCTCTGCTGGTCTATAGCTGGTCTGCTCTAAGTACTCTGAGACCTATCCTCCTCTAGGAACAGCCTCATGATAATGCCTCCGATAGTACTCAGCCTCTCAGACGGCATCCCTGTAAGACCGCACGGACACTGTACCCTGGGAGGAGGAGGTTGTCATGCTCTCTAGCTACTATCTCCTGCCTAGCTTTGTGGCTTCCTGTAGCTCTACAACCTATCTCTATTGTATGACCTAATCCCTCTTAGCCCTCAGTTGCTCTCTCTCGACCCTAGCCTAATCTCTCTCGATTGTCACAATCTCCACCTAAGCCTATAACTGCACAATCAACGCATCCTGAGGATCCGCCTGTCCTACTGGCTGTACCTATGGCTTCACCTGAGGATAATTCTTGCCTTGTGGTGGTATACTTGGTGGCACCTACTGCTAATCTAACATCAGTACATCTCCCTACCCTGGCTGGACTAGCGGCGCAACTAGCTGATCCTATCGAGCATCACCCCTCCATCCTCATCCTCCCCCTCTGCCTCTAACTCTCCGTAGATCTGAGACTACTCCTGGAATAGTCAATTAAAGCAGAGGCCGAAACCAATCCCTGTAGGCCTTAGTCATACTTGGGTCTGCAGGCCCCTGATCATAAGCCCATGGCTAGGCTACCAACTGCTTGAAGTTTTCCACCACCTTTGAAGCAGGAATATACTGACCCCATGAAACATGTGTCATGGTGCAGGCGAAGATGGCTACATAATCATCATCAGGTAAATCTTGGGGCTCCCCGAACTGACGCTGCTTGTGCCCAAGCAAGTACCTCTCAATCATGGCGTGCTCCCGCCCCTACATAAAACGGTCCTAGTGGGCATAGAACAACTGATCAACATTGTCAACCCATCCGGGCCAACCAAGGTATGGTCACCAGGTGAAAAAATGCATCTCATCCAAGACCCTCCTCCAGTAGAGGATCCCGTGCTCACCAGTGTGTGTGAAGGACACACTGCCTCTGTAACGCCACACAAGGGGATCGTCTGGTAGCATCAAAACTAAAACAACACGTGGACGCAACATAGCAATGTGTTCCCATGCCTAGATGTGAAGAAGATTCACCCCTGCTCCTAATGCTCTGTCATCCATATACATGTACTCGTCCAAGTCTCTATATAAGGATGCGAGAAGCATAGGCCCCCATGCAAAACAAACCAACCTGGCTTGAACCATCTGCTCCTAGCAATATCCCCAGTCAGGACTGAAGTATCGCCCTCATCTATTAGGGTCAACAAGACCCGAAATGATGGATGTAATCACCCAATGGAAGGGAGGTGCCAGGATCTTATGCCGCTCAAGCTCTATTTGTCCCACACAAAAAATGATGTCCTGTGTGGCAAGGACTCTGTGGCAGGCCTTGCGCCCCTTGTCCATGTCAAAAATGACCCGTCAGCCATGAATCAAGATTCACAAAATATGCCAAACATCCTCTAAGGTGACAGTGGCCTCACTAGTGGGAAGATGAAATGAAGAGGTCTCGTTGTGCCATCTCTTGGCCAGCGCTGACAGCATCCCTAGGTGAGTGTGAATGGGTGTTGCATAGGTAATGTACCATAACCATAAATTTGGAGTCGATCCTAGTCCCTATCAATCAAGTCCTGCAAAAATCCAAACAAATCCCACAACCTGTCCTCTCAGGAGTAGAGCTCCCTCACCACATCCTGCATCAAGGAAGGTCACCATGTTAAAAATTTTGAAAAATTCTTCATCGGTCATTCAAAAAACTTCTCCAGTGGTGCAACCCATGAAGGAGTTGCATTTTTATTTCTAATCAAACTCCGACACTAGGGCTTAAAAGAGAAAAATGGCACTGCCACAGTGCACTTTCCCTTCCAGCAACACACTTTGAGAAAATCCCAGACTGTCGCGTTGCACTTTACAAACTGCCCCGCCAGCCCCGAGCTTAGCATCAGAGTTTTCAAACTCCAAATTGCACCGCCACAATGCAATATCACACTGCACGGTGTAGTTTGATTTCTGAGCGGCGCTATATAGCGTCGCTGTAGACAAACAGACCTTTAAAAGCACAAAATGAAAGCAATAAATGAAAAACGAAGCTCAAGTAAGGGTCACTTACTGGTGCCCTGATGCTAGGTGGTCATTGATACGTCCGAACTTGATCAGAAATGTGCAAGGGAAGTTGTCGTTGCGCCATATCTTCTGAAGGTCAGAGCTCAAATCTCGAGGTTACTATTGGAAGTGTATGAAAATGACTTGAAAGTGACCCCTCGGGCCCCTTTTAAGCCTAAAAATTAAGGTTTTTTCACCCTGATTGGCCGTCCTCCTAGGGTTTTGGACCCACAAACCTATTTTTTTCTAGTTGAGGCCTATTTTACATCATTTTATTGTATTTAGACACGTTTTTTGCCTCTTGGAGCGTTTTCAGACCTATTGGGCACTTTGTCCTCTTTTTTCGCAAGATCACCCAAAAATTAAATTTTCATCCAATCTCTCTAGGGGGCATTATAATGGCATGTTTTCTCTCGTGAGGCAGCAATGGGGCAAGTTTTTAAATAACAAAAAATTTCTTCTTTGATCAAGACCATTTATTCTTTGAACCAACGCAACAAGTGCATTGCTTCAAAGAGGGGCAAAATGTAGACATGCAAAATATACCAAGTGACATTGTACATCTGATCTTGACTACTAACATCTTTTCATCCTGAATCATCCCTCGGTCTAACCATTTAATCAAATATCCTTATCTGATTAAATTCATCAATATTATTCTCTTAATTAAATAAACCATTTTATCTAATTAAGTCAATCTCTTTTGTTAATTAAATCAATCAATTTGATCTAATTATCTCTATTTAATTAAATAATTAATTTTATTTGATTAAATCTCTAAAGTCTATCCATTAAATTAAATAAATTAAAACATTATTTGATTTAATCTAACACCATCTCTTTTAATTAAATAAATCAAAATCCTTATTTAATTATTCTCTTATCATATTCCTCTCTTATTTGATTTAAATAAATCCATAATTTTTGAGTCAAATAGGTCACATCATCCTAATCTCCTATTAAATTAATTAACCCTTGATTAATTTAATTCTTTCATCATCCTCTAGATTTTGCAAGTTGCACATGAAAATAGATTTAATTCATTTATTAAATCTCCATTTTCCTCACAAGGCATCTTTTGGAATATTCTCCAAATTTGAATTCAAAAATTCCAAGTCAACATGTACATCCAACAAGGAAATAACTTCATCTTACATGTCCTTTCTCTTGAGCCAAGTGGAATTTATTGCATTTTCCCTTCCCTCTTGCAAGTCATTTCAACAAATTTGAAATTCAAAAATATGCATTTATTGGCACAATCCCCAAATCTTGTACATCCTCCATCCACTCATAGATTGACAAGTGGCATCATGCCATTGGATGAATGTTAGTCCCACATTGTCATGTTCGGAAAATGATAGGCAAATGAACACAGTCAAGTGTCCCACCATAGTATGAAATTGGCCAACTTCTAGATCGTTTAGTACCATGGTGGTGACTAGAGCTTGTTCTAAGATTTCCTTATGAGCGGGTGAAATCTTGAGAAGTTCTAATATGGATATTTGTGTTGGTATCTTCTACAATTGATCGACTATATTGTATGGTTTTGTAGGGATATCAGTTATATTGGACATTCAAGGGGTAGCTACTTTCAATGTTACCTTGGCGTGTCCTCTAGTGATTGCATTGATCCGGGAATTGTCTTGTTTTTCCTTGATTTTAATGACATTTATTTGGTTGTAATTTGCAGCAATGTTGGTGATCAAATTTATTGGCACAAGGTCATTGATTTGATGTGTCGTGATGTTGATGTCATGGTGATGAGTGTTAGTTGTAGAAATGTTTCTTTGGCTCCTAATTTTGATGTTCAACCACCCCAACACAATGAATGGTAGAATCATAAATATAGTTTATATTTTTTCCCTTGGTAGTTGATGAAGAAGATTCTCCTTTTTCATAGTTTATGATACAGGAGCATCCTTGGTTCTTGGCAATCTTGCATGACCAAAAAATATTTTCTTTCAGTTTTTGTTCTTGTTCTGTTCTTGCTCAGTTTGTGTTGGTGAATTTGTCATCTTTGCTCACCAGACCTTATGGATCTTGGTTTACATCATGGAAATGATCATTTTCCTTATTCCAAGATTTGAGCATGATTGGATCCTTTTTCGGAAAGTTATCAATTATGAATTTCATGGAAGTTTCTTGAACTGGCACCAGAATAATTTTCAAAGTAAGCAGCTAATTTTATCACTGGAGGATCATTCCCATGACTTACGGATCTTAATGGTGTGATTTTAAATGTTCTTTGGAGTGATCCCAACCTTAATTATAGGTCCACACTTTGTCCTATGCATTCACTAAGGAGTAATTCAAATTTGAGGCCGACATGTTCATGCACACATTATATTTTCTTTCATTGGAGAATGTAATGATTTGTTGGCTAATGCAAATGATTCTAGAATTGTGGATGTGATATAAAGACTATAATAGATCATTAGAAGATTAGATTTTGATCTAGAAGAACATTATATATTATATCTATAATATTTTTCTCGCATATAGGAGCATATTGGAATGTTGTTTTTTTGAACATGTTGTATCAGGCCTGTGAGTCGAATCTGTAAGCTCGAATGTTTTTGGCTGATTATAACTAAGATTATTTTTAATGAGAATATTTGTATATGCATTTGCCTCCATATTTTTTGTTGCTTATGTAGTGTTACTCTTGCTACACAGTCCAAATTGTTCTCCTTGAGGACCCTCCTACTGTGGTTGCACTAGATTGGTATCACAGCGAGACTCGATCTATGTAAGGTCATCAAAATTTGTGTAGTCCTATTGAAGAATTCTTGTGGGGTGGTGGATTGAGGATCCAACTTGCAACTGTAGAGTACTTGTGTAAAGATGGCAGGAAGAAGAAATATTAGAGGAAATGGAGCACGTGGAAATGTAGACCAAGCTTTAATGGAGATGGTGAGAGGAATTACTTCTAGATTAGATGTAGTTGAAATGACCTAGAGGAGAGGTCAACTAGTTGATGATGTGAGTGATGAAGAGGTAGAAGTATAGGAAGAAAGAGGAAGAGAAGAGCAACCTAGCCTAAATCAAGGAGAAGAGAGGTTCATAAGAGCCCTAACTAGAGCGAATACAAAACCCCATTTCAATCCACCAGATTATAATGTTAAGTTGGATTCAAAAGAATTGCTTGATTAGATTATAGAGATGGAAAAGTATTTTGAATTTGAAGGTACCATTGAAGATAAGAAGGTAAAATTTTCTTGCACGAAGTTGAGAGGACATGCATCCCTTTGGTGGGAACATTTGTAGACAGATAGGCAAAGAAGATGAAAAGAAAAGATAAAATCATGGGATCATATGGTGAATAAGTTGAAAAAAAAGTTTATGCTTGTAGATTATCAGATCAGTTTGTTCTAAAAATTGCAAAATTTGAAATAGAAGGAATCAATTGTGACAGAGTATACTGAAAAGTTCTATAAGTTGAATATCAAATCTAGACATTCGAAGGATGAGATCGATCAAGTAGATATATATGTGAATGGTTTGAGGTCATCTATACAAGATGAGATTATTTTGATCAAGTTGTAGAGTGTGGAGGAAGCATATCAATGTGCCCTAAAGGAAGAAGAGAAGTTGAATAAAAGACATGAGCAGAGACAAAGAGGAAGAGGTGGAAGATTTCAAAGAGGAAGAGGTGGAAGATTTCAAAGAGGAAGAACTTTTACTGGATGAGGAAGAGGATCTTTTCTAAATCAGAATAATGATAAGGAGGTTAGTAAGAATGATAATGTATATCATAGAGGTGATGGAAACTCTTATAGAAGAGGAGGATATGGTGGTTATCAGAATGAAGGTTATAGAAGAGATGATAGAGGATAGGAGAAAAGAACATTCAAGGGAACTTGTTATAAATGTGGTGGAGAAGTACATAGAGCATTTGAATGCAATCAAGGAGAGACAAGTAGGAAGACATAAAAAAATAAAAGAACAACCTTTGTTAAGGAGGATCATGTTGGATCATCTAATAAATTGGAAGATGGAGAAGTGTTGGTGAATAAGAGAGTATTATGTCCAAGTGAAATGGAGCAGGAGCCATTACGGAGAAAGAATTTGTTTCATACCAAATGCAAGGTAACTGGTAAATGTTGCAAAGTGATTGTTGATATTGGAAGCTCAGAGAACTTGGTTTCTGAAGAGATGGTGACCAAACTGAAGCTGGAAAGGTTGAAACACCTGAAGCCCTAACAGATAGATTGGATTCAAGATGAGCATAATATTCTAGTAAGTGAACAATGTTTGGTGAAATTGAAGACAGGAAATTACCATGATGAAGTTTTGTGTGATATCATGCCTATGGATATATGCCATGTTTTGTTGGGGAGGCCTTGGCAGAATGATAGATAGGCTATTCATGATGGAAATAAGAATATATATACCATTGTTGTTAATGGGATGAAGCAGACTTTGTTTCCATTGGAAGATGTTCCTAAAGTTGAGGTTTGTATAAATGCTAGGGTTTTTTTGGTTGATGGAAGGAGATTCCTTGATGGATTTAGACGTGAGAATGTGTGTTATTCATTGGTTCCTAAGAAGGATGAATATTTGAAGCATGTAGAAAAAATCCTGGAAGAGATAAAGGAGTTGTTGACAGAGTATGAGGAGATCATTTCAGATAATGTACATGATGGATTGCCACCTGTGAGGAGTATTTCACTGTATGGATATGATTCCTGGAGCTAGTTTTCCTAATAAAGCAACACATTGGATGACACCAATAGAGAATGAGGAGTTGAATAGAAAAGTGCAAGAATTGTTGAGGAAGGGTTTGATTAGAGAAAGCTTAAGTCCATGTGCAGTACCTATTGTGCTAGCACCTTAGAAGGATAGAGAATGGAGGATGTGTATAGATTCTAGAGCCATAAACAAGATCATAGTGAAGTATAGATTCCCCTTGCCTCAGATGGATGACATTATGGATTGTTTGAGTGGAGCTAAATACTTTACAAAGATAGATTTGAAGAGTGGATATCATCATATCAAAATCAGAGAAGGGGATGAATGGAAAACAAAATTCAAGAAAAATGAGGGATTGTATGAGTGGTTGGTGATGCCTTTTGGATCAACAAATGCACCGAGTAATTTCATGAGGTTGATGAATGAAGTATTGAAGAAATTATTGGGTAAGTGTGTGATTGTATATTTGGATGACATCTTTATTCTCAATAAGAGTGGAGAAGAACATTTGTTACATATAAGACAAGTTTTGTAGAGGTTGAGAGAGGAGTAGTTGTTGATAAACATTAAGAAGTGTAGTTTCATGAAGGAAGAATTGGTATATTTGGGATTTGCAATATCTGTGGATGGGTTGAAGATGGACCCTAAGAAGGTAGGATCAATTGTTGAGTTGCCTACACTAGATAGAATTGGAGAGGTAAGATCATTTCATGGATTGGCTAGTTTCTATTGAAAGTCCATTAGGAATTTCAGTTCTATTTGCAATCCTATGATATAAACAATGAGAGGAGATAGGAAGGATTTTAGGTGGACATCTAGAGCAGATCAAAGTTTTGAGTTGTTGAAGCAGAAGGTGATTGAGCAACCTATGTTGGCTTTACCAGATTTTAATAAGGTATTTCAAGTAGACTATGATGCAAGTGGAAATGCAATTGGAGCAGTGTTGAGTCAAGAAGGGAGACCTATAGCTTATTTCAGTGAGAATTTGAATGATGTTAGGAGAAGGTATTCAGTGTATGATAAGGAGTTTTATGCCATAGTTCAAGCCTTGAAAAAGTGGAGACATTACTTGTTACCTAAGGAGTTTTTGTTGTATACGGATCATCAAGCATTCTAATATTTGAACAGTCAAGGTAAGTTGAATCAAAGACACATGAGATGGGTAGAATTCTTGTAGAGCTATACCTTTTTTTTGAAACATAGGAGTAGAAAGTCAAGTAGAGTTGTTGATGCCTTTAGTAGGAGAAGGAATTTACTGACAAAGATGAGAGTGGAGGTATTAGGCTTTTATGAATTGAATAACTTGTATGAGGAAGACCTGGATTTTGCATAACCTTGGAGAGCTTGTAAAGAACTAGTTTTGGAGGATAGAAGTCAGTGGTTGGATTATTTCATTCAAGAGGATATGTTGTTCAGAGGTAATCAGTTGTGTATACCTCGGATTTCAATGAGGGATAAGTTGGTGAAAGAAAAACATAGTGGAGGATTGTCAGGACACTTTGGAATTGATAAGACAGTAGCATTAGTAAGTGAGCATTAATTTTGGCCATAGATTCATAAGGATGCTAGAAGATTTGTGTAGATTTGTAGAGTTTTTCAAGTTACAAAAGTAAGTAGGTAGAATGTTGGAATGTATAAGCCTTTGATAGTTCTGAAGAGACCTTGGGAGGATATTAGTATGGATTTCATACTTGGTTTACCAAAGACACAATGAGGTAATGAATCTGTATTTGTGGTGATAGATTTTCTAAGATGGCACATTTCATACCTTGTAAGAAGACAATAGATGCAGTACATGTAGTAGATTTGTTTTTCAAAGAAGTGGTCAGATTACATGGATTACCTAAGAGTATTGTTTCAAACAAAGATGTAAAGTTTGTTGGTTACTTTTGGAGGACACTTTGGAAGAAGTTGAAGATAGATCTAAAGTTTAGTTCTACATTTCACCCATAGACTGATGAATAGAAAAAGGTAGTAAAGAGGAGTCTAGGAAATTTGTTGAGATGTTTGGTTGGAGAGAAGACTGGAAGTGTGGATTTAGTCCTTGCACAAGCAAAGCTTTCATACAATAATTCAGTGAACATGAGTACAAGAAAGACACCTTTTGAGATTGTTACTGGAGTTCATCCTAGAGGTATATCAAAGTTGAGAGATATCAACATGGAAGATAAGAGGAGTGTAGAAGTAGAAGAATTTGCAGAACATATGAAGAAAGTGCATACCCAAGTGAAACAAAAATTGGAAGACATAAACCAGAAGTATAAGGAGAAAGCAGATGAAAAGAGGAGACATAAGGAATTCAAATTTGGAGATGAAGTGATGGTATATTTGAGGAAGGAAATATTTCCAGTTGGCATGTACAACAAGCTAAAGATGAGGAAGTTTGGACCTTGTAAGATCTTAAAGAATTTTGATTAAAGAAATGCATATGAAGTGGAGTTACCGGATGGCATGGGTATATCACCTATATTCAACATTGCAGATCTACATCAATACCATGAAGTGGAATTCAGTGAAGGTAGTAAAGAAAAATTGGGGAACCAGTTTCCTAAACAATAGTCAGATGAGATTGAAGAGATTTTGGATATCAGAGATGGAAGGAAAACTCATGGAAGGTAGTACAAAGAATATCTTGTGAAGTAGAAAGATAGACCAGTGGAGCATTCTTCTTGGATTTCTCAGGCTAGGATCGACCATCTTGGTTTTCCTTTAGCCCCAGGAAAGTGAGGGACTCACTTTTCAATAACCAAAGATGTCTGATGTAGGAGAATCCTTTGTTCTTGGCAATCTTGCATCAACCAAAAATATTTTCTTTTAGTTTTTGTTCTTATTTGTTCTTGATCAGTTTGTGTTGGTGAATTCATCATGTTTGCTCACCAAACCTTATGGATCTTGGTTTACATCATGGACATGATTTTTTCCTTATTCCAAGATTTGAGTGTGATTGGATCCTTTTTCGAAAAAGTTATCGATTCTAGATTTCATGGCAATTTCATGAACCAACACCAGAATAATTTTCAAAGTAAGCAGCTAATTTGATTCCTGGAGGATCATTCCCATGACTTGGAGATCTTAACTATGTGATTTTAAATGTTCCATGGAGTGACCCCAACCTTAATTATAGGTCCACACTTTTTCCTATGCATTCACCGAGGAGTAATTCAAATTTGAGGCCGACCTATTCATGTGCACGTTATATTTTCTTTCATTAGAGAATGTAATGATTTTTTGGCCTACAAAGATGATTCCAGAATTCCGCATGTGATATAAATAATGTAATATATCATTAGAAGAGTATATTTTGATCTAGAAGAACAATATAGATTGTATCTGTAAGATTTCATTTGCATATAGGAGCATATTGGAATGTTGTATTTTTGAACATGTTGTATTAGGCCTGTGAGCCGAATCTGTAAGCCCAGATGTTGTCAGTTGATTGTAATTGAGATTTATGTTAATGAGAATATTTGCTTCTGCATTTTCCTCCATATTTTGTGTTTCTTTTGTTGTGTTACTCTTGCTTCATGATCTGGATTGTTCTCCTTGAGGACCCTCCTACCATGGCTATGCCAGTTTGGTAAAGGGTTCTTGAACACTCCATGATCATTGTTTGTTTGGGGTCCTACAAATATTTTTTTTGTTTTCAATCAAGTCTTGTATCACATGCTTTAATTTCATGTAGAAATTCATTTTATGTCCTTTGTTTCGATGAAACTCACAGTAATGGGCATCATTCCACCATGGAGGTTTAAATTGTGGTTCCCAATTTGTTGCTCCTCGTAGTGTTATGAATTTAGCTTCAAGAAGCTCCTTTAATGTTGATTCTAACGTTTGTCCCAAAGGTTTGAACCTTCTTCGATTTGAGTTTGTTCAATATGATGGTGTTCTAGATCCAATATTACCTTGATTGTTGTTTTTGTTGTTGGGTGGATTGTTGTTCTGATTAGTTTTGGTGGTAGCGACAGTTAAGTTGAATACAATTTTGGCATTTTGGTTTTCAACTATGCCATCATTGTTACCCACATTCTTGTTTCATTGCCAAAACTTTTGGTTGTCACCACTATTGTAATTGTTGGAGGAATTTGATGAGTTGTTGTCATTGTATAGTTTTATGACTCCTATTTTTACCAAAGCCTCTTCAATCTTGATGCCATTTTCAATCAATTTTTCAAATGTAGGTGGACATTGCAATTCCAATCTATAACTCATCTCGTCATTTATGTTGTTGATGAAGATTTCTATCTTTTCTTTTTCAGGTACGGGGTGAGAATACCTCACAAACAACCTTCTCCATTTTTGTAGAAAAATGAGGAATGAAACCCTTTTTCTGTTTCAAGTTGCAAAGCTCTTTCATGGTTATATCATGTTGGATTTTGTAAGAATATTCGGTGATTAATTTGTTGACTAATTCTTCAAAGGTTTTGATTGGTGGTGTGAGTTTGGAAAACCATTCAAGGCATTGTCCACTTAAGTTGCATGGAAATAGTCTCATCAAATAAGTTTCCTCATGTGAAAACTCAAGACTCATGGTTCTAAATTCCCTCACATGATCAATTGGATTTGTTTTCCCATTGTATTTTTCATACTTTGGGAATTCACAATGTTTGGGGAAAGGAATTATGTGGATATCTTGATCAAAAGGATATGGAAAAATATCTTGGATCAAGTATCATTTTGATGTTCCCCTTTGCATGTCAATAATTTGTTGTTGAAGGTTCTTCATTTGATGGGTTAGGGAGACCACTTGTTCTGTTTCTTTTTAAGGATTTTTTGGAGGTACTTTCAATTGATTAACATCAAAGTCATCAGGAAATTTGACACCTTTTTTAGCTAGCATTAGCAAGTATTTTTCCCCATTTCTTTCAAAAATCTTTTCTAAGAATTTGTGGAAATTGGGATCTTGTTCAACATTTTGGATGTCTTCCTTAGTTATTTCTTCACTTTCAATGTTGGTTCCATGGAAAGGATTTTCTTCAGTTTCTGCCATGGTGTTATGAGTTTCAATGTTTTGGGTTTCACTGTTTTGAGTTTCGATGTTTTGAGTTTGAATGTTTTGGGTTTCAAGTTCTTTTTCCTTGAGTTTCTACTTTTGTAATCTTGTTTGAACGGGCATACAAGTGTTATAATTTGACTAAAATTTGATCTTTGTTTGGAATAGTGCCAAGGATTACAACTAAGTCGAATAGAATGACAAATTCTATTGATTGAGAATAAGTTCAATTTTATTATATAGCCGCATTTTGTGATAAGAAGATGATAAATCTTGATGATGAAACTAGGCTTAACAATCAAAGATATGATAGGTTTGATGACTTAGGCACTTTGAGATGTTTAGATCTAGGTTTAGAATGGAGAATTTCACTTTTAGAGGTCAGTTTTAACAAGTTTAGACTCTGTTGTGCCTAATGAATGATTCCAGATTGGAAAAAGATTTTGATTTCTGGTTCAAACTATGAAACAGGGGATAAATTCAACTCTTAGGTTTTGTATTTAATGGATGTGCTAAAACAGAGCCTGGATGCACTGAAAGATTTGACAAATGCAATGGAAGATGACTTGGATGTGCTACAACAAAGGATAGATGCGCTAAAAGATTGCACAAATGTGCTATAAGATTGACTAGATGCTCTAGAATAAAGGGTCTATGCGCTAATAGATTTGACAGATGCGCTATAAGATTTCCTAGATGCGCTAGAACAGAGGGTCAATGCAATAATAGATTTGACATATGCGCTATAAGATTGCCTGGATGCACTAGAATGGAGGGTTGATGCACGAAAATATGCAGTGTATGCACTATAACAGAGGGACTATGCGCTAAAATATGACTCAGATGTGCTAGAAAAAGTGGTGGATGCACTGGAATAGATTTTGGATGTGCTAAAATATTGCAAGAATGTGCTATAACAGCAAATGAATGCGCTAATCTGGAATAATCTGGTGTTTTTGCAACTCTATTTGGTTGTTTGGCTTTGAATTTTGAGAATTTGAATGTTTAGAAGGATGTAACCTTTTGACAAGTGAATTTTGTTTGGTCTCCTAGCTTATGAATGATGGAAATTTAGTACTCAAATAGATGATTCTTGAACCAAGGTTTTCACTTCTAGTGTTATGTTTTGTTTGAAATTTGTTTGAAAACACATTGGTAAAACACATCAAGCATGTACAATCCTAAGGCTGTGTAGGACAATATTCACTAGATTCCCACTTGGATTTAACTCCAACTATGCCTACTTTTAGCAGATGATTAGATGCTTGACCCCACTGTCTCCCTTCCATGACACTCACTTCTCGAGGCAACTAAGCATCAATACCCATGAAACTCCCATGGAATACTTTTCATCTCTACTAAAAGCCGCAAAAATGTGGGATGGCTTCAGAACGACTGTTCCTGTACTAGTAAATAGATTAAGGATTTTGTCCTTGCTACAAAAAAGGGTTCTAGTATAGGTATTTCGTTCATGGGGGATCATCCATATGGCAAGAGACCATTGTTTCCCTTCTTGTCGGAACAATCCTCGTGATACTTGAACTTTCCTCAAGTACCCACATTTATATCTCGGTTGGAAGTCACTTGGCTTTAGTGTTTTACCGGTTGGGTCATTCCCTTGGGTGATTATTTTTTCCCACAAGGTAGGCCCTCTATGGATAAAAAAAATAAAATGAATGGGTCGAGATTTTTGGTCACCCAGTTAAGGGGAGAGCATATGCCTACAATTCATCAAGCACATAAGACATGGTGTTTTTTAACCTTCTAATTAAGCTAGATTCCTATCTTATTCAAAATAAAGCATTAAATAACTCCATCCATTGCATAAATCATCAGTAGTTTGATAAGATTGTCTTTGAATAGCATATAAGAGTACCTGCAAGCAGAAAACATCAATTAGTTCTTAGATTTTTCATATTTTGCAAATTTACATAGATGCACTGAAACAGTCATCCAATGCACTAAAAGATTATTTCAATGCACTATAACAGCTACTCTATGTGCTAAAATAACTGATCAACATGCTAAAAGAAGTGATGAATGTGCTAAAAGAAGTAATGAATGCACTAAAATATTGACTGAAAGCACTGAAAGCCTCCCTGAATGTGCTAAAATATTTGTTGGATGCGCCACAAGAAATGTCGTATGCATTGTAACAGACCCCAAATGCACTGAAAGATTGGTCGTATGCACCAAAATAAATATTGTATGCGCCATTACAGACCCCGGATGTGCTAAAATATTGGTCGGATGCATTGAAATAGAGATCATATGCACCAAAATATTTGTTGTATGTGCCAAAAGAACTCACGATTGCGCTAAAACGTCATGTCCAACCTGTTTACATGAACTTTTCCACAAAATTGTTAAAATATGGGGTTGGGCCCCATGGTGGGTGCCATTTTATGTGTGTGTGAAATATGGGAGAGTTAGTAAATCAACACAAACACCAATGAGACATATTATATTAGATATTTAATCAATAAAATTGAATCAAACTGAAACAAGATTAAATTCCTAAAAATGTGCCATTGTCCTCTATTCTTAAGGATTTATTAAACCATTTTGCTCTCATATTTTATATTTGCACTATGGTTGTTAAAATGACCACTTAAGAAACAAGATGATGTTCAAAAATGTAAGAAATCTAAATTCCTACATGCAACTATATGATGAAAGCCATGATACTATGATAATGGTGATGTTTGGACAAATGGATAATGATGTTAGATTTATACAATGCTAATGCTATGATATAAAGCTAGGATGATTCTACATATCCTCAAATATAAACTATAAATATGATAAACTAAAATGCAACTATAAAGCAAAGCATGGTTCTAAGTTAACATGATGCTACAATGGAAACTTGTTAAAATGATAAACAATGTTATAAGACTCCAAATGCTCCAATTCTTCAAAAGATATTCCTGCATAATAACTCTACTCAAATATGGGATGCCAAATACTATAGCCAAGGGTTGTATTTATAGGATTTTGCAAGCATCTTGTGATGTGGCAGTGATCGACATTACAGATTCAAGCATGAGGGATGGATGGTTGAGATGGAAGAATCTTGGAGAATGTCCCCTTGACCAAGGGCAACATGCCAAATGGATGGGAGAATCAAGTGTGTGAGAAAAAGACCATGTGTTTGAATGCCAAATGGATGGGAGAATCAAGTGTGTGAGGAATAAGCCATGTGTTTGAAATTTTGTTGAAGATAATTCTAATTCAAAATTAGAATTATTTAATTTCATGTGACCTTGGTGAGGTGAAATGAAAAGTTGTAGACATGTGCTTGAATTCCAAATTTGGGATTAGTGAAAATTAATTAAATAAAACAAACTTATAGAAATTTGTTTATTTAATTAAATTAGAGGAATTGTAATTTTAGATTTGGAGAATTTAGAAGATATGAACTATATAAATAAATAAAGAATTTATTTATAAGTAGAAGAAATATTAATTAAATAACTAGTATTTAATTAATTAAATTTCTTGACCGATTTTAGATGTATACACCAAGTTAGCATGGAGAGAAGATAGAAGAATGAAGAATGAATGCTTGTTGATGATGATTGCTTCAAAGGATCCAACAAGTCCTTGATCCATCAAGAATTTATTAGGGATGGTGATGAGACAATGCAAAATGTAGGATGAATATGTAGGATGAGGAGATACTCACACTTCGGGATTGGGATTTTCCATCATTCCTTATTGTTTGATAAAACACATAGACATGATGCATCAAGATATTGATAACTAGGAGGATGTTGTATCTAGTGTAATGGACTTTGACTCGACAAACAAATAGGATAGTTCTTGTTCACATATTGACATATGAAAACATCATTGGAATGCAAGTTAGAAGCTTTAGAACATATTGGACCAAAGCATACACAATAGTCAACAACATACCCTAAACAACCTTCTTACACACAACTAAGCAAGTATGCACCAAGATTATTTTACAAGAGTATCCACAAGCATAGCAAACTAAAGATAAGGATCAATGCCCCATTCCTTTCTCTCTAAATCTTTTTGTTAGACATCATCGAAAGGTCCTTGGAATGGGTCATTAAGATAAATCATAAGAAAAGATCAAAGACAAATAGGAAGGATACATCCTAGGACATATTGATCAGGGGTTTGTTTGATGTTAGGATGATGATGCTCAAATGAGTCATTGCCATAAACTCCACTAACATACTTATCTATGATTTAGACTTTAGATTTTGATACTTAGGTTCGCACTTTATGACTTGTTTCACTTGTTTTCTATTTGCTTCACCAAAGGTTGAAGGTGACGATTGATTTATTATGGATGAAAGTTTATTGAGGGTGAAAGTGAGATGGGATGGATGGGTTTTGGATTTTTTTGGAATATTTCAATGTTTTTGGTATTTTGAAATGTTTTGAGGTTATTTTTTGGCTTTTTGAAAGTTTATATGAATGTTTATGTTTTCAATTTTTTATGAGGTTGTTTAGGGTTTTCAAAATGTTTTGAGGCTTTTTAGGTCTTTTGAATGTTTTCTAATTTTTTTGTGTTTTTTGAATATTTGGATGTTTAGGGGATTTTCAAGGGTTTTACAAATTTTTAGGGGTTTTCTGAGAATTTTTGAGTTTTGACCAAGAACATAACCTAAAGACCTATCCTGGGGGCCTCAGGGGCTGATCAAAGATAAACCTTCCCTACGTTATACACACAAAGACCATGTAATTTGACTAACTTGACCTATTTACAAGATGAAGATATGAACAAATGAGAGACAATAATTATTATGACGGACTCCTAAAGGATTGACCTAGAGTTTCTTAGGGGCTGATCATAGATAAGCCTTTCCTACATTCAAGCTCAGAGATAATGTAGTTCAACAAGGGGACTCTTTTTTTTGTATTTTTGATGTTTGACCTTTTAGGGTTTTTGATGTTTTCTAGATGTTTTGGATTTGGTGCAGGAGCACCCAATACACACAGTTTAAAACAATTCATCCTTTGAAGGAAGCATAGGAATTAGGAAAAGAGGGTTACTTGAGTCATTTTATGATTGAATAAGGCCTTTGAGCCCATTAATGATGTAATTAGGGGTATTTATGTTAGTTAGTTTAAAAAATGTAAAAGGTTGCATAAAAATGTACTTATTGTCAACAAATTGTTAAAAGTGAAAAACTAGGCAATTAGAGGTCTAATTGGTAAAAAGTTGGTTTCCAATGTCAAAATAATTAAAATTTCAGTTGGAGGATGTTTGTAAGGGTGGTTATATGTTAAATAAGCCTCTCATGGTCGAGGCATGGTGGTTGAATCATTTTTTTTTAAGTTCTAATGAAAAAGTAGTTGTTTTCTGGAAATTTTTGTGTAAATTTGCTGCTAAAACGTGTGGTACGACTTTTGTATGACCTGTACAGGCTCAACCCTATTATGGTTGGAAAGAGGAGAGTGTCAGATTTCATTTGAAAGTGGTTTGGTGAATTTTCATTGAGTTTAGAGGATTTTATTGACATTTTATTAAAATTGCCTGTGCACAGCCATTAGAGGGTTTGAAAGTCTAAAATGTAGTTTTTGACCATTCCACGAATTGTATGCCATTGTAACTCAGTGGAATGGTATAATATGATGTAAATTAGATGTATTAATGCATTTAATATTATAATAAGGCATTATTGTGGTGAAAGTGATGCCCTAGGGCTGAAAATGCAATTTTTCCCTTGAAAAGTGATGGTTTTGAAGTGCTTTTCAATGAATTATTAATGGAGTTGAGATTGTAAGCATTGAAAATGTCAAGGCAGACCCTATGGAAGGTGTTTGGACCATTTATTTTTTTATTCAAGTCTGGAAATGAAGATTTTGACAAAACCCTTGTTTTTGCATTACTAAAGGAGGTTTTTTGAGTTGGGAGTGTTTCTGACCGTACAGGTGCAAACTAATGGTGGATTCTATGGTTTTATACCATTTAATTTTCTGCCCCAAGGTTTTAAGATGATTGGATAAGTTTTAATGGTACTTCTTTTGTTAAATTGATCTCTTTTCCTTGTTTTTCCTATGGTGAGTGTATTGGAAGTCTAAACTAGTCCAAAGGAGTTATATTTGATATTGAAGTATGTTGTGTAAGTCTTTAATGGATGTCTAAATCTGTTATTTATTTGGAAATTATTTTGGGAAAGTTAAGTGAAAAGTCCCTTGAAGCTGTTTGGCAGTGTTGATGGAAAGAATGCTTCTAACAAGTGGATTTGTGAAGTTGTTTTGATTTTCTTTGAAATTTGGGTTGAACATTTGTTATTTGTCATTTCAAGTTGATTTCCACCTTGGGTCTGCATCAGGATTTTAGCCTATACAATTTTCTAAATG
>VDFB02075321.1:433735993-434076961 GCA_007258455.2 Sequoia sempervirens
ACTGGGGATGCTCAAAAGGTGGCAAGACTGGCTTCCTATCATTGTCCAAGCAAATTTGCAAATATTTCTGAGAAAAAGGCCAGTTCTTTCTGATATCATTTGATCGAACCATAGACACATACTCTCTGCAGCAAACAAACAATACTGTTAGTTTAACAAACACAGAAGCCACCCTATTAACATATACTTTATTGCATATCACATGCAGACCATTCGGCTGCAAAAGATTTCATCTTTAGACTGCTATCCATGCAGATCATTCAACTGTAAAAGATGTCATCATCTTTAAACTGCTATTAAGGATCAACCAATACTGGCAAACTCCAATACACAGGTTGCCTAACGCAAGATAAAACTATATACTTTGACTAAGCATGGACGACTGAAAAGTTGTTGCGGCATAACTGGGATCACCAGAAGCATGTTCAATAATGTATTCGACCTCGAATCCCTACAGGTTGGCAAGGCTGCTAAAACGCTCGCCTGGTACAGAAGATAAACGCCGACTCCATACCTCTTCATATCATGCTTGTCATGTGATCATGGCTCTCGCAAGAACAAGCTGTTAATTAATTTCGCGCACACACAAATACAAGGCCTAGGATAGCAGATACCAGAAACGAAAAGCTTCTTTTCATATGGACAGATGGGTATCCGGATAACAATATATAGCTTAGTCTTACTAGTAGAACGCGAGGATTTTTCTAAGGATAACGGTACGTGAGCCTCGGCTGCCAGTGAACATTACACAAGCTTTCGGTTCTGAGAAACAACTGATTGTAACACCCACTACGACAGACGCTTCTGCTCCTGATGGCTGATGATTGCTTTCGCTGCAGCACAGATCTGCTGTATGGACAATCTAGACTCTACCAACCATACAAACACAACTGGGCGATTGCCTCAGTTAGATAGATAGATAGATAGATACACAATGAATATCCATCGAGTTAGAATTCATATACCTTATCGAAAAGCTTTGCGAGCGTGAAACTGAAACTGGAACATCCTCATCGGAGTTATTATATTCCGGTTCGCCACAAGGCCCACCTTCTGAATTCTTTCCACCAGCCATTTGAAGATTACGATCGTCTACAACTGGGAAACTTCTTCCCATTCTCATGCCATTGAGTTATTGCCGTGTGTGTCGCGGGTTCGAAACTTCAATCAAACTTCGCACTAGTAATATCTCTCGACAACAAGATGGAACGATTGGGCGTTCACAATAGTAGCAATATCGTTGCGCTGACAGAAATTGAAGGCCTGGAATGGAATTGGACAGCCATTATTGACATCCGCGTCTTAGGCTGAAAAACTGCCGATAATGCTTCCTCGACTTTCGGACCCAAACAGCCTGCACAGAAACGACAGTTCCCTATCAGATTAAGACGCCATTATCACAAACAGAAAAACACCAAACCAGAAACCACAAGCTGAAACCATCCAAGATCCTCTACTATTCACTACCCCAACAAGTTCGCTATCCCAGAAAACGCATTATCTTTACGTCCAAGCAGATTCTGGTTACAACTAAGCTAAAGCAGAAACTAAAATAAACAGCGCTCTTGTTTGGTTTTCCGCTGCCGTTACATCA
Source organism: Sequoia sempervirens (assembly GCA_007258455.2). Lineage (NCBI taxonomy): Eukaryota > Viridiplantae > Streptophyta > Pinopsida > Cupressales > Cupressaceae > Sequoia > Sequoia sempervirens. The sequence goes on from VDFB02075321.1 coordinate 433,737,588, forward strand.
GGCATTGCTATTGTTGCTCAGCACTAAAATGGCCGGATCTGAAAGCGAGGGTTTTACATGCGAAATCCAGCTCCGCCAAACGAGGCCACACAAGACAGATTTTTGACCAAAGCAAATGAGAAAAAAACCCAGTTTGGTATCCCAAAACCAAAGCTTCTCAACGCCGTTCCGTATTCTCTTCCAAACAAAATCAATCAAACCACACCAGGTCCTATAAACCTCTGATCCAGATCGAGGGAAATCGAACCTCAAGCCGCCTGGAAAATGTCCAGAGAAACAAAATCATCTACGTCTGCTACTTACGCTGCCTAGGAGGCTCTCTACAGCCGGCGCCTCCATCCGTACTCCTCCAAACCTCCCCAAACAGCTTCTCTAACAGTAGCCCACAAGCCCGCTAAGTACTCTCCCAAATCACAGAGAAAAGGAGAAGAAAAATTCAATCTTGGCATCCGCCCGCTACAGAGCTTGAGGCACCACCACCACCACCACCACTCTTGTATTGTAGTATTCTCTTTCCTTCTTGCTGCTTCTGCTTGCCCCCCTCCCTCACCTTCGGCTTTGTCTCCTTTTCGTTATTCGCTGGCCCGCCCTATTTATTTCAGCCCCCCACTTTCTTCAACGCACCGTAGCGTTACACAAATACCTATATCCCATATCTATATTATTATTATTATTATCAACGCGCACACGGTGGTGCATCATCGGAGACAAACACAACACAGCAAGCAGTTGGAGTAAGAATTACGCCCACTTTCTCTTTTACTGCGCTGATTCCTTCTGTTTTTTTTTTAATAACTTTTAAAAATGGCAGTTTATAAAATCCCCTCCACACAATCCAACGTCACGCCCTCAAATTTTTCTTTTCCCTTTTGTTGGTTTTGGCAAATTCAACCCCACCACAGGCCTAGTTGCGCACCATGCTGCCCGTGCATGTTTTTCAACTCGCATATACATACAAACATATCATTATCCTTCCTTCTTTAACCCAACCCAGGTTTACGGAACCCTTCTCCTCCTACCATATGCGGTCCCTTCTACTCGGAAACATGTTTGTCTTACCACAGGTGAAAATTCCGCAGTTAAAATTTTACGGTCTGCTTTTCGCGTAGTGTGTTTTTACTTTCTCCGTTACTTCTTACCGTGAAGACTTTTTGCTTGGGAAAAAGAAAAATTAGCTTTTGGATGTTTTCAGTGATCGATCTTAAGAACAGTTTGATTAGATTTTTTTTTTTTTTTTAAAATTTATTGAAGATTTTATCCCATGTAAAATATGTTGTAGGTTTTAAATGTTTTTATTGTTTAAAACTTACACCATTAGATGATAAAGACTTTGTATTTGGAAAAAATATATTTTAGGTTTGATTTGAAAGAAGATAAATTTATGTATATTTTTTAAAAAGTTGAATTTGGTGAAAATTATATTATTAAAGATTATTAAAAAAATTAAAAAGTAACTATTAAAAAAATTAAAATATTGTCAAAGAGGTTGTGTATAAATGGTTAGGTCATAAGATTTTTAAAATGGAAATCTAAGTTTGAATCCTCCGTGGTAATATTTAAAGGTGAATTTTCAAGTAGTGACTCTTGGACTTTCATTTTGTCGTTTAAGTTGATTTAAGTTGAATATGTGGTTTCCAAGTTGAATATGTTGAATATAGTGGTTGTTGAAGGGGAGAAGGCCCCCCTTGTGACCTCCTCACTCAAATAGTCAAATTTAATCTATGTGTTTGCATCATAGTTTAAGTACAATCTAACATAGTCTCATATGGTATAGGTTTATTTAACATTATTTAAGTGGTTGTATATATTGTTGTAGAGTAAAAAAGTGTGATCTTTGTATTTTTCTCTTCTACTTTTGGGCTTGTTTTAGCTATGTCATAAGATATGTTAATTTAGCACTTGATTTGAATGGTTTATGTGCAAGAGATAACTAAACCCCTAAATTTGTTCTTCCATCCATCAATATGATCATTATATGTTTGTACATCTCAACCTTTGTCATGCCCCCACCATGATCAAGTTATAACACTAAATCTTGGCCAACCAGTACAAGGAAGTTTAAATTAATTAATATGTATGAAAGAATAAATTTAAATCTATCTTTCTAACATGGGCCGACCACAATTGATATACTTTTTCATTAATGTTGGCCAACCATAATTGTTAGATGTTTTATCACCCAAAGGAGATATTAAGATAAGTTATGGTGTAATGGTTAAATTAAGGAAGTGCAGACTTTGTCCCCTTCAGCAGTTCAAATCCTAGTAGTAGCTATAGTAAGATAAAATAATGCAATCCACTCAAGATAACATAATACACAACAAACAATATTAATGCAACCCTATAATATGACGATCTCTTCATAATATGTATGGAAGGGATATACATATGCGGTGATCTCTAAGAATAAGTCACAACCTTCCCATAAGCACACAATTAACTATGATCTCTTTGTGGGGGATATGATTAGGTTAGGAACCTTCCAAACCCAAGATGCTACTATCACAACAGAATGTAGTTGTTTAATATCATTGTATGGCACTTGTGATTATCATTATATTAAAGGAAGCAATTATTAAAGAAGACAACACTTGAATTAGTTTCAAATGGTTGTGTCTTTTGGGATGGACATCTCTTTCCAAAAAGATGTCTCTCTCCATGAAGCGCTAAAGATATAAAAGATATTTGAGAAGTGAGGGAGAGACATGAATGAATGGAAATCATGGAAGCAACCAGAGATAGAAATTTGTATGCAAAACAATAGCAACTATTGATACAAACAATGATTGGTATATATTTGATTATATATTGAAATAGTGAATCTATTCATATTATTATAATTTACATCTTTGTCTTTAAGCAATCATGTGTAAGATTGGGAAGGAAACATGATTGGGAAGGATGCTAGAGGAATTATCTTGGTTGGATGTTCCTAAAGGAATTGTCTTGGTTGGATGTTGCTACGAGGAATTGTCTTAGTTGGATGTTCCTTATTCTAGCACCCTATCATGTGTTTCTCTCCCATCCCTACCATGACTAGTTATTGGAAAAGATTCTATAGATTAGATTTAGATTTAAGTTTTTGTTCATTAATTTGTAATGTTAATAGTTTATTTATTCTTAAGTTCAATGTCTATTATATAATTTTCTATGGAATATTATTTGTTAAATAATTTTATGTTGTATAATGGTCATTTAAGGAAAATTCAGGCATATGCCAAGTAGGGGACATTACAATTGGTATCAGAGCCTTAATCTTGCCAACATACGGGATAAACCAACTTTAACCACCATTCAATTAGGATTAACTATTGAGCCCTCTTAAGTAGGTCAATAGTGGATTTATATATGTGTGTGCCTTTCACATGTATACTTCATGTCTTGTGTGTATTTATGTATATGCTTCATGTCTTACATGTATTTATGTGTATACTTTGTGTCTTACATGTACTTAAATGTGCATGCTTTGTGTCGTACGTGTATTTATATGTATGCTCCATGTCTTATGTATATCTATGTGTTTTCTTCATGCCTGATGTGTCTTCAGCAACACTAAAAAATTAACTTATTTAAAATTAAATTATTATTATTCTCCAAATGTAGCAATGAAGAGTTGTAAAGGTGAAAAGGTGTGACTCTCTCGAACTTGAGATATAAAAGGGAGAGTGTCCCATTTGAGAAGGACATCCATAGCATCTTTGGAGAATTCAATTGAGAATTGAACCTTAAATGATTTTGCAAGTAAATTAAATTAGGCTCTCACTTGAATAGTGATGATGTTAAAAGGGATGTGAACCCTAATATGAAAGGAGGTGACCCCTAATGTGAAAATCTGTGACCCTTCAAATGTGAAAGATTGTGACCCTTCAAATGTGAAAGGTTGTCTCCTTTATAATGAAGGGTGGTGACTCCTTCAAGAAATGGATATGAAGGATAAATCAATTCATTGGTATTTAATAAGCAATCATCACTCGTCTATCCATCAAGAAATCAAACAATCAAAATATCAAAAATATTTCCAAGGAGGGAATAATCAATCATAGCAAATCAACATAGGTAAACATTACCATTTCCCCCTAGGGTATACTCATGCTTGCAATACATAATGTAGCTATTCCATGTAAGGCCTAACATCAATAAGGAAAATCTAAAATCTCTATGGACAAAGCATTTCCTTTGTTGTCAAACAAGGTTCTTAATCCAAATAGTATCATGCCATCTAAGTTACCTTGATACAATAATATTCATTAGATGGAACCTTGAATAACCATCCCCCAAAGCTCACACTGGTGCACATAAGTTCATATAGAAAAAAGGAAATTAGTTTTTAGATTCCTACCATGAAGAGATTCTATTGTAGAATAAAGATCATTTATTAGGAAAAAGGAAATTATTTTTACTAAGGAAGGTAATATAACCTACAATGCATCATCATAATTTTCCTATGTTTAGCACCTTGGGTGAGGGGGAAGGAAAGCCAATATTAATAGGAAATGTCACCATCAAGATCATAGATGTGTGTTATGCTTCTAATCCTCATTAAGATCTTAGATATGGGAAACTTCCAAAGATTGCTTGGTTGGTTTTGCATCTACCAAATGCAATTACTTTAAAAATCTAGGGTCTCTGTAATTTCACCTATTGCTTTAGTCAAGCATATTACCCAACAATCATAGTCCTTGAGGTCACTTAATTCATTGAAAAGACTTAAAACCTCTTCATTAACAACATTGATACATTAAAAATTAAATGTCCAAGCAATCATCCATGCCAAAACAATATTTTCAAGCAAAGGTAATGAAGGTAACTCAATTCTTTAGGAACATATAAATAACAGATTTTGACTCTCAGAGAGATCTTAAGGAAAATTTAGAAAGAGCCATGGGGACTATAATTTGAGGGTTATATTTTGAGAATTATCATAGGACATATTCATCAAACTTCATTGAGGTAGGAACACATTTGTTCGAATAAAGAGTAAGATCAGAATGCATAATCAAATCCATAATACACATGATCTATCCCACACCCATAGAAATAATGGTGATGCATGGATTAACCTTGTAACCTACAAAATTGATCTAATAATCTTATCTTATTAACCAGGCTCACTTGTATATTTGATATCTAGAGTAGATCATTTCACCACAAGGCCTTATTCTCCTAAATCATTCTTCTTGATTAGAGTAGCCCTACATTCATGATTAAAAATCAAGGACATCAATAGTAGGAATAATGTACCTTAGATAAATTTGATCCAAGCAAGTTACATCCAAATTTGTTACATAAGTCTATTTAAAGTTATATTGTGGACCCATAACCCACAAATCCTAGGATCATTTTCACCTCTTAAACTTTGAAAAAAATGATGTTGCTTTGAACTAGGTGGAATAAAGCAATACTTTTCTTCAAGATATGAAAATCATCCTAGTGTTAAACATAGAAATATTTCAATTTTTTACCCAAAAAAGATTGATAACCTTCAATTGACAAGAACTGGATATTAGTGTAAACCTATGAATTTAAGCCCTTCTATGAAGTGTTTGAGGGAGATAATTATTTTCTATGGACTCTAAGACTGTGTACATCTTTCATCTTATTGAACTTGATCAACCAAATAATTTTGTACTCGAGTATTATCTAGGAAATATGTACTTAGAATGTTATAATATGTCATTAATTACCTATGAGTTTATGACAAGGTGATATTTGTTGAAAGATGTTTGACTAGGTTAAGTGTTACAAAAACCCTATAAGCTATTTTACATCCTCATTAGAAATAAACTTGCCTCAAAAAATTTTTGAATGTTTACACACAATGTAACAAGGGTAATCAAGAGTTTGGATCCATTGCTCTAAATCCTTGTGGTAATGAAATGAGAGAAAACTTGTCTTAAGTAACAAGTCTTGCCAATTTCCAACTCTTAGATTTTGTTGTTGAGAGCTATTGGGAAATAGTAGTATAGAAGTCAAAAGAATATTAGACAATAAATTATCCTCATTCTTTAGAGGATGATATTAACATTATTGGTAATACTTGTATACTAATAGCTATATAGTCAAACATAACCAAAATAACCATCACTTGGTTTAGAATTTCTAGTTCCTATCAAAGTTTCACAATTGAAGCTAATATCATCATGACAAGGAGCAATATTTAAAAAATTACAAATCTTAGTTTATGATTGCTTGAGGATAAGAAATCTTAGGTAGGGTGCACTATCATGCCCCTGCCATGATCAAACTACAACACTAAATCTTGGCCAACTAGTATAAGAAAGTTTAAATAAATTAATATGTATGAAAGAATAAATTTAAATCTATCTTTCTAACATAGGTCGACCATGGGGCGAGGGGGCTAGCTTGATTGGCTAAAACATCTTGTTGCAAGCAATAGGTCATGAGGTCTAGTCTCCCCCCAAAACCGTGGTACCAAAGGGTGTGTCACGTCAGGGCCACTGGTCACATGAAAAAGGTTTACCAGGTGCACTGTAGTTTACAGGGAGATGGATACTCAATCGATTCTTGTAGTCTAAAAAAAAAACATAGGTCGACCACAATTGATATAGTTTTTGATTAATGAACTGATCGGTTGACCATGATTGTTAGATGTTTTATCACCCAAAGAAGGAGATATTAAGATAATTTATTATGTAATTGTTAAAGTAAGGAAGTGTGGACTTTATAGTCCCCTTCAGTATTTCAAATCCTAGTAGTAACTTTGGTAAGATAAGATAATGTGATCCACTCAAGATAACATAATACAAAGTTGTAACAACCCCACTTTTCTTCACAGTAAAATTTCCAATGTTTTCACCTTAAGTGAATAAATAATTATACCATTGTTGGAAATTAATAGGTTGTCATTGATGTCAACAAATAATATAATTTTTTTTATTGCCAGCATTTTGCTGCTTCGGTTATGAATGCTTGTTGATTTGGTATTTTGGTCTAGATTATATCTCAGTAAAAGATATAATTACAAGATTTTGTACACAAGTTTGAGCGTACAAGATGTATTCTATCTTGGATTTTCATGATGATATGTGAAGGTATTTGGGAGATATGAATGACAATATTTTGTTCTACAGACTTTAGTGAGTTTTCCTCCTACACCTTGTTGTAGGAGATTCCACATTTACTTATAACCGATTATCATATCGTGCGGTGTTGAGGATAAAGTAGTTTGATGTTGTCCAAGGGAGAATTCAATGAGTTAAAAAAAAATTATGTTACACATTTGATAGAGTGTTCATATGTTTGGAGTTTTGGCTTGACTCTGGATGACCTAACTACATATTGATATTAAAGGGATCTATCTTAGGTCCATGTTAGAAAAGTTAGTTTTGAATTAAGGTTTCTTTAATTAGGCTGACCTAATTAAGAAACATAGACACACATGTATATATATGGCATTCCTTGATGTGTGTGGGTGGGTGGTGAGAAAGAAAGGAATTTTGCATGGCAGAAGTTGAAAATGAATATGTGTGAAGTGTATAGATGAGTAGCTAAGTGAGTTACTCAAGAATTGTGCTTCACTGGAATTGAACTCCAGGATAGGGAAGGTGCATTATTTATTAGTTCACCCATTTGGCAATGAGCAATACCTTTTGTATCTTGGTGGTTAGAAATTCTCTTATATCCAGACAATGAGCCTTTCAAGGACAGTGAGTCTTGGCAGTGAGCCCTATAATATTCTATATCTAGATATATTATATTATGAGTTAATCGTCATTGTGGTTTTTCCACATAAAAATTCTGGTGTTCATGGGTGTTGATATTTTGTTTTGATTTCATGTCTTCTTCTGGTAATTTAATTAGATTTGTGATAATGCTTAAATGGATTTTATGTGAATGGTTTTATGGAATACTGATTCACCCCCCCTCTCAGTATTCCAGATGTTCAATAGCCATGACATAGCAATAAAAAAAAATCTTCCAATAATGTAAATTAAATGCATAATTGAAATAACACAAATTCCAATTTGTCATTACAATATAAAGTATAAAAATCTTCCCAAAACATAGATATCATATTGAACAAAAATGTCATACAATATTCAATAAGTATTCCATTCCAATATAATAATTTCACAAATTACAATATTCCAAGAATGTGCACATTTACAAACACAGCTCCACTGAGCTTCAGAGCATAAGATATAGATGGTCCATGAATCCTCCTTTCAAAACCTTGGTTTTATGTCACCTACTGAGGATGAGAAGCATCACTCAAGTGCTTTTTCATGAACCACAAACTCATATGTAGTCCCCTGCACATCTATCAATGATAGATGGCCCTACCCTTTGATGAAGAGATTGGTTGTGTAACCCTACACAACATACCACTCTGAGATTATTATTGTGCCCTACATGACTAAGATTTATAACCTACATTAGGTAAACCTCATGCATTTAAATGGACGCGATGAACTAACTATGGAGCCTTAGGCAATCACACTACTTTGGCCAAAGTGTTCTCACTCAGTATAATCGCGCAAAGGTCTACCATTCACTTACAATATAGCAAGCTCATTTTGACTTAAGGCCATTATATATATGCTTAGGTAATCCCTCTCCATGGGTTAGCTAATCCCCAGGATAACCTACCTCTTAAACACAAACCTAAGGTTACACAACTCATTTAAGCAAAGTACTAGTTCCCTCCCTTCATTGGACAACAATCCCAAGAGTAACCTACTAGCCATATAGCATATCAAATATCTAGCTATTAGTATCCCTCAAGCTACCCATGTTTAATCATATCTATTATAATAATAATACCTATGAACAAACAATCTCTCCTATCATGGAGTAATTACAAATAATACACAAATAGAGTAAATAGTTTCCACTTTTCTTTCAAAGAAAACATAACTTTTCCCTAAATGCAAGTAATTATAACAAACTAGCTTTAAATAGTCAAGAAGAAACTCTTTCAAGATTAATACAAACAAGGGAAGAATATCATCATGTCTGTGATAAGCTTTCGAATTGATTGGCTACAAGCACAACACTTCTAGAACAACAACTAGCTTGGTATTGAACCCTCCAATATTCTCACAATAATCTCTAACTCACAAGTTGGTAAATACTTCTCTCCATATAATAATAATCTCTCTCAAATGCTCAAATCTCTCACTCATTGTACTAGGAAAAATATTGCAAATAGAATTGTAAATAAAATGCAAAAACTTGTATAAAGAATGCATCCCAAACAAGTGCACTAGCTCCACTATTTATACAAAAATTTGGTAACTACTTAGCCTATAGTTTAGGGATGAGTTTTGACAACAAAAATAATGCACAGTAACACATATATCATAGCAAAAAGGTGGCAAACATCTAAGCATATACTCAACTAATACAACTATAGATCGACCTTGTTGATTGACAGCAATTAGAGACTAATTCAAATCAACACACAATATAATTTGGTTTACATTGCATAATGGACATCTACAGGTAAAGGTGGAACCAAATCATTAATGATCACTTAATGAGTTGGCATGGTTTCCTTCATATTAGAAACAATGTGACACCGAGCTTGCATTGACTAATTATGGGTATGAGTTGGTTCACATAATAAATCAGCTTGACAAAGTCATCGACTTGTCCACATGCCTTTATAGATGTTGGTTGATGCTTATTGACATGGCATTTAAGGTTTACTAAGTCCACGAGCTCTCCACAAAAGGTGTCAACTTATTCTTACATCTCACATCGACTTAATGGTTGCTCATTGTTTGTGTAGACAACAAGAGTAATAAGCGGCTAAAGAATACAATCATAACTACATCATATTTCAACCTTGATTTAGTTTGATAAATCAATCTCCAAGTTGTTTATGATAATCAACTTCAAAGCTATATACAACATTTTAAATATATATATACTTAACATATATATACATATACATACATATATATACATATATATTGGTACACACACACACACATATATGTGTGTGTGTATATGTATATATATATATGTTAGTATATATATCCATACTTATCATATGACAATAAAGCATGTATATATGATCGATATACAAATGAATACATCAAGATAGCAATCACATAGTAATAATATATATTATATATCTATATATATGTGTGTACACACCCCTCTATTAAGCATTTGTGCTTATGTGTGTATTTATATATATACAAACACACACACACACACATATATATATTATCTATCATCACAACAGTCAAATGATTCATTCAATATCTGAATAATCATGACCTACTTGACTATAGCATCATAATAATCATTTATATGCATGTATGCATCTCTATACATATGTCATCATACTCATATGGACATCCCATTATATCCATTGTACGTTTATGCCGACATATGCATATATATGCATATATGCATAAATACCAATATAGTCATTCAACCACACAAACAAGCACAATAACATAAGAAAGGGCTCACAAGTTCAAGCAGATAAACATCATTCAAGCATGCATTCAATAGTAATCAAGACCCTTACTAATGTTGACACATTATGCTAAGGATGACTTACCACTTCCCAACTTAATGACTAGACTCAACCAATCTACTATGGTGTGTGTAAGCTCAGATAGGTTGTTACTGGTTACCCAACTAGGATCTTCTCCTAAGTGATACTTCCCCTCTGCCTGGAGGAATGAAAATATACATGTATCCATATTCTCAAAATATGCCCCAGGTAGTCAGCTATTCAACAAAATATGCATTATTCATAACACATCTCCAAAGTTAGAATAACAATTCAATAACCATACATTTCACTCATATGAATTTCTTCATTAAATGAAATAATGTCCATTCACAATGCATTGATAACAAAGTGCAAGCACATTTAATTCACCATCAGAATACAAATTACATTCACATTTACCCTATATGGTAATAGTAAATAGTAATTACATAATTCAGGTGTAACATACTTTCCCCCTTGTGAATCATCATCCTTGATGATCTCTAGCACTTTAACATATACATAAAGTCAAATAAAGTTTTACTTACCATTCTCAAAATATGTAAGATTTATAAAATATTCATCCTACATAGCACCACTCCTTGCAACCTTGTCCCCCATGGACTTTTCATCAAATGTCCTTGCTATCGCATAGGGAAAACTTGTATGTCTCACATATACTTACTCTCTCAAGAGCTTATGTGTTGTATTCATAATATTTCATATGTACAATAATATTTGAATGACATGCAAAACCTATACTATCATGACTAGAAAGAACGTTCTCATTGGCTAAAGAATTTATCCTTAGTATAATCTAAATAGAAAGGAATAACGATGCATTATACTATTCCATGGGTCCCATCCTTCCCTTTGGTATTTACACCTTGAGATAACTTAGAAGCCGAGTTCACCCATCTCTTACTTTTCTATTTACTTTAGCCAAAAGTAATTCTCTTGACCACTTGCCCATCTTGGGCACAACATTGCTCTTGGATATCTATCAATTTTGATATTGCTTCATACTTAAGCTTTTTATCAACAAAGTTTCATTGATCTCTTCGATCTATTACTCCTTTGACAAACTATCAAGTTTAAGGTTAACCCTATTTCTTAACCTATTAGAGTTTCCAACCTTCCTTTCCACATAATGGATCAAACCTCAATGTTAGAAGTTTACAAGTACTCGACAAATCATTCAATATTTGGTTTTCCTCTTTTACCTGTTTGGCTATAATAATATATTGTGCATTCATTCAATTGAATGTCTCATAGTATGATCATGGTCCACACAACTCTGTCATTATTTTCTTATTCTCAATTGAGACAACCTTCTTAGGATTACTAAGCAACTACCTCACAAAATATATTATTTAGAACTGAAATCTTGTAAATCAAGCTTCCAACCACATTGGCTACCTTGGTGAGTTTTTCCATCAAAACATTATATCAGTTCCACTAACATAGACAGGTTTTAAACTATCTTGCATTCTACCACTACCCCTCTAAAATCTCAAGGGAGTACACATGTACTACCAATGATGACATCCTATCTTTCTTTTTTGACACACTAGACATTATCTTGTTATATACTCAGTAACATCTTACTCCATCTTTTCCAAGTTTTAATGGTTCCTCACCCAACAAATAACTTTGTCACCCCAATGTCCTACCTCTAACATCAACTTTCTCATTCCATCCCTTAATTCTCCAAAATTTTGGGTACATAGGCTCTTTTTACATCCCATAATAGTCTATTCTTTGACTAAGCAAAAATGTATTTTGTGGTCTCATTCCACATTTAATTCCCAAGTAATAATGGTTAGGAGTTTTGCGGAGATAAATCCCATTTATCTTATGACATCCATACCGTGGATTTCTTCTATCCTCGAATTATTTTTAAAGATGCAATCCATCTTTCAACTCAATCTAATTTTCCTGATAAGAATTGGTACTAATTTCAAGTATTAATCCTCATTCAATCATGTTGGTTCCTAGAAGATATAAAATTTTATTGCATACCTAATTACCAAGCACAAACTTTTCTCATTAGCTTAATTGATTCACTTAATCTCATAGGTGAGTCTCAACCTCAATATACCCTATTCTTTAGATTAAGTCATTGACCAATGGCTAGTCCGATTATATAGGCTACTCTAACCCTATATGTTCCATTCAAGAATGAATGTACAACTCAACCAAGTAAGTTATTCCCAACCTATAGGTGTTAATGAGTAGTCTAGTACATAGCCCAACTCAATATAGGTAAAACTTAACCTAAGTTTTCCTTCTTTAATCAAATGAACTTATCATTCCAAATTTGATTATTCTTAACCTAGGGTTTCATTCGAGTATAAAGTATGATCAAATGATCATAAGATATTTGATGTGGTTCACATATCATCACATCGTATCTTACATACCTTCACTATGGAATTATAGCTAAACCTTATCATCCCTAAGGTTTTCTATCATAGTTAGATAATAATGCCAAGTTGCTTCACGACATTGACATATCTCACACTATACACATAGTCTAACTATCTAAGAATAGATCAACAATAGCTATTCCTTGTAAGGTAGTAGGAGTAGTAAGAAAATTTCTTACAAATCATAAGTAATCTAAATCTTCCCTTGTCTATCCCATATACAATGATCTTCCCTTTCATGACCAAGTTATCTGCCTATCCTTTCCCAAGGCATGAATGGAAATGTCATTTGATCTTACAATCAAAATAAATATAAGATATGGGATGATAATAGGTCACAACTCTTAACCTTTCCACTATTTTTCTCCAAAAATTCCATTATCTTATCCTTGTGGTCATGAAGTACATGACTTAATTGTCATCATGACTTACTATGAAGTCAAAGTTCTTCCCAATTTAAAACATAAAAATGCTTTTTGTTGAATGGGGTACTACTCTTTTCCTTTCCCCCTTAGTGTTTCCACTACATTTGATCAAATCCAAGTCGAACTCATAGAAAAAATTTGCTTTCTTGAATGATTTAACATTCCTTATTATTAGATTTCTATTGCCTTTTTCTTGCCTCAATGGCATTGTATCTAAGGGTTAATTTTAGGTTAGATTAATCAAATGAATTGAAAGCATAAACCCAAATAAATAATGAAGTGCAAAGGAATAATAAACGAAAACACATAAAATAGAACAATCTCACCCAATGTTTTCATTCTCCATGGCTGATCTCCATTACACCTTCTAACTTGCTGATTTGTGTTGCCCTCAGATTGAATGTGCGAGCAATCCTTGATGAAGTCCTACACAAGTTTTGAAGTATTTTCTTCTAAAATGCCTAAGTATGTCAGTGCGTAATCCAAAAATGAGAGGAAAATAACATTTTATAGAAAATGCCATTTTGAATGGACGGATGAGATTGACTTTCGACAGAGACCTAAAATCAGAGGACGGGATTAAATTTGATAATCCCTAATCAAGGTTAGGGAAAAATCCTTAGACGAGTGGTTGAGATGTCATCTGAGAAGATCGAATCGATGGTGGAGAATAAATGAGACAATTAATTAGAAAATAAAGATTTTCGAAAATCAAGAAGATAAAGACTGCCTAATTTGTGAGATTTGAAAAATTAAGAAGATAAGAGTTGAACTGAAGATCAGATTTGGAAAAATCAAGAATCTACCTAATTACTTGATTTTTAGAAGATTAGTTACCATTTTGAATTAAATTAATTCAGAATATGGATTTTGTGAAATAATAAATAATCGATTTTAAGATTATTTACCAAAATGAACTGTCAGTTAAGAATGTGATGACATTTTAAATAATTTTATTTATTTAAAATGAGAGGAATATTAATTTTGGTAATTAAATAATTAAAGGTAATTATTTAATTTAGAAGATAAGATTAATTAATTAAATAAATACATAAATTCATTTAATTATGAGGATTAGTGACATATCGAATAAATAAATAAAATTTATTTATTTAATAATCAGGAAGAAATAAATGAAGAAAGGTAATTAAATAAATTTAGAAATTTATTTAATTAGGGGAAGACTTAGACAATTAATGACATATTTAATAAATAAATAGAATTTATTTATTTAAGAATCATGAAGAATAAAAGGATATGAATTAATTAAATAATTATGAATTATTTAATAAATAGTCGAATGTGGACCAAAGACATAATTAAATGTCATAATTATGCTAGGACGAAAGTGGTAAAAATAGAGCTTGCAGGCCTAGGTCATTTCTAAGTGTCTACAGGCATATCGTGAATATACTTTTTCCCAAAATTAGATTCATCATTAATTTTTATCTCATAGATTCAATAGTTTTGGATCATCTAGTAGGAGATCTAATGAATAATCAATAACTTTACAAGTTAAGAGGCTCTCTAATATTCTAATTATCTTTCCAATATCTTTTCTAGTGGAGGAATATCCATACTCACAAGTCTTTTTTGCCGATGTACTTTTCAACTTAAAGCATTGTTTCCTTACAACTTCTATTGTTTTGACACATAATGTCACATTGTATTCCATTTCCTTTTGGAACCACTAAACATATGTTGGTTTTTGTTGAGACATTTAGTGAGTTCTACTTATATTCTAACCAATCTATGCACTATCCAAACCTTTGTCAGATCAATACGATTTACCTTTTTAGGATTCTCTTACAATCACCCTTCCAAGTGACTTTGTCCCAACTATTGGTGATTGCATAATCTTAGACACTCTAAGGTTACTTGGGTTCTTTTTCTCATCTTAATCAAAAATCTAAATTTTTCTCTTCAATTTTGGTTGGTGGAACCATGTCAACTTTGTTGATTACTTCTTTTCTAACCATTCTAGTCTTTTCCCTTATTCCTAAGGTACTATCTCCTTTCTTGCAAGTTCCTAGCCTTTCTTAGAACTAGATCCAAGTCAAGAGTTCTTCAACCTCTTGGATACCTCCTTCGTTGACTTTCTACTTTGATCCATATTATACCAATAATGCATACTCACGGATTCATAGTATTCTTCCTAAATCCAAGAATCCTTGACTCTTTGAAGCTATAGGTTGCGATCAATAAGGGAGATCCTCTCAATCTTCTTTATCCCTCATAGTTTTATATATATATTACGTAGGATGAAGGTATATATTGGTTATTCTTCCTAACTTTCCTACATAACCCAATTGCATAATCTTCCACAATCCAAGGGGATATAATAAAAAGTTGTTGGTTTAGGAGTTTTCACTCCAACCTGGACAACTCTTAACTAGTCCCAAACTTAAAACAAGTTTTTAGGAATCTCATATTCCTTTCGTTCTTTCCACTTACCACCTTGGCACAAGAAATTTTCAACCATTATCTCTAATAGGGTTTACATAACACTTACATAATGAGCTCATAGACCTTCCAGAGTTGAACCTAGTAGCTTTGATACCACATGCAACAACCCTGGTGTTCTTCATGGTAAAAATTCCAATGTTTTCACCTTAAGTGAATAAATCATGACACCATGACATAGCAATAAAAAAATTTCTTCCTTGATAATGTAAATTACATGCATAATTGAAATAACACAAATTCCAATTTGTCATTGCAATCCAAAGTATACAAATCTTCCTAAAACATAGATATCATATTGAACAAAAATGTCATACACTATTCAATAAGGATTCCATTCCAATATAATAATTTCACAAATTACAATATTCCAAGAATGTGCAAATTTACAAGCACGACTCCATCAAGCTTCAAAGCATAAGATATATAGATGGTCTAGGAATCTTCCTTTCAAAACCTTGGTCTTCTGCTACCTGCTGAGGAGGAGAAGCATCACTCAAGCACTTTTCTGCCAACCACAGACTCATATGTGGTCCCCCACACATCTACTAATGATAGATGGACCTACCCTTTGACAAAGAGATTGGTTGGGTAACCTCATACAACATACCACTCTGAGCTTATTTTTGTGCCCTACATGACTAAGATTTATAACCTATGCTAGGTAACCCTCATGCATTTAAATGGACATGGTGAACTTGTTGATGGTGTTTTTAGCACTACAACTCAAACAAAATAAAAGTATCCTATCTCTCTTGAAAGGTAAATCTCTATCAACAATCCTCAAGGAAAAACCCCAAGGTCTATAATGTCAGGTCTTGACAATGTAACAAACAACTCAATGATAATATGTGAAAATGTTGGTAATCACAAGAGGCCTTATAGACAAAATACTGGAAGCTTTAATGTTCATCAACTTTAGAAATAATGGTGTTGCTTTGTGAATCTTTCTCTAATAGTAATTTAAAAAGAAAAAGAAAAAAATGTAGGGTTTAAGAGAAATTTTGCTAATCTAAGACCTAAGATCAGTTGTACGAATAATAGAGTGTTCAAGATGGACCAATCTTCCAAAACCAATCTCTGCTTAACCAAGATTAAATCCACAGTATCAAAAAGATAGTGAAAAATCCAAAGGAATCAAATGATTTTTAGATTGTAAATATTTAAACATACATTCAAATATTCACAATTGAACTTGAGTACAAAATAGAGTAGGCCTAGGCTAACTTTACACAACAATCCATAATCAATAGATCACTAAAAGTATGTACTAGAGACTCCTCAACACCTTAAACACTTTATCATGAACATAAATGAACTGTAACTAGGTCTAAAATTAATCATAAAGGACTTACTCATAATGAAATAGATCAAAGTCACAAGAACCATGCACATATGAAACAACACAAAGAAGAACATCAAAGAAAAATGCCTTCACTTGTATTCACTTCACCCAATATTTGTAACAATTCAAGTTCCTCATAATATAACAACTCAACAACTATTAACTATGCCCTATCAGCTATCCACTATTCATGATCAGGCTTACAAATGAGGAGGAGACCTCAATTTATAGTAACTTTCAAGTCAGGTCAGCCCAAATTAGGGTTTTATAATTAGGTCAGCCTTGACACTTTTTCAAAATACCCAAATTCAAATTTATAATAAAATAATCCAAGGTCGGCCCCAAAAGTCAACTTTATAATTTAATGCATTGCATGGCACATAATTCAAGGTGTGGCTGACTTGCATCCTAGGTAGCTTGTTGTAGATAACACATTCTTCAAGATCATCAAGTTGAATCGTCCCCTTTGTCTTTATCTTCTTCCCTCCTAGAATTTTCTTAAACTTTTGAAAGTACTTAGTCCAGGTCAATTTGAGTTGGGATTGATATTAAATTAATCCTTGCTTTAATCAAATTTAATTCTCCTCCATATTGGGCTAAAGTCTTCTCCCAATCACCATAAAGCCCTTGATATCTATCCAGGATGGAAATATAAATTGTAGCATCTGTAGACACTGAAAAATGTCCTAAGTCTATGAGCGTCATTTTTTTTCTTCATCTTCATCCTTCGATAATTGAATAATTTTAATTTTTCAATTATGTCTGATCATATTCCTCTATTAATTAAATAATTTTAATTATTTAATTAATTCACCTTCTCATTTCTATCCTGATCAATTAAGATTATTTAATTGCATCACTAATTTCCCCCCTTCTTTAATATTTAAATAAATTATTATTTATTTAATTATTTTATCACCTTTCATCTATAGTTAAATAATTACCATTAATTATTTAACTATTCATGATCTTTTAATTCTTCTATGGTTAATTATTTAACTATTCCCTTGTCATCTTTCCTTATTAAATAATTAATCTAAGTTAATTATTTAATGTCTCTATTTCCATTTTTCCTCTTATTTAACTAAATGGTTGAATAATCATTTTAATTAAATGCCCATTTTCATTTTCTTCCAAATAAATAATTTAAATAAATTATTTATCTCCACTTGTCATTTTCCTCCATTTTTGAATAAATTATTTGAAATAAATTATTTATGCACCACCTGGTCAAAGATGCTTTGTCATAATCCCCTGTCATAACATTCATTTCTATCATGTCCTGCATGTCTATCATAGTCGCCAAGCGTCATAGCCATCACCATCATAGCTTTTTCATGCATCTTGTGTTGAATTCATGGATGTGTTCCATGGGATCCCCTGTCCCCTTATATTTGGGCAATGGTGGTGTTGTGAAATGTGGGGGAAAGGGTGGCATGTATAAGTTTCAATCAAATGGAAAAGGGCACAACTTTTGCATAGAATATGTCTTCTTGTTGGTTCCCAATTGCATGTTGGTCATTCATTTTCAATTGTTGGCATGTGTTGGATCAAATAGTTTGCAAGGGATGAAGTTGCATTATTTTGATGTGAAGCAATAATGTTGGCATTGAGGTCATGTGTTAGGTTTGGATTTTGATTGACATTATGTGATATGATACCTTGATTGTAATATGGATGTGAGTTATTTTGATTTGGAATGAGATTGGTGTTTAAGTTGGTTCCAAAGATTGTGTTCATATTTGGTATGGCATTTTGGAGTTGGGGTATAGACCCTTGATTCGTGTTTTGATTTTGAAAGTTGAATCATTGGCTTGCAAATGGAGGTGTAGAGTCTTGATTGATGTTTTGATATAAAGGTATAGACCCTTGATGTGAAGGGATGTTTCCTTGATTGAAATTTTGAAGTGAAGGTGTAGGTCCTTGGTTGGCATTCTAAAATGAGGGCATAGGTCCTTGAATAAGGTTTTGAAATGATGGAATAGACCCTTGATTTCTATTTTGAAGTGATGGAATAGACCTGTGGTTGGTATTGGACCCTTGATTATGGTTTTGACTTGAGGTCTTGCATGAGATAATGCGTACCTTTCTAGGGTTAGGGTTATTTGGTTGAAATTGGTTTGATGAAGGTGCACTTTGGAATTGGAATGAGGGCCCTTGGTTTGTGTTTTGGAGTGTGGGTATGGAATTTTGGTTTGTGTTTTGGTTCAAGGGTGTGTGACTTTGAATCAAGGGTGTAGGACCTTGTGATTTAGATCCTTGATTTTTGTTTTGAAAGAGAGGATTCATGAAAGTCTTACCCATGGTATTTGAAGAACTTCCAAATGTGAAAGTTGGACCTTGTGTAATGGTATGAGTTAGGATGTTTGGAATGTGTGTTGTGGTGGTAGTGGTCATTTGTGCAGTTGTCCCAAGGGGTATGTTTACCATTGGTTGTGATGAGGGCATGCCAAATGAGTTTTCAGTTTCTTGTTCTATGATGGTTGACACGTCATAACCTTGGGGTAATTTTGCACCCTTTTTGGCTAGTGCATAGAAAAATTTGTTTGGGTTGGCACTAACAAGTTGATCAACTATGCTTAAAAATCTTGGATCTTGATAGGCCCTTTCAATCTCTTGAGGGGTCAATTGTTTGTTGGCTACTTCAAAGTTTAGGTCTTCCCAAGGGTCACTTTGGTCCTTTTGTGATGTGTTGTTGCAGGGTGTAGATTGATTTAAATCTATGACATTATTAGGAAAAGGGTCACTTAGGAAATCCATGTCCTTTCATTTAGCTTTTGACCTTGTTTCAACCATGTGAGACTTTTGCAAGTTGGGGATAATGCAAAATGGTAATGAGACTATGCTATGTTTTTTTTTTTTAGTTTTTGGACTTTAGGATATGAAAATGCAAGGATAAAAATGCAAGGATGATGATGCAAGGATGGTAATGTCTAAAAGATGAGGGATAAAGAATTCTAAAGGATACTAAAAGATTGGGTGATGGTCAAAGTGAGTGATGAGGTCACTAGATGATGCTAGTGCAAGATTACGATGATAATGAGATTAATCCATGTTTTTTGTATTTTCTTTTGTATTTTGGGGGTATGAAAATGCAAGGATAATGAAGGATTGATATGAGCTATATTTTTTTTGTATTTTGGAATAGGGGTAGAGTGTAATCTAAGGAAGGGTAGTCTAAATCAAGGTGATCTAATGCAAAGGAGCACTAAAATTTTAAACAAAGGGTGGCATTCAAGCTAATGTGAATCCAAGGTAGCAAATTCTAAATGTCATTGACCATAAGAGGACAACCAAGACCAAGAGACAAGACCAAGACTCAACTTGACAAAGTGACAATGACAAGACAAATGATAATGGTCAATGCCAAGTAAAATAAGTAACCAAGAACTTTCAAGAGCTTAAAGGTCTCCCTATGTTCAAAATTTGAAGGTTTAAATGCAGCCTAAAGGTCAAGGTTCATTGTACAATGCAAGGAATGAAGGAATGCAACCTATAATGCAATGTATTTCTAATGGGAATGCCTAAAATGAATTGGTAAATCTTGAAAGTATCTGGTTTGGAAGTCAAGATCACTATTATAATGAATTGGTTCAGTTTTGGACAAGAATTTTATGAAATTGTGGTAATTAGGTAGTTGTGGCTTTGTGTTTTCCAGAATGTTGTTTTGACAATTTTGATGTTTTTTGAAATGGTTTTGATCTAAATTTTTTACTATTTTTTATGAGATATGGCTGGCAAACACAGTAGACAATATCAAGCAATTTGTTTAGGACTGATTTGATGTGAAATGGTAGCAAGAAAACAAGCACAATCCTAATAGGAAAAGGGTTTGTATACTTGGTATAGGGTCATTGAAATACCCTGGATTGGTGTTGAACACCTCTCCTTCTCAAGAGCAGATAGCTTAGAAGTTTGGTGGCACTGGCTCCCCTCCACGAAACTCACTTCTATGGGCACACCAACTTTGGATTCTTGGGTAGTCACTTCCTAGGAACTGCTATCTCTACTTAAGGGATTCAGTAGTATCTTTGAGCATGATATTGTACCTCACACCATATCAAGCAACAACTAAAAATGTCTAGGCTTCTAAAAACAAAAGGTGTCTAGTAAGGGCATCTGGTTCAAGGGATATGATGATAAACTCCCTCGAGAGGTCTCCCAGCCCTTAGAACAAGGGTTTCTCATATCATAAAGATATTGGAGGAGAACTATCACATACCATCTTATTGAATGCGAACTTTCCTCGCAACCACAAATTTATATAGCAGTTCAGAAGGACTCAGATTTAACTTGTTATCGCTTGGGTCATTCCCTTAGGGTGAGTAATTTTTCCCACCAAGGCAGGCCCTCTAATGGGTAAACACATAATTGGATAGGTTTGGCTTTCTGATCACCGAGTTTACACAAGGTGAGAGCATAATACCTACCACCCTTCAAACACTAAGACATGGTGTTATTTACCCCCTAATTAGAACTACGTGAGAAAAGAAAATCATTCATTTTAAGCACCAAATGAAATGTTTGCTATACTAAAAGATAATCAGTTTCAAAATCAAGTCTTCAAGAAACATCCTGCACCAAATGTCATTAGTAGTTTCTTTGATTTTTAGTCTTCAACAAATGTATGTTTATGCTTTCACCTTTCTAGCCTCTAACATGCAAACCTGCACAAAATCCCAATTAGCAGAATTAGCCACAAAGCTAAAATTAAACTATAAAATATAAAAAAATTAACATTTAATATAAAATCTAAATTAAGGTTAATCTAAATTAAAATTAAACTAAAAATTAAGTCTACCTTCTAAATTAAATCTAAATTAAAAACTAAATCTGAATTAAAAATTAAAGCTAAATCTAAATTAAAAATTTAAATCTAACTTAGAAACTAAATCTGAATTAAAAATTAAAATTAAATCTAAATTAAATCTACATTCTAAATTAAATCTAAATTAGAAACTAAATCTAAATTAAAAGGCTAAATCTAAATTAGAAATTAGATCTAAACTAAAAGCTAAAAACTAAATTAAAATTAAAAGCTAAATCTAACTTAGAAACTAAAAAGATAAATCTAAATTAGAATTTAAAAGCTAAATCTAAATTAAAAATTAAAAGTTAAAAACTAAATCTAATTAAAAGTTTAAAACTAAATCTAATTAAAAGTTTTAAAAGCTAAAATAAAAGTTAAATCTAAATGTGTGACTGGAGGATTCATTGAAAGTCAAAATGTTGTGACTATTGCTAGAAGGAAGAATCCTTATCGAAAATTCTGTGAACACGGATTTACTTGCCAAGTTTCAGTATTTTCTGAGCCTCACAATCTAACAAATAAAAAAAATATATAAGCCAAAAAAGTTATTTGTGAAATATGATTGATTTATGAAAATGGTTGATTTATGAAAATGCAACTATGAAAATGATAAAATGAAGCTATGAAAATGATAATTTGCAGCTATGAAAATGATAATATAATCCAATCTATGAAAAATGTAGCTTTAATATTTATCTTGCTTACTTATTTTTTTAATTAATTTATGAAAATGCAGCCATGAAAATGATAAAATACAGTTATGATAATCAAATATATGAAAATGAAAATGCAGCTATGATGTTTATCCTATTTGCTTATTTTGTTTTTGATTTTTGATTTATTTATGAAAGTGCGGCTATGAAAATGACAATATGATCAAATCTATGAAAATAAGACTGTGAAGTATATTATCAAATCTATGAAGATGTAGCTATTATGTTGTTCACGTTGGGTTCACCAATGTAAGATGGGGTTAAAAATCAAATAGCATAGATAAAGTGACAACCAACACTTCTAAGTTATAAAACCACATCAAACAAGAGAACACAAACAATAAGGAATTAAAATGAAAGCATTCATGAATAAACACTCCCCATTGTGGTTGCTTCACTTCTCTTGTCTTCCCTTCTTATGCCAATATTTCCCTTAGATTTGTTGTTGAAGTTCTGCAAATACTTACAAATTGTAAGCAATAAATTTGGAGATAATGGTTGTTAAGGACAAAGTGGAGGGGGAAGGCTACTTTTTTAGACAACCTTTTGAATGGACGGCTGAGATTAATCCTCTAGAAGGATTCCAATATCAATGGATGAGAATGCATGAGAGGGAGGTTATGAAATGGATGGCCAAGATTGAGCCTCAAAAAAGATGCCAAGATCAACAGTCCATAATTGATGCACCAAAAATATGCCATGCATGGAAAAGTTATGACGCCGACGGCTATGATAGACATGCAAGACATGCATGCTATGACATAAATGAATGTTATGACAGAGCATCTTTGACCAGGTGGTTCATAAATAATTTATTTCAAATTATTTATTCAAAAATGGAGGAAAATGACAAGTGGAGATAAATAATTTATTCAAATTATTTATTTGGAGGAAAATGAAAATGGGCATTTAATTAAAATGATTATTCAACCATTTAGTTAAATAAGAGGAAAAATGGAAATAGATACATTAAATAATTAACTTAGATTAATTATTTAATAAGGAAAGATGACAAGGGAATATATATATATTTTTAACAAAAGGCGTAACACCTATATATAATATATTAATATTTAAAAAGAAAATACAAAATATAAGCTAGGAAATAGTTAAACGATGATAAGGGAATAGTTAAATAATTAATGGTAATTATTTAATTATAGATGAAAGGTGATAAAATAATTAAATAAATAATAATTTATTTAAATAATAATTTATGGTAATTTTTCCATGAATTCAACACTGTATGCATGGAAGTTGCATATGACCCTACCTACTTGATGAGATTATTCCCACAAAGTCTTACAAGGGCAGCCTTAGATTAGTTCTCACATCTTTCACAAGGCATCAGAACATGGGGTGAGCTAGCCGACAAATTTATCAGTCATTTTGCCTTTAACATTAAAAACAATGCCACCCTTGCAACATTGAGCACAACCAAACAAGAAGATGGGGAGTCACTTACCTCGTTCTACCAAAGATGGTGAGACTTGGTTAGCAAATTCCCTTGTCATATTCCTAAAAAACAACTTGTCACCATGTTTTTATAAAACCTTAACGAAGAGCTAATGAGTCAAATTCAAATCCAGTGTTGCACAACCTTTAAAGAGATTCTTGAAAAGGGTGTCCTTATTGAGAAAGGCCTTATCACTGGAGGACTAGTCAAGATAAACAAAGACAATAAAAAACCCAACAATGACAAAGGAAAATACTAGTCTTGAAACAAAAATGTCACAAATGATGGAGTTGTTCATCAAACACATCCAGTACATCAAGAACCCCAACACAAGGACAAAACCAAACACTGAATGCTATCCAAATCACCCAAAAAAGAAAAGATCCTCCCCATACCAAGATAACATACACCCCCTTGGGTGAACCCATCGAATCAATCCTTAAATGACTCTTACAATCTAATGTCATTACACTGCTAGACACCAAGAATTATGAACCTTCCTTGATCAAACCAAATTGGTGGAAAGATGACGAATATTGTGAATATCATCATACAAAAGGACACAAGACATCTAGATGTTGGACACTCAAAAACATCATTCAAGAACTTATCAAGGATCAAACCATTTCAATCGACAATTCACAAGGCCAAATGAATGTTGATCATACAATATTCAAGACCCCTTTGCAAGACCATGATAAAGGAAAAGCCTCCAGTTTAGGGAATAACAACAATGCCAACTATGCAATTGTCAAGCATGATTACAACACCATCATTCTTAATATGACACATCTTGATGATCACATTGCTACCATCACCATAAACAAGCCAAAATCTGATTGTGTTGTTGCTACCCATAGAACCAAGATAACTATTCTAGGTCCATCCCCAAATCCTCAACCAAAATGCCAATATAACCTCATAGAGTAGCTAGGGAAAACTCCCACACAAATCTCTATCTTGGAACTCCTTCACACCTCACCACAACATAGAGCAATCCTTGATAAATCCCTACGAGAAGCCTCATTCCCAAAAACCTAGATGTCAATGAATTTCAAGCCATGGTTGGATACCTTGCTATACCACACCATGTCACCTTCTCCAAACAAGACTTTTCAGCACCAAAATCTAACCATAAAAACCCCTACATCTAGAAGTATGTGTTAATACCCACAAGATTAGACGAGTCCTAGTAGATAGTGGAGCAAGCTTGAATATTTGCTCACTAAAATTGGTGAAGGCATTAGGATACTCTGAGAATTGCATTGACCCAACCAAGAAAATCATGATCAAAGCTTATGATAATGCTAAACAATCTTATTAAGGCGTAATTTCACTCCTAGTAAGAGTTGGGTCGGCCATACAGGACATAATGTTTCACGTCTTAGATTTGGACTTACATTACAATCTCCTCCTTGGCTACCCATGGATTCATGCCATGAGAGCTATTCCATCCACCTATCATCAATGCCTCAATTCCCACACAATGACACTGAAGTCACTATTCTAGGTGACCCTGATCCTTTCCAATATTGTTCCAACCTCAAAGGAATTGCTGAATGCCAAGTGCCCATCAATTGAGATGCCTCATCTTCCACTTCATCCACCACTCCATCTCATTACATTGATCCATCTACTTTTATCAAAACATCCAATTCATTCATTACACCTTCCATGCCTAAATTCTAGATCCAAGACAAAGGTTGCAGAGAGTATGATATGAAGAGACTCTTTTTCATTGGAAAGTTACCCAAGTCACCAAATTCATATGGAAAACCACATCCTATGCAGCCCAAATTTGTCATTCATAATCCTCCTACCACCTTTACTAAATGGGGGGAACTTGCTAAATAATCTCTAGATGACCACATTCTTCCATGGTTGTACAAAGACGAGGAGGATATTGAAACTAAGAAGTTGCTAATTGAACAATATCCAAAAGGGTTCCAGATAATGAAATGACATGGATATGATGGATGCAGTGGCCTTGGTCTAAACAAACAAGGAATGTTGGGACCTCTACAACCTCCTAAGTAAATAAATCATCAAGGGCTAGGGATTGTTCTAGTAAAAGTGACTATCTAAGGTATCGGGTCACCCTCAAGTGATGTTGCTAGTGCTTCAGATGAGAGCAAGACACATGAAAACCCTTGGGATTATGATGTTGATTCCAATGAGTATGAATGGGACTCCTTATCCTCCACCACCTTCATAGACCTAGACAAACTATTTGGGGAATTCGACCAAATGCTTACCCTTGATTCTTCATGAAATCCATCAAATACCTATCTAAGAATGTCTTTGACTAAAGAAGAATGGATCGAACACTATTTTTGGAAATCCATAGATCTATCTTCCTGGGAGCCTGATGACTCTAGTTTTGTCTTTACCCTGTCTACCTACACGATGACCCTTAATGATGTCGATGATGGCCTACCCCTCGTCTACCCACAACTTATAGATTGGGACCAACAAGGGCCACCAAGTTTAGATACTTTCGAAAACGACAAAGAAATCACTAAGTTTATGGGACTTTGTGAGGGTATACCTAGTGGGGATCACAAAGCTGGCTTTACCATAGAACTTAACTATGCAACATACTTTGGTGAGGCTGTCTTGTCCTCTAGTCACAAAAATTAAAATGAAAAATGTAAAAATAAAAGCAATAGGTCTTCAGCTGAAAACTGGAAGGTGTCTGCTAACTGTGAAAAAGTAAAAATAAAGGACATATCTGAAGGTGAAGAGGTTCCCAAGGATGGAGGACAAGACTATCTCCCAATAGATCGAGAGAGATCATCATTGCTTATAGAAGAAACAAAGGAAGTCAACATTGGAACATCAAATAACTCCAGAGTAATATAGTTAGCTGTATCCTTGACCACTGAAGAAAAGCTTGAGTTCATAGCATTCTTCTAAAAAAGACAAGTCAATTTTGCATGGTCATATGTTGATATGCCTAGATTGGATCCCGAATTGGTTCAACATCACTTACCATTGTTACTGAATTCAAAGTCATTCAAACAAAAGTAAGAAAAATGCACCCCTAAATTGTACTACTTGTCAAGGTAGAACTCAAAAAGCTCCTGGATGCCAGATTTATTGGCCCAATTGATTATGCTGAATGGATATCAAATCTAGTTCCTATCACAAAACTAAATGGTCAAATTAGAGTTTGCACAGACTTCCAAGACCTCAATAAAGCTTGTCCCAAAGATGACTTTCCCTTGCCGAACATCGACATCGTAGTAGATCTAACCGTTGGGCATGAGATGCTATTGCCAATGGATGGATTCTTAGGTTACAATTAGATTAGGATTGCCACTGAAGATCAACCCAAGATAGCTTTCACATGTGCTTGGGGAAATTTTTGTTGGAATGTCATGCCATTTGGACTAAAAAATGCAGGAGCCACCTATCAGAGAGCCATGAACTCAATTTTTCATGACTATATGCATGTTCTTATGGAAGATTATGTTGATGACCTTCTTTCCAAATCCCTAGAATGAAGTGAACACTTAGTTGTATTGGATAAGATATTTACTCGAATTGAAAAATATAAACTCAGGCTAAATCCAAAGAAGTGTGTTTTTGGGGTCCAATTAGGAAAACTCTTGGGGTATATAGTCTCTCACAGAGGAATAGAAGTTGATCCTACCAAAGTGAAATCTATCTTAGACATGCCACTGCCAACCAATATCATTCAGTTAAGGACATTACAAGGAAGACTACAATCAATTTGTAGGTTCATTTCCCAGCTAGTGGACATGACCCATCCATTCCAACATCTACTACATAAAGGCATACCCTTCAATTGGACTGAAAAGTGTCAAGAAGAATTTGAACAAATCAAGAAGTACTTATTAACTCCACTAGTCCTTATGCCACCAATTGATGGAAGATATATAATACTATATGTGACAACCACTACATCAGTACTAGGGGCACTGTTAGCACAAAATGATGATGATGGCAAGGAAAGGGCAATATATTATATCAGTCACACTTTAGTCAGGTATGAGCTAAACTATAGTCTTATTGAGAGAGCATGTCTAGCAGTGGTATTTGTAGCACAAAAATTGAGGCACTACATGCTAAATCACAAAACTAAGTTAATTTCCAAATTTGATCCTTTGAAGTACCTACTTAGCAAAGCAACATTGATAGGCATGCTAGCTAAATGGGTTATGATCTTGAGTGAATATGACATTGAGTATGTCTACCATAAAACAATAAAGGGACAAGTAATAGCTGACTAACTCGTAGATGCACCATTAAAAGAAGACCATCCTTTGGTATTTGAATTCTCGGATGAATCAATCCTTGTCATAGACACACCTACAACATGGAAGTTATACTTTGATGGATCTTATACAAATCATGGATCAACAACTTGTATATTATTCATCACACCTCAAGGGACTCCATTCCTAAGTCATTTAGGATAGCATTTCTATGCACAAACAATATGGTTGAATATGAAGCATTATTGACAGGACTTCAAATGGCTATAAATTGGAAAATCAAATATCTTTAGGTCTACGGTGACTCCCAACTAGTGATTAAACAAGTTAATGATGACTATGACACCAAGGATGAGAAATTGATGCCCTATAAGTGCATGGTCGACAATTTTAGACTATACTTTGATAGCATCTCCTTTGAGAAAGTTCCAAGAATCTAGAACAAAGTGGCTAATGCAATGGCTACCATCAGATCTCTCTTTGACATCCCTAATAATGTGGCTCAATATGAGTTTTTGGTGGAACAAATTTTGATCCCTACATTTGATGTCCCTGAAACTAGACTTGTGTGTGAACTAGTTAGTCTTGAATCTCTTTGGTATAAAGATATCTATGCCTACTTGCATGACCAAATTATCCCTCTTGACTTGTCCCTTAATCAATGCAAAAATTGTATCTGACAAGCATCTAAGTATGCCATCATTGGAGATACCCTTTATCGCTATAGCCTACACAGTACCCTTCTTCAGTTTCTTGACTCAAATGAAGCACAAACAACCTTACAAGAAGTAAACTAGGGTATATGTGAAGCTCACTCTACTGGTCCAACCTTAGCTAAAAATCTCATAAGAACATGATATTATTGGCCTATGATGGAACAAGATGCTTATCACTTTGTGAAGAGATGTCACCAATGTCAAATTCATGGAGATCTTATACATGCACCAACTCGGGAACTTCAACCACTCACTTTTCCTTGGACTTTTTCTCAATGGGGACTCGACCTCTTAGAAAAGATCCATCCCATCTCTTCTAGCAAACATAAGTATATCCTTGTTGCTACTGAGTATTTCACAAAATGGATTGAAGTCATCCCACTGACTTACATTACTGGAAAATAGATAGCCAAGTTCATCTTGAATTATATCATTTGTCGCTATGGTATTCCACAATCCATTGTCACTGATAATGGACGCCCTTTCAAAAACTAGGATTTCTGTGAGCTTTGTGAAAAATTTCATATCCAACATCATTTTTCCACTCCATATTACCACCAAGGCAACAACCAAGCTGATGCATCTAATAAGACTATCCTAAAAATCCTAAAGAAGACCGTCAATGATGTTGGTCATGACTGACACCTACAACTCAATCCTGCTTTGTTGGCCTACTGTACTAGTGTCTGCACTCTGACTGGAGCCACTCCATATTCCCTTGTCTATGGGTCAGAAGCAATACTTTCTATAGAGGTCGAGTTACCCTCTTTGCGAGTATCCATGCAAGGCTTGATTGATCAAGAAGAATATTGTGTCTCTTGTCTACATGAGCTAGAGTTACTAGATGAAAAGAGACGGAATGCATTGACACATCCACAAGCATACCATAATTGCCTTCAATGCAGCTATAACAAAAAGGTCCAACCTAGAAGCTTTGACATTGGAGATTTAGTCCTGAGAGAAAATCCAAAGAATTAAGCAGAATGAGAAAAACTAGGAAAGTTTGAACCTAATTGGTTGGGACCTTATATCATTACAACATCATATGGATTCAGGTGCTTATCAGCTCTCCACTCCTGAAGGATAGCCATTGCTTGAACCTATCAAAAACATGCACCTCTGCAAGTATTACACTTGATTCTCAAAGTATCCCCTTAAAAAGTCAAAAATACAAAAAAATAAAAATAATTGTCATCTTGATGAAAACCTGGAAAACAAGCGTCTTGGTGACACAAAAAATAAATAAAAAAGAAAAAAGAAAAAAGAAAAAAAGGAAAAATAAAAAAATAGTAAAGAGAAATAATTCATCCAAAAGTGAAAACCACATCGGTGGTGCTTTGGATAAGTATCATGGTGAAAACTTGGCAAACAGGAACCGTGCATAGTCAGTTCCTACTCCTTCATCTACTATCACTCCATCTAGTCTTCCAGCCTTTTGCTCATCCAAACATACATGCCACTTTGTCATAATAAACTTTATCATCCTTCCATGGCCTGGGAACCACCAATATTTGGGTATCTCAGTCATCCTTTGCATTTGTCGCTACCCCTTTACACCTAATAAATTGGTCTCGCACTTGACTAGGGGAAATTCCTTGACCTACATCTTCATTGGAAATGATATTAGCATCATAAAACATCAAAAATCCAAAAACATCATAAAACATAAAAAATTCAAAAACATCATAAAACATCAAAAAATCCAAAAAAAAAAGTAAACTTCAAAAAAATCCACAAAAATCATAAAATGTCTTGAAAAAATCCATAAAAATCATAAAATGTCTTGAAAAAATTAAAAAAAATCATAAAACTTCAAAATCCAAAAACAATAGAAAGCTTCAAAAATTCCAAAAACAGAGTTTGAGTTTGAGTTAGTTCATGTTTGTCATGTTGAACTACATTTCCTTTGCACGTTTGCTACGTAGGAAAGGCTCATCTTAAATGAGCCCCCAAAGCATTAGGTTAGTCCTTTTAGGTTTTCCAAATAAAATCATGACTTCGTCTTTTTTCAAATAAGACAAAGTCAAGTCATGTTGAACTATGAGGTCTTTGTGCATTGCTACATAGGAAAGGCCATATGTCGATGAGCCCTCGAGGCTCGCTAGGTCAAGTCACTTAGGGTTTGTTGGCTCTAGTCATTTCCTTGGTCTGAAAAAAATCATCCTTCAAAACAAAACCATCAATCAAAAAATGCACATAACCAACAAAATCTTTCATCAATTGATCATCCTATCATCAATCAATCAGTCTTGTCATTCAATCGGAATGGGGCATCTCGTCATTTGTCTCATTTGGGCTTATCTATTGTCTTTTATCAAGATGTGTCCTTCCTAAGATTAGACTTTGTCAATTTGATTATTTACCTTAAGCAAGATGTGTCTTTCTTGTAGTTAGGTGCCTTGTCAACATTTATCAATTGGTCAACTTTATTAGATGTGTCCTTTGCCTTAAATAGGATGTGTCCTTCCTACAGTTGGGTATCGTCACATCGCTTGGTCATATCAATCAATCTTTGTGAAACAATCAATTGATCTATCAACCTTGTAAATCAATCTTGCCTTAGTCAGGTTGTGTCCTTCTTGAGGTTAGGAACAATCATTATCAATCAAATCTTGTCAACTTTATCAATCAAATCCTTTTCAAATCAACCAATCTTTGTCAATCTTGTCAATCAATCATTCCTTGATTAAGATGTTTCCTTCCTGAATCTAGGAACAATCAATCAAATCAATTTTTCAACCTTTGTCAATTATCAAGCAATCTTTGTCAACTTATCAATCAATCTTCAGTCATCTTGGTCAAACAAACAATCTCATGGTTATCACTAACAAGCACTATCATGGCAAACATTATGTTGGGTTGGAATTGTCTTATTATCTTGATTGATTTTGGGTCATGTTACCAGTCTCCTCGAGGATGTCCTATCAACAAATTTAGAGGGATGATGATGGATCATGGCCACTTTTCTTTGTTGTTTGTGGCTTGTCTTGGCAAAAAGATTGGGACAATTGGGTCCTTAGTATGAGCTGAAGCATTCCTTGTTTATTGAATTTGTCTTTTGACTGCTTGTCTCTCCCAAATGGTCACCTTGCACACCTTGGTCTATGTCATACCATGGTGTTTATGGTCCATTTGTGACATTTTGATGCCTAATGATGATAAATATAAAAATGTAAGCATGAAAGTTGGTTCCCTTGTCATTTCTTGTATAAATTTCCATCTGCATCCTCCTTTCTCCTACACGCTAACATCCATCCCCTTCCATGCTAACATTTCTTCTATCCTTCATCCTGTAGTCTTATCATCCATTTTGAGAGCACATTCATGTTCTTTGAACTTTTCTATCCTCTTGAGGGGGCATACCACAACCCTCCTAGTTATCTTTCCTCACCTTGCTTTTGTTGGGGCATATTTTAGAATTAAATTTCTTTGACACAGTGCGATGAATTGCATTATGTCAAAGAGGGGCAAAATGTAGACACTGAAAAATGTCCTAAGTCTAATAACGTCATTTTTTTTCTTTGTCTTCATCCTTCAATAATTGAATAATTTTAATTATTCAATTATGTTTAATCATATTCCTCTAGTAATTAAATAATTTTAATTATTTAATTAATTCACCTTCTCATTTCTATCCTGATCAATTAAGATTATTTAATTGTGTCACTAATTTCCCCCCTTCTTCAATAGTTAAATAAATTATTATTTATTTAATTATTTTATCAGCTTTCATCTATAGTTAAATAATTACCATTAATTATTTAACTATTCATGGTCTTTTAATTCATCTATGGTTAATTATTTAACTATTCCCTTGTCATCTTTCCTTATTAAATAATTAATCTAAGTTAATTATTTAATGTCTCTATTTCCATTTTTCCTCTTATTTAACTAAATGGTTGAATAATCATTTTAATTAAATGCCCATTTTCATTTTCCTCCAAATAAATAATTTGAATAAATTATTTATCTCCACTTGTCATTTTCCTCCATTTTTGAATAAATAATTTGAAATAAATTATTTATGCACCACCTAGTGAAAGATGCTTTGTCATAATCCCCTATCATAACATTCATTTATGTCATAGCCTGGATGTCCTGCATGTCTGTCATAGCCGTCAGCGTCATAGCTTTTCCATGCATGAAATATTTCTAGTCCATCAATTCTGGACCATTGATCTTGGCATCTTTTCTGAGGCTCAATCTTGGCCATCCATTTCATAACCTCCCTCTGATGCATTCTCATCCATTGATCTTGGAATCCTTCTAGAGGATTAATCTCAGCCATCCATTCAAAAGGTGGTCTATAAAAGCAACCTTCCCCCTCCACTTTGTCCTTAACAACCATTATCTCCAACTTTCTTGCTTACTATTTGTAGGTATTTGCACAATTCAACAACAAATCTAAGGGCAATATTGGCATAAGAAGAAGAAGGAGAGACTAGAGAAGTGAAGCAACCACAATGCGGAGTGTTTATTCATAAATTCTTTCATTTTAATTCCTTATTGTTTGTTTTATCTTGTTTGATGTGGTTTTATTGCTTAGAAGTGTTGGTTGTTACTTTTTCTATGCTATTTGATTTTTAACCCCATCTTACATCATCTTCAAGTTGATCTTTTATTATTGGTCCATTTTCACCTAGAGAATAGATTTTATGCCACCAGTTCTGTAATTTTCCCACATTTAAGTTCTTCTTCCTAGGTTTCTTTCTGCCAGTAACAACTTCTAGAAAGGAAATGCAACTATTAGAAATTTATTTCACTTTGTTTTGGGCCTTAGATATCTTCTTTGGTGCCTTCATCCTAAGCTCATTTATGAAATTGAATGCTTCTATCCAATCCATGGATTTTCTAGTATTCTCCACTGTGAGAACACCCTCCTTGATCAACACATCTGTGGTAACCTCAAATACTTTCTCCAATTCTCTAATGATAGTGTCATCTAGATGTTGAAACTCAGTAAGAAATTGTGCCATTTCCTCAGAGAGGGAGGATGCCTTTTCATACATTTGTAGTACCTTTTCAATCATTATATCTCCTCTTTGAATCACACTTTGCAACTACTCTTGAGTGTCCCTATCAGAATACTTCATCTTCTCGATTTCTAATACAACATCCCTTGATAGTAACCCCTCTAAAAATGAAGATCCTTCACTACTTTGTGCCTGTAGGGGTTTCACCAAATGTTGAACACATTTGTGCACTTCCTTTAGTTTCCTTTGCAACTCTTCTTTCTTGGTTTCCTTATCTAATCTTTTGAGGATTCCCTAGGCCAAATCTTGAAAATATTCTTTCTCTTGCTCTTTTGTGGATGGACCAAGATTAATAGTTTGCACTTTGTAATATAAGGGTCTTACCTCTTCTTTGTATTTGTCATCTACAGGAGTACCAACATGAATAATTTTGTTATTAAATTCATCTCTGGAGAACCTATAAACTATCCTAGCCCTTTTCCTCTCCTTGGGTTGTCCCCAAATTTCAAGAAACTTGTCCCAGTTTGGAGTTTCATCCTCCACAATAATGGATTTCTATTTGAGTCTCTTCTCTAACCATTATGGGGAAAATTCTTGTTTTGTTCCTTCATTCCTCTGAGGAACATCTTACTCTGGATGACTATTAGAGGGACTATCTTCAACATCCTCTACATCCTTGTTGTCCTCTCCCTACTATTTTTGTTCTTTATCTACATCATTCATTTCTTCATTCTTATCCTCTGTATGTGATGTGTTTGTATGCTCATGTACTGAAGGATGAGAAGGCATTTCAACTATCACTTCTGATGTTGCCTCCTTGTTTTGCACTTCATTTTCTCCTAGTTGTCTTCCAAAATTACTTAACTACCCACTCTTGGGTGTGGGTACTTCCTCATTTTATATTTCCTCCTCTTCAAGATTATGGGTAATGTCCATTTCTTCATCTTACTTTCC
The DNA here is from genome assembly GCA_007258455.2 of Sequoia sempervirens. Taxonomy (NCBI): domain Eukaryota; kingdom Viridiplantae; phylum Streptophyta; class Pinopsida; order Cupressales; family Cupressaceae; genus Sequoia; species Sequoia sempervirens. The sequence goes on from VDFB02075321.1 coordinate 433,772,590, forward strand.
AGGTTCACTAGAGACATTACCTTCTTGATTGATAACTTCTTCAATAGCTTGCACATTGGGGACTAGAGATTGATGAGGGGAATTATTTCTTGGATATGCTCTCTCCATATTTCTTGTAAGATCATCAATAGGTGCCTCTTCATTGTGTTACTTCTATTTATTTATTACATTTTCCACATTCTGGACAGGATAGGTCTTCTGTCTTGGAGAATTTATTCTCACATAAACCTATGGTCTCTCTCTAGAACTTTCAACATAAACAACTTTGGTTTGAGTGGTTTCCTCGTCAGTAACTTTGGCCTTATATGATTTGGCCAACTTCTGACCCTTAGTGATTATCTTTCTCTTCTTAGAGGGTTGGGGCTCTTCAATACCTTGCTTGGTAATTTCCTTTTAGGGGTTCCTTTCTTTTGCTACAGGTTGTCTTTGAGATCCCTTTCGTTTAACTTGGCTCCTAGTTATTTTTATGAGGAATTGTAGTTCCTCCACATCTTCTTCTGAATTGGGCCTAGCTGTGTCATCCTTAGTTGTTTCTTCCTCTTCTGAATGGGACTCAAGATCTCCCCTCAAATCATATGTAAACTTGGTGCCACTTGCCTCCAAATCAAGGATCATATGCTTTACCCACAACTTGGAGTACTTCAATAGAGTGACAATAAGAATGTTCAATTCAACTACCTCCTCCTTAGACCAATTAACAATAGGGAGTGGTTTATCCTTATATTGTTCTATAAGAGAGGGGGACCAACCACATTCAAGGGCCCAGGTCATGAAAGGCCAAGAGAGAAAGGATGCCTAACTTACCTCAACTTAATGGGGGGTTAAGATATGCGTGATGAGAATAATGAGGACTATAAGGTCCTTCAACCACTCTACAGACCTAAAATACAGAACGGGGCTAGGTGAGCCAATTTTTAGGTTCAACACTATGCCTCAGGAAGCTCTCTGCTCGAGGATGGAAGCATGGTCCTAAGACGACAGCACGACATGTTGGCATCTCTCAAGTGTGTTGGTGTCTGTATGACCAAACAAATGAAGAGACAAGGTCAAACCTAAGAAAACAAGCTAATGACCCATCTAACTACTACTAAAGGGCCAAAATAATGTGATTAAGTAAACAAAATACTCTCTATTGTGATAAAGTAAAACTGGAAGAGTTAGGGTGGCAAGGGTCTCACAAAGAAACTCATTCACCAGCTAGTTCCTTGAGAACACATTCACCTACACATAAAGAGGAGGAAAATGTTGGGTAGCTGTATAGGGGCATACCTTAGTCAGACCCCCATTTAGGTGTTTCCACCTCCATAGACAACCAAGAAAGTGAGTATGATAAAGGAAGCAATATAATAAAGAACACCAAAAACACTACAAAGCAGTAAGTGTGCTTACTCAACCAAGTAATAAAGGAGAGGAGAGGGAAGCTTACCATCTCCACCAAAATCACTCAAAGCCAATGGAGGAGAGAATGAGAGTACTCAAGCCTTTGTTGCAATGGTGTTGTCCCAAAATTGCTCTACTGAAGTGGTGGAGTGAAGTTGTTGCTGCAATGGAGTGAAAAAGTGTTCCTAAGATGATTGAAGTAGATTCCAAAGAGTGTGTAGAAGCTTGTGGAGAGATTATAGAAGATGGAATGCTTGTTGAAGGAGTGAATTTGAAGGGGAGATGATGAAAATGGCCATATTCGGGTCAGTCTGCTGAAGAGGGTTTTACAACTTGACCTCCAATGAGAAGTGTAACACCTCTGTAGGTTCAGTTGTAGGAATATGCCAGGGACATAAGTGTGTTGTGTAGATGTTTGCACACCACATAGGTGTCCCCAACAAAAATTCCTCCATTGATGCTAAAAAAAGGTGCCAAGTGGGATGAAAGCAACAAGATTAGGTGTAATTAAGCCTCTGAACTTGGTTTTCTAAAGTGGAGAAGGGCAAAGGGGGGAATTTGCATAAGGGGTGCAAATTCACTCTTATACATTTTTCCCCCACTTTAGCGAGTATGAGTATTAATGAGTGCTTGGTAAAGTAGATCAATGAAGGAGTAAGGTTAGAAATGTATATTTGAACTATCGAGGAAGAAGACCACAATCTGAGGAACCTAAAGATGCATGGAAAGCAAAGGAATCCATAGCCTCTTAGGACTATGAAGTTGAAGAAAGAAAAAATCTTATAGACCCACAGACCTACAAGGAGGCAACCCCCAAGATCTCTCACATGAAGGAAGCCGCTGTGAAGCAAGTGCCTTATAGGCCTACATACCTGCAAGGAAGGTGTCCCCCAAGAACTCTCACATGGAGGATACCTGGGAAGTGTCCCCTAAAATCTCTCACATGGAGGAAGCGAAGAAAGTAACCTGTAGACCTATAGGGAAGGTATTCTCCAAGATATCTCATATGAAGAATACCCAAGGAAGCGCCCTACAAACTCGTAGGACTGTAGGGAAGGTATTCTCCAAAATCTCTCACATGAAGAATACTCAAGGAAGTTCCCTACAAATTCATAGGCTTATAGGGAAGGTAACCCCCAAGATCTCTCACATGGAGGAAACCCAAGAAAGTGCCCTACAGACCCACAAACCTGCAGGGAGACACCCCCAAGATCTCTCACATGGAGGAAGGTCAAAAGGAAGTGCCCTATAGATTCTCAGACCTGTAGGGAGGTATCCCCCAAGATCTCTTACGTGGAGGAAACCTAGAAAAGTGGACTCCACAAAGTTAGGAAGTGGCTACATAGGCAAGTAAGTAGACAGTCATGTAGACCATCAAAAAATTTGAATTTTTTTGAAGGGGTCCCTCGGGAACCCATCGTGAAGAAGGGGTCCACTCAAGGCGATGTTTTCTTTCTCAGATTGATCTATCATCAAGGGATCCTTTCGAAAGATGTTCACTTCATCAAGGAATTCGAAATGAAGGACATGCCCCTATGTGAGGGGAAGGTCAAAGATGTTCCCACTTTGGAGGAAGGTTTTCAAGTCCTTTCTTTACAAACCCGTGATGAAGGAAACATGTTCCGTTAGGGTTCCAAGTTGAGAATGCAATTCTAAAGAAAAGTTTGTGAAGATTCTCGAGAAAAATATTCATTGGAAATGAATGCATTTTTTGAAAATTGAAATGTTGAAGGAAGATGTTGTCATACATGAGAGGGACATCTCAAGCAAAGAAGAGAAAAAGATAAAGAGAAAGGAAAGGAGAAAAACACAAATAAAGGGCACAAGGGGATCTAGTTTAGTAGGGTCAAATTTTTCCAAGCTTATACAATAGGTAACCATGGTGCAAGGAAAAAGATCATCAATCTCCAACCAGATCAGGTAGAATGCATGCAAAAAATAAAAAATTGGGTCAACATGGAATGGAAGCCTAAATGCCCCCAACACTTTGCATCATCCCCAATTTATCGAATGTCAAGCACAAACATGGAAGCATGATGATACAAATAAAAGAAGGTTTATGAAAAAAAAACCACACTTGTATCCAAGCACCAACAAGGGTGATGAGGGTCATCCAAGCACACATAGCATGATCACAGGGGAACACATCACAAAACACACACACACACAAGATCAAGAAGAGGCCTCCTCCTAACATTGATGAACCAAGAGGTCATCTGCTTCCCACTCTAGATCATCGTAGGGGGAAGGAGGATGAGCCTGCAGTGGTGGAATGTTAAGAGGAGGAGCATTCAACCCTCCCACAACAAGGGCCAAGGAAGAAGGCCCCACAAGGTCTTCTTCGCAAAGCTCTTGAGGAGCTAGGCTCAGCAATTTTGTGAAGATTGCTAACAAGGCTAAAACTTCATCCACAGAGTTAAACATGCACCCTACATGAGCATCATGTTTAACTTCAGTGGATGGGGTAGGCTACACTTGAGGTTCACCACTAGGCTCACCAAATGACTCAAGAGTGGTGACAAACTTAGGAGAAGCTGGGATTGGTTTCATCACCAAGATAGAAAAAATCAACGCAGGGCCACCTTGCGGATGTGGGCTCCTTTTACATCCTTCATTGCTAGAAGGACCGCACTCCAACTTTTGCTTCATTGGAGGAGATGAACTCCCCATAGATGAGGTTAGAGGTGTGAAAGAAGAGGAGGAAAGAACCGCAATAGATATGACCGAGGTGTTAGTCATATCCACGGGTTTCGGGAAAGGCTAGATATTCGGAATGGATATCAGCATAGGTGACTCCACCAAAGGAGCGATAAACACTTGTACCCACTTGGGGTTAGGTGCATTCGTACTCGCAATGGAAGCTAGAAGCAGTGCTAGAATAGACTAAAGAGAAGCATAAGGAATGGAAGAGGACGATGTTGTACGGGGCCTTGAAGTAGGGGTGGTCGTTTCTTCCTCCTTCCTTTGGAATGCGACCTACTTAGCCAAGGGAGCCTTTCACTAGCACTTGCACTTGCATGCAAGGCTATTCTACGAATCTTTGAGTTGGAGGTCAGAGGTTATAAAGGAATGGAAAGCTCCTTCTCAACCATGGGAACATCCACTACGACCATCTCTAGTAGAGGAACATATTCCTAAATGAGAGTAGGAGGAGTGGGATGAGAAGAAGCAGGGGGAGTTGGCTCAAGGGCCTTGGAAGTGGGCCTCTTCCTATTCACTTCCTTGGGAGCAAGAGTAGTAGGAGGCCACAAAATTTGAAACAAAGAGGACTCTCCATGGGAGACCTTCTTCCTGTTATACTGAGTGGGTCTAGGCTCCATTGACAAGATAGGAAGTTCAAATGCAGGATGCTTAGGCTTTCGCCAAGTGGGCACCATAGGGTTCTCTTGTAAGCATGGAGCAGAATACGATGGTACCACAATAGAGTGAGAAGAAGTGTCAGACTAACCAACGGAAGAGGAAGGAGGATCTTATAACTGCTTCTCTTCTTCCTTCCTTCGTGCCTTAGTGGCATCACTGATAGCTTTTAAGCAAGCTCTATGTGAAACAACATAAGGTGACATAGGGTATCTCACTTATGCCCTTAGGCACCCTTTCTTATAATCTTGATACGTTCGGTACAAAATGTCTATCCTAGGTAGAAGAGGACCAATGGGTTTAGGCCAAGAGTAGTCCAAGGATTAGCTACCATGAGCAACCGATGGTTTCTAACTGGTGTCATGAATTACATGCACGAAACCCCCATGGATAAATTATAAGAATTATGCACAAACGAGGGTATCGCATTCATAGCCACCAACCAAGGGATACCCAACTTCACCCTAAAGAGCTCAAACCTAGGGATAATGTCGAATAGGATTTTCATGGATTTAGTTCCAACCAAGACTGATAGGACAATACTACCCAAAGGGGGCACGAAAATCCCATCATGCGTGTGAATGGTACTCACAAGCACATCATACCCATCTTTATGAAAGAAGTTGATCAACATGATCTCCTCAATTATTATGTTTACTTGTGATGTTAGATCAATGAGAACACTCACTATGATATTTCCATTGATTTGCACAAGGATATAGAGAGGAGACAGTTCCTTGTTAAAACCCATTAGCAGGTCCTATGAAGTGAAGGTTATACCAGTACCACTATCCATAGGTTGCACAGAGGGGATATATTGATGTAGGAAGGAGGCCATTACGCACACTAGATGATACTTCTAGAAAGTCCCTAAAGGTTAAAGGATAAGACAATGACCTAATTAAGGTTTCATTAAACAAAACCTTCAAAACCTTCCAACTACGCCAACTAGGGGTCATAGGTTGTGTTGTAAGGTGACAACCTCACAATACACACACCTACAACTCTAGTAGAATATGAGGAAAGGGTCTTTCAGTATCACAAAATTGAACCAAGATGGTTCATGTTGGGTTCACCAAAAATGTAAGAGAGGGGACTAACCACATTCAAGGCGCCAGGTCATGAAAGGCCAAGAGTGGAAGGCTGCCCTAACTTACCTCAACTTAATGGGGGATTAGGATATGTGGGATGAGAATGATGAGGAATATAAGGTCCTTCAACCACTCTACAAACCTAAAATACAAAATGGGGCTAGGCAAGCCAATTTTTAGGTTCAACACTACTCCTAAAGAAGCTCTCTACCTGAGGATGAAAGCATAGTCCTAGGACTACAACATGGCGCACTGGTGTCTCTCAAGTGTGCTTGAATCCCTACAACTAGATAACTGAAGAGACAAGGTAAAACCTAAGAAAACAAGATAACGACCCATCTAACTACTACTAAAGGGCCAAAATAATGTGATTAAGTAAACAAAATACTCTCTATTGTGATAAAGTAAAACTGGAAGAGTTAGGGTGGCAAGAAGGATCTCACAAAGAAAATCATTTGCCAGCTAGCTCCTTGAGAACACGTTCACCTACACACAAAGAGGAGGAAAATGTTGGTTGGATGTATAGGGGCCTACCTCAATCAGACCCCCGTTTAGGTGTTTCCACTTCCATGGACAACCAAGAAAGTGAGAATGATAAAGGAAGCAATATAATAAAGAACACCAAAAACACTACAAAGAAATAAGTGTGCTTACTCAACCAAGTAATAGAGGAGAGGTGAGGGAAGCTTACCACTTCCACCAAAAGAACTCAAGGAAAATGGAGGAGAGAATGAGAGTACTTGAGCCCATGTTGCAATGGTGTTGTCTCAAACTTTCTCTACTAAAGTGGTGGAGTGAAGTTGATGCTGCAATGGAGTGCAAAAGTGTTCCTAAGATGCTTGAAGTAGATGCCAAAGAGTGCATAGAAGCTTGTGGAGAGATTGTAGAAGCTGAAATGCTTGTTTAAGGAGTGAATTTGAAGGGGAGATGAAGTAAACGGCCATATTCAGGTCAGTTGGCCGAAGAGAGTGTTACAAATTGACCTCCAATGAGAAGTGTAATGTGTTTGCATGTTCAACTATAGGAATCTGCAAGGGACGTAAGTGCACCGTGTGGATGTCTCTACACTGCACGGGTGTCCCCAACATAAATTCCTCCACCGACACTCAAAATAGGTACCAAGTGGGATGGAAGTAGTGGGATTAGGTGTAATTAAGCCTCTGAACTTGATTTTCTAAAGTGGAGAAGGGAGAAGAGGGAATTTGCATAAGGGGTGCAAATTCACTCTTATACATGCTCATAGTCATGGTGTTACAGGAGATCTCCATCATCATCCTCTTGATCAGGAACATTGGCTACCTTGTACAACCTTATCAATCGTAAGGACAACCTAGAAGATTTCCTCCTAATTACTTCTAATTCATCTTTGCAGTTATCCCAATAATCCTCTATATGAATCTTATTCATGTATTCCCTACTTACTTCTTTCTAAGCAATTCCATAGGGATCAAAGTTATTTCTATTTATATGTGAGTATAAATTGAACTGTACAGTCTTCTTCTTAGAATGATAGGAACTTTGGATAGAAGGGAAGGCTTCTAGGACTTCAATTCTTAATGGTAATTTAGCTCCAAGTCCTATTTTGTGCATATCCTTTACAATTGCATCAAATGCCACTAGTTGCCTAGTTAGTTATAGCAGAATGAGCTTGTTGGTGGGATATCTTGATAATCTCATGGGCATTGTCGGTGATCCTTGCACTCTAATATAGGAGAACTTTGGAAATTGAGTGAACCATTGGCCATATTTCCTTATCAATTCCATGGCCTCTGTTGAAATCTTGCCATGTAATGCATCCTATAACAATCTTGTAACATACATGAAAAAGGCATCATTTACCCTCCTATAATTAGAAGTATTAAATTAGAGCTAAGGGAAAACATCACATATCCTATCTTGACAAAGGATTCATTTGCAACTCATACCTTTATACTTATTCTTTCTAGCCAACATATACACAAGGTAGGAGGTGATGGTGAATTTATTTTTATCTTGTACATTCCTCAATTGCACATGTAGGTTATCACTTATGACACCTACCCAATGATAATGAGTTCCTTTCACAATTTGTGAGATAACATATGAAGACGTCTTTGAATCCCATTATTATACCTAGGAGGGTAATCATATCATTGTACTCCAATTTGAAATCACTCTTGTGCAATTGATTGGGAAACTTTGAGTAGTGTGATTTTGGTTTAGAAATCTAGTTACTACTCATCATGGCCAAAGCCTTCTTAGGATCCTTTGCATAAAAGTCTTCTACCTCGTTTATATTAATCCTCACCAGCTTCTGATATGACCCAATGTTAAAGGTCTCTACTATAGATTCTTTAGTAAAATTAGCCATTCTCCTCCCTTGAGGTCCAACAATTACTCTCTTGTCTGCACCATAGTGATTAGCACACTCCAACACTAACTCTGGATACTATAACATGGGTGGAGATCCTATAGCTTGAGCCAATCATGTATAGGTGATGATCTGAGCTAGCTAGGAAGGTGCATTCCCAAACATCCTCTATTTAAAATCATCATAATCAACATGTCCCATGTTGGTGTCACTAATCTTACTCCATGTTGAGAGAATCCTAGATGCAAGCCAGTTACCCTTGAATTCATACTTCATCCTTTCAGCTCTACTTTGGGGTTCCCCAGGACCAACTTCAAATGTCTTTTCCTTGGATCCCTTTGCTAGATTAGACTCAACCTGCATCTATTAGAAGAAAACAAAAATTACCATGATATCAAACACAATCAAGCATTGAATCCAAACATGTCATCAAGATAACCAATAAGCATTACATAATTAATCTCAAGCCATCATGGAAACCTTAAAATTCCAATTTAAATCCCTTTAAATGATGTACCAAACAAACTTCAAGATTTTTGCTCCTTCGGGGATTTTACCATGGATGAATTTTGGGGAATCCACCCCCAGGGGAATTCTCTGAAAGTCTAGACACTTAGGGAATCTAGAGGAGGATGGATTTTCCAAAAAGGTCAATTCAATTCAAATTCAAGTCATCACTCACTTTCCAACATCATGCAATCACTTTCACTTGAATGATAGGACCATATTCACACATTCATTCAAATCATACATAGGTTCAGGATTTTTAAGCCTTGAAGGATTTTGGAGAATCCACGAGCAAGTGGATTTTCCTAACATTTGGATACTCAAAGAATTCGTGGCATGACATAATTTTTGAAGGATGAAACTCGACTAAGATCTAACTCATAGTACTTTTTCAATGCCATGAAACCATCCCTAGACCAATTTTGAAGTCACCTTAATGCATTCACTCAACTTAGCACCATATCAAAATTTTGGGAGCTCAATGGATTTGAAAAATCCATGAGGATGCAGATTTTCTAAAAGATTTAACCTTTGGAGAATTCATGTGTAGGTGGATTTTCCAAAGTTTCTCATTTATCCTTGTTTCTTCAATTTTTAGAAAAAACCCAAGTCTTGATTCACATTTCTCAATTCAACTCGTGAATTAGACATATTTACGAGCTAGAATTCAAGCAAAAGTTCATAATGCAAAATAATTTCACCTTCAAAACTCATCATAATGTGCTTACATTGTAATCAAATCTTCTAGAATTGGAATTAGGGAAAAACATACATTACTAGGGTTTACAAAGTGCCTATGAAACCAACCAAAGTGAATTAATTCCAAAATTAGCACAATCACCCTCAAAAGATGCTATTTTTCATCAAAACTCATATACCCTAGCTCACCATAATAGTGAACTTGAAGGGAACCCTCATGGAAAAGACCATGCCCTAACTTGTGTAGACTCAAATAGACAACATGAGATCACAACTGGTCGCATGAATAGTCTGCACATCAACCATTCCTCATTAAAACCCAACCAAATCAAATTGAATCAACCTACAAATTCAAATAATACCTCCTAGATTGACTGGTGATGAATAAATAAACAATGAAAGGATGCATCACCGAATAAAACAATGAAAAAACCATGTTGAAATCGTGAGGGATTTATGAGACCTTACCTTTCAAATGGAGAGGTCAATGTCAATGAGTGAAGTGCACCTAGAGGTTGTCACTGATCAATGAAGAGAACCCTAATATCACCACACAAATCACCAACACCAAATGAGAAGGAATGCAACAAGTTCTTCAAACTCACAAATGAATGATTAAAATACAATGCAAAGACCTTAAATCATACCCTAAAATATCATTGAATGTATCCCAATGTGGCGACTAACAAGCCACAAGTGTCGTGATGTGATTATGAAAAGATAAAAAATTCAATTAGGAGACGGATTCGAAAAATCTGGTAGAGGCTAGATTCTCCAAAAGGATAAACCTTCAGGGAATCTGTGATGGGGCAGATTCTCCCAAACACGGGCACCTCAAAAGATTTAGGAGGAAACAAATTATTTGAAACACTCCCTAACTTTCACAATTCAAGACCTTAATATAATTTTCATGGATAGCTAAGCTTCAAGACATCATTTGAGATCAAGATCTCGCAAACAAGGGAACCTAAAGTGTAGATAGGTCATCAATTCAACTGGGGTGAAGCAAACCCAAAACCTAAGGAACCCATCCGTTAAGGGGAAAAGTTCAAACCTAAAGCAAAACCAAGAAACAAAAGAAAGTTAAAGAGGGTCACTACCTTAGGTGGGGTGTGTGTGCAAAAAGTGCACAACAAATGGTGACTCTATTGGGGAAATTCTCTAGAACATTTCAATGACAAACTAGAATCAAGAACCCAAAATCTTTGGTTTAGATCCTCTCATTAGGTCACCCAATAAACTAAAGTCTCAAAACCATTAAATAAGCAAGGCCTCCTTGTGCTAGAAATCCAAGTGTGTGTAGATGTATTCATTTCCTTCCCTTAGCTACTTCAAGGAAACCCAATTTAGTCAAGTTAAGCTAAGTAAAGATTCTAACTTCAAAAGAAACCTAGATAGAGCCTTGCTACCAGTTAGGCATCCATATCCCTGATGAGGTTATCACTATGATTCTCTCAAACATAGCTCTACAACTAGCTAGGCGTCCATAGCCCCAATAGAGATATTTGAATCCTCCTAATAGATTGAATTCATTTTCTTTTGATATTCAATATTTTTTTTCTTTCTTTCATTCTGATATTTCTTTTTGCTTCTTTTCATTTTCAACCTATAAGCAATGAAGCTCACACATAGGGTTGAGAATCACAGTGGCACTGAAGCAAAACTATAAGATTTTTCACTTAGCAAGACCTCACAAGGAACCCATAGCAACCATAGGATTCTTAAGATGTGTATAGAATGTAAGATTTGAGTACATTCAGGAACTAACTTAATCTAATGATTTATCCACTTTAAATGTTTAGCACATGTGACACTAAATGGAAGACTTCAACCATGCCTCCTGGAAAAAAGATTAGAGCTTGTAAAAGAAATACCTGAAACAATACCAGTCAAATGATTCTCATGCAAATCTAACACTTTCCCAATCTAAGGGATAGGGAACCCGAAAACCAAAACAAAAATAAAACAAAGCAACTTGTACTAACCAAACAAAAGAAAAGAAAAAAAATGAAAAACAAACCAAAAGAAAGAAAACACCTAATCTAACTATTTATAAGGATGAGTTGAAAAACAACTCAGGAAAGGAAATAGTGCTTCAAATATTTCCCATTAACCAACAATGGGACATCTTCTCCCATGAGAGTCTTAAGATAGAAAACATTATCTCTGAGAATTTTAGAAATATGGTAGGTGCCAAGCCATAACTTGTCAATTTTTTTGTGCTCCCCTTTCTTTTCATGTGTCCTATCCTAGTACAAAACTAGGTCTGATATCTTGAAGGCTTTGACCTTGTCCCTATGATCAAGCCATCTTTTCACAATACCCTAATGTTTGGAAAAGTTTTCCAATTCTTCATCTCTTTTCTCCTCCAACTATTACAATTCATCCAAGCGAGCCTCTCTACGATCCCCCTCCTCATAATATTCATTGATAAATTGAAGAGTAGGGATACTCAATTGAACTGGAAGGACATGGAAGGACATGCTCAAGTCCATAGACCAGATGATAGGGAGAGGTCCCTAATGAGGTTTTCTATCGAGTACAATTAGCCCACAAATCAAATCTTAATTGAGTATGCCATTATTTTGGATTTTTATCAATTAACTTGTGAATGACAGTGAACAAGTTCTTATTAGTAGACTCTACTAAACCATTCTCTTAAGGATAATAGTTAGATGCAAACTTAATTATGATGAAATAATCAAATTCCCACCCAATGAATTTTAGTGATGAAAAAATAGGCCCATTATCACACACAACTACAAAGAGGCAACAAAAATGATTGATAATCCAAGCTTCGAGAAAATTTATAACTACCTTAGTCATGCATTGCTTGCAAGGAATTGCTTCAGTTGACCTAGTAAAGTAATTAGTAGTGGTTAAAACATACCTATGTCTGGAAGAAGATGGCGAGTTGATGGACCAATAAAGTCTAATCCCCATTAAGGAAAAGGTCTTACCTTGATTACATGCTGTAATGGTAAAGAAAAATTCCTTTCCCTAGTGGTAGAGGTTTGACAAATGTGACAAACCCTTACATGACTATGCACATCTTGGAAAATAGTTGTCCAATAGTATCCAACACACATATTTCAAGTTGTAGTAGCTAAACTAGATTCATGACCTATCCCATATCTGTTGTGCAATTCCTTCATGACTTGGGCTACTTCCTCCTTTCCAAGACACTTGAGATATATGCCTTCATGATTCTTCTTGTACATAATTTCCCATTTGAGCATGTAGCTGACAATTTTTAGGCATAACACCCTTCATTGCACTGGATTCAGGTGATCAAGACATTTCTAATTCAACAAGTAATGCACCAAATCATCATACCATTCATTAAGAGACACATCTTGGAGATGGTATTGCTATGCTAAAATCTTTGGTCTTGTTTCAGCCATTGTTTGTGTTAACGCTTGTCCTCTTACTAACTTCATTGGCTGAATTTCAATGTCATACTCTTGTAGCATAATGACCAACTTAGTTTTCTGTTCCCCCATTTCACTTTGCATTAGTAAGAGCTTAACTACTATATTTGGTACAATTGCAAAGACCTTATTTCTCATAATGTAATGTATGAATTTATTAACTCCCCTTACCAACGCATAAACTTTATTTTCCACATTTGGGTATTTTAATTTAGCATCCTTAAGAGGGGCACTCATGAATACTATTGGATGCTCACTTCCTTCATTTGAATTTTTTGTCAACATGTTTGCATAGGAATGGTCTAACGCAAATGAATATATATAAAAAAGCCTAGTATAATTAGGACTTACTAGAAATAGAGCAACAACTATGACCCTTTTGATTTCATGAAATTTCTATTTTGCCTCAATAGTCTATTCCACTTTTGTGTCCTATTTCAATATTGCATTCAATGGTTTGACTATTTCTGTGAAACCCATGATGAACTTTCAAACAAAAATAATATTTCCAAAGAAAGATTTCATTTATTTTTTGCTAGTAGGGGGTTGTATCTTTAGGATGGCTTGGATTCTTTCAGGATCAATTGAAATTCCATGTTCTGAGATCACATGCCCTAGGAGCTTTCCCTTTGCTACTCTAAATATACATTTCTTGGGATTGAGGGAGATGCCAAATTCCCTGCATCTTTGGAATACCTTGCACAGGTCTGGAATATGGTCTCCCCTATTTTTGGAGAAAATGGTCAAATCATCCATATAGATAATAATGCACTTACCAATGATATCCTTGAAGGAAATGTCCATAGCCCTCTAGAAAGTTTCCCCTACATTGATTAATCTGAAGGGAATTCTTTTGTATGCAAATGTACCCCATTTTTTGGTAAAGTAAGTCTTATGCCTATCCTCGTATTGTACCATTACGTGGTTGTAGCCAGAATAACCATCTAGGAAAGACATCATTTGGGATCCATTCATAATTTACAAAACTTCATCCAATGAAGGAACTAGATAGTTATCCTTTTCTGAAGCTCGATTAAGGTTCCTTAAATCCACACATAATCTTATCTCACTATTCTTCTTGCAAACCAAAACTAGATTGGTCACTCATGTTGAATGTTTGAGTAGGAAAATGATGTAGGCAGATAACAATTTCTGCACTTCCTTCTGAATGATGGGCTCCAATAGTGCATTGATAGGCCTCTATCTTTGTCAGAATGACCTTGCATTAGGTTTCAGAGAAATAGTGTGTGTGATTTTTAATGTATAATATGTCTTCAAATCCTCATAACTCCAAATTATGACATCTTGATATGTGTCTAAAGCATCTATTAAACCTTTCCTTTCTTCTAGAGTACACACTTTACCTATGAACATATTCTTGACATCATCTGGGGTACCCATATTGTATGATTCACATTGACTGGCTACTGAATCCTTCTTTGTCTGCTGGTCTTGATCCCTTATTTTGTCAAGGTCAAGGATCCTCTCGAGCTGCACCATCCCTCTAGGAATTGTATTTTCCTTCAAGTTAATGAACCCTTCCATATCTAGTTCTTCTTCTTGAGGTTTTGTTTCATCAATTATCTTAGAAGTAAACACATCATAACTAGTAATAAAATCTAGGATATGATTTCCATCTTTGAACACTTGGAAATTTGTTACATTATCTGGTACGAAAGGGACTGGCATTAGTTCAACCATGAATTTATTCAATCTAGACAAAGATAATGGCTCCAAAGTTATTGCTTCCTGTGAGAGAGAATCAATAGTATGATTCTTGCTTCTAGGGATCAACTAAATGTTAAATGCATCAAATCCTTCAATTAGATCCCATACTTTATGCCTGTAATTAGTCATCCTTCTATCATGGAAAGAGTATTGTTTCCTGACTTGCTTAACCACTAACTCAAAATCTTTGAATACTTGCAAAGACTTGACCTTCTTTTTCAGAGCCATGAGTAATCCATGTATCAATGTGTCATATTTAGCAACATTATTAGTACATTGAAATTGCAATCCATGCACTGCAAAGGTTTTACCTATCGGGCTTATTAATTAAAATCTAGCACCAAATCCTTTCTTAGACTTAGATCCATTAAACCGTAAAGTCCAAAATTTATTGGAGGAAATACCTCAGGAATCTCTTGTATTCTTACTTTTTCTTGATGAGGGATCTTCTTGCACAAGTGGTTGTTTACCTTTCTGATCTTTCTAAATTTCCTGCACCTCAAATTTGAGTGTGAGAGAAGGGTTGAAACATCTCTTGATTTGTTCTATAGTAGTCTGACATAAATAAAATTCAAGCTCTGGGTGAGAGGCATTATGAACTCTACACTAGTTGGGTAACAACATCTCCTCAAAATTCATTTATCTCCCTAGATTTATTTGATCTTCAATGCACTTCTAAATGAATTCCTCAAAATTATCAAGCAGTCCAAGATTTCCATCACCTAGGTCAGTATCTTCATTTGACTCTACAAGTTCCTAAGTACTGTTGATGGGTGTTTTAGTACTTATTCAACACAGACAATGCACAAGTGCAATGCATCTCTTGAAAGGTGAAAATCTACAACTATGTTTTAGACATTCACCCCAAGGTCTCTTAGGTGTCAAGTCATGACTATGCTTAGAATAATTCAGTTGGTTGATGTGATTTTCTAGTAATCACAAAGGGAATTTATGGTCACTAATATTGGAGGGAATTGGGTCTGCAAATGGAGTTTTGTAAATTCTAGAAATGAAGGACAGCTACTGCAAGTTCAAAACAACAAACTAAAACTCCATATTTTCCATTAGATTTGGCTTTACAATGATGCTAGAACTTTGTTGTAACTTTTTCTTTCAAAGAAAGGTCAAAAGGGAAAAGTGATAAGGATTTTCCTAGACTTTCAACTAATGTTGAACAATAACAATGGAGGATGCTACAGTGGACAACCTTCATAAAACAAAGTTCCACTTAACCAAGGGCAACCTACAGTCTCATGAAACATGTGCAATCTTCTAAGGTTTGTAGATTTTCAACCATCCATTCACCATTAAGCATTAAAAATAGATGAAATTAAGTGTAGCAATATGAACAATTCTCAAACTAACCATGCACTGATGTTCATCATCAACAAATAGAAAAAATTATGAGCAAGGAAGATATCAACACCATAGCATTTTTCACCATTAAAGTGGAGCATATACTAACAACTAAAAGCAACTTAAAACTAGAAAAACAAAGCTAAAATATAAGATTGGGAGAATGAATCATGAACACATGAGAATAAAACATATGAATCCATCAAACAATGATATTCTCATTAAATTTATGTAGAATTCCTTTACACAACAACTCGTCTCTCTTTTTGAAAATGAGAGGATGCCCCTATTTATAGTTTTCCAAAAGTAAAATAAATGGACAAGATTCATTTTCATTGTGTGGCTCAAATTCATTTTACATTAGGGTTTCAACTACCCCCAAATATATGACAATATAAAATACATTCTTGTCTTTTTCCCTATTTTGTCCTCTAGCTACTTGTGCATTGTAGCAGTTTTGTCTTGTAGTGGCTCCCATCCTTTGTAGTTATTTTGAAAAGTATTCATCATAAATAATGGGATTTCTAGCCGCTTTATGAGCATTTTCATACTCTATGAATTTTCCAAACACAACCATAAGCTTCTTTTCTTCAGAGAGCTTGGACTTGAGGATCTGAAAGGACATCCTCTTGATTCTTTCAATGATTTCCAACTGATTCTCTACATAGTTTGAGGTAATTTCGATCATTTGTTTTATTTGGAAGAAGGATCTCACAAAAAATACATGAATTTTGGTGATAGCATGTCACCATCTCCTTGCTCCATTTTCTTGTGGAACAAAGGCTTGATCTTTTATGAATCTAGCTTGAAGACAAGCATCTCAAAATATGTCATCAGCTTCAAATATTCAACACTATCTTCTTGATGCTCAACAACCCATTCATGATTGGCCTCAAGGTCATACAAGACCTTCTCTAGAATTTCCTTCCTGTAATCTAGGTTCATCAACTAGGTTTCTTTGAGCCATTGATCTTCCTTTGGCATTTTCATCTCTTTTTCTTAGATATCTTGTGAAAGCTTGAGGATGCACTCCAATTTAGGATAAGTGAACCTGTATGTTTCTAGGAACTCCTTATAGGTATTCATCATAATTTCTATGTATTTCCTTAAGCTCTGATACTTGTTGTACATCACAACTACATGGTCAATCCCTTTATTGCCACTAGATACTACCTTATTGAACCAAGCAGTCATGGACTTGGTCCAACTCTTTCTTTTCTCCATCTTACCAATATCCTCTTTTGAAAGTAGTGAGGGTGACACTAACAACTATACTAGAGTCTCCTCTTCTGTAGACATCCACTATTGAATATAAGTGATGAGATCCACTACTTGTACTTTCAGTTCTTCCTTCGTGGACTGATCTTTATTCATTTGTTGCATTATAGTGGCTACTGACCCTTGGAATTCATCAATATTTTTTTCTCATCTCGCTGGGCCTAGATTGATTGTTGATATAGTGTAGCCTTGACCTTGTACAACACTTGTATCTTTATCTTTCATCGAGGTGGAATTTGTATTGTTCTGGATCTAGAGGCATCCACTATGATGTGGGAGTAGACCTTGGGCTTCTTCTCTTTTATGGTTTTTGCTTGTGCCTTGGATATTATTACATCAAACCTCATTTTTGGGTCAATGGCCATAGGAGCCTTCTTTTTCAATTGTCGCTCCATCCAGTTAGGAACCTTGGTTTGACCCTTGGGTGATTCATGATCACCTTCATCTTCTTGTTCCTTCCAAGGCTGGTCCTCATTACCTGGAGCTTCTTGATCATTCTTTTCTTCTTCATCTAAGCCTTCTATTTGTATATCCTTCCCTTTATTTGGCTCGGTAGAAGTTATATTCTCCTCAATGATGCCTTCTTCTTGGGGTGCCTTCTCTTCTTTGTGTTTGACCTCAACACGGTGCTCAGGCTCAAGGCTCTTTTCTGGCACATTTTCTTCTTCTTTATCTTTCTCTTTTTCTTGCTCCTTTTCTGGAGGTGCTTCTCCTTCCTAGACCAAGCCCTTGTCTTGGCCAATTAGTGGAGGCTCTTTGAGTATCTCCACATACATGTTTGTGTCTATATTTTCTTCAGAATGGTGCCCTTCAGGATCAGCCCTTTTGATTGCTTCTTCAATTTGTTGGGGAAACTCTTCATCTGGATCTTGGTCTGATGTTTCTATCACATACCATTCATTAAGAGCCTCAACATATTCTTCTAAAGTGTGTGACTTCTCCTCACTAGAAGCCACCTTGTCCAAGTTTATATTTAGCCTACCTTCTAGGTGCTCAAAATAGTCACCTTAATCAAAATCTTCAGGCTCCTTGGCTATATATTTTGTAGCCTCTCTTTGTTGTTCTGCATGGTTCTTTTCCATCTCTTCCAAAATCTACATCATGGCTTCCATCTTTGGCAGCTCTGTAGGTGGCAGGGGAAGAGGTAGTGCAATGACAATTTGAGCTATTAGAGCTCAAACTTTGGGATTGAGGATTACCTTATCGGGCTTGTTTTGAATATACACAATGAAAGAATGTCATAGAGTGAGGGGCACCATGGAATTTGTGGATATTATGGGTAGCAGAGTAGAGATAGTAGGAAGTGGAGGAGGGAGCAAAGAAGATGATTGTGGGGATGGAGTAGAAGAGGAGGAGCCAATTATCATTACTAGAGCAGTCGGCGAGGTGGACAAAGATGTCCATGGTAGGTGGAGATGTGACGAGAAAAGCCTGAGAAGTGGTAGGTGGAGTGACAAGGGTGGCAGTGGTAGCTAGAGCAGATGTGGTAGGTGGTGAGGGCGATTAGTTTCTTCTTCTACCTCATGTTGAGGATTCTCCTCTATGGTAGGCATCTTGAGCATGAATTTCTCTATTCTCTTTACTCTTTTGGATGACTGCCCATTAGTGGGATTTCTGGAGTACACCTATTGTTTTTGATTTTGCTCAAGTGCATCCTTTCTTTTCTTTGACCTTGTTGCTGGTGGGGACTTAGGAGCTTCCTTTGATGAGCTAGTGGTTGTGCCACTATCAGTTTTTCTTTCAAGGTCATCCTTGAGCTTGCCATATGTCAGCTCTGCACCCTACTCCTTGAGAAATTCATGCATCCACCCACTATATTTTTCTTTCTTCAATAGGTTGGGTAAGTATGTCGAGGTTGATGACCTCTTCTTCATTCCAATCTATAACCAGTAGGGGCACATCAGCCAGGGCATGGTATCTATCATCAATAATATTTCCCTCTTCCTCCATAATTTGGTCCAACACTAGGAGTAGGTTTACTGAATTCACAAACTGGGTTGCCATTCTCATATAATGCCTCATTCACACCTCTTTATAGTCTTTGCAATTGAACTAGAAGTCTTCAATGTGAGGTCAGTTGGTGTATTGTCTTCCAACCCATTTCTTTAGCTTTTCGTAAGGGTCCATTCTTCCTCTATCAGTGTGGAGATCCAAATTATACTCCACCAACTCTTTCTTTGAATACTTTGCACATTTAGAAGTGGGGTAGGAGTACATTCCTTTCCCAAAAGTTAGGGGATATGGAATCCTAGCTCAATGTTTATCACTCAATAGTATGTGGGAAGTCTATAACTACCGAGAAACTTCCAACAAGATGATGTGGTTGTTGGGGTATCATGACAAGATAGTGTTTCCCTGAGAACCCTTTTGCTCTTATATATGTGAACTTTGGGAAATGTATGAATATATACCCAAAGCGCTTGATGAAGGCCCTCGCACTGTGTGACACTCTTCTCTCAAAATCTCCTCTCGAGAGTTTGATTATGTGCACAATGAAGGCATCATTCACCCTCCTATAATCTCTTTTGAAGTTTTTGTATTATAGCCGAGGGTAGCAGTCATAGACCTTGAGTTGTCTCTTTGTTCCTAGTGGGCCTACACTGAATAGTCATTTGTATGGGAATTTCACCACTAGGAGATATACCAGATATGATGTCATATAGAAGTTGTAGGTCTTCTTAATGACCATGAGTTTATTGTGAAGGTTGTTGCTGATCATATTGGCCCAATGGAACTTGGCCTCTCCTCGGATGATCTCTTCAATAAAATAGAACATCCATTCTTTGAAGAATGCAATAGTTGCTAGGCCCATTAGTCTACTCAATAGAGTAACTAGATCATGATATTATTCAAAGAAATCACTTCTGAATAGCTCCTATGGCACTTTGTTGGCTCTACCCCTCTTTTCTTTCAAACAATGTTGGTTGATTATTATTTTACATCTAAGAGGGTCCCATTTCCACATGTTTTGAGAAAATCCCTTCTCCGTTTCTTCCATTTCATCAAAGGTGGGGATGTGGAACATACAACCAATAGATTTAGCCAATAAGTATAACAATACCCTTCCATCTTTATCAATAATATTCTTGTTGGAATGATAGCATTCCTGATAGGTCATAACTAGTTTCAGGGCAATTAATGTGGGAGGAAAGCCAACCGCCTTGGTGAGACCACTTGCCCTAATTTTTTATACATTCTTTGTAGTAGGTTTAATCATCATCCTTTGCCTAAATTCATCAATATCCACATGCCCCAAGTTTGTAACTAACACCATGTCCCAAGTGGAGGAAAGCTTGGAGGTACACTCCACTTTGTGAAAGTGATATTTCATTTGATCTTTTTCTTCTTTCCCTCTTGGCACACAAGCATGCTTCTTTCCTTTGCCAACTTTCTCAATGGATGTCCCTAATGGACCCTCAGTAGGTTCCATAAATCCTACATGCAAAAGATGTAGTTAGTGCATTCACATATAAATTAGGGAAAATGCCAAGCAAATCCTATAAATTGAGCATCAGATTGATTTATACATCATAGAAGATCATGAAATTCATCATTGTTCAACATTTAGAGTTCATTTGGATCATTTAGGTGAATGCAGGCTCAATAGTGTGGGTTTCTCCAAGCTGGAAGCTATCAGGATGAAGGTAGTAAGAAAATAGCCCCGAGGCCATGGAGACTCACAAGCAGCCACTTGCAACATAAATTCCACATGGTTGATTTGGCGACCAAATTTCTTGTAAGATGATTAGGAATGTGAAAAAACATGTCAGGAGACACCTGGAGTGATTAGATTATTCCTTTATGTTCTTGTGGGTCTAGGTTATGTGGGAATAGTGAGGCAGACTACCATTTCAAGTTCAACCATTAAAGAGCGGCATTTAGGGAACAACGACCGACATGCAGAAGTCTGCACTATGGGACTCGGGGAGGGATTGGATGCTTAACATTATGTCTTAAGGTTCTAATTCTTTGGGACATGCAGAGGGAAGCCATCAAGCCACCATAAAATGTTTTATATTAGAGAACAACCTTGAAGGGGTGACAATTTACATGTAGCAGTCCACATAGGTGGGCTTGCAATGAGCTCACAGACTTAGTTTATGCATTGACAATTTTCAATATTAGCGAAGGGAGACATCCCCTACAGAACCTTCCATGTGGGATGGCATGAAAATTCTTCCATTAAGGAACAACAATGGAGGAGGGGCCATTCACACATCACCACCCATAGAGGCCACCTCGCATGTAGCTTTGACTTAGCATTTTGATGTGACAGACTTCTAAATCTGACATAAATCGAAGATCGTGGCAAAAAGTTATGAGCTCAAAAGCCCAAAATAAACATTTGACTTCAAATAGAAAAAAATTAGCTAAATAGAAAAATAATGAAAAATAAACTACACCATAGGAAAGTGCTCAGAACTAGCTTTCTCCCGATATCTCGTTTGCCCAATTTCAATACTATATGTCCAAGTTATGCCAAAAAAAGTGCTCCTTTAGGGAAAATCAGGGCTAGGAGGGGCAAAGAGGGCCATATGGCCGATGACATTAGCACTTCATGGAAAAAATTTGATGGCCATCTAGCCATCAGGGAAAAAAAATGCTCCCCTACTAGAAAAAAAGCTCAGCGCCGGTATATTTTAAAATTTGCCAGAATATACTCTAGAAATGGAATATTCCCTACATCTGTCAGGGCTGGGCGTAGGCCCTTGGTCCTCCATAGGACCGTTGCTGGTGGGCTGGGGCTGGTCAGGGGCTGGGCACATATCGCTCGGTCCCCCATACAACCAAGGCTATAGGTTCTGTAGCCCTCAAAGGTTGGCGGAGGGCCCCCGGTCCTCCATGTGATGTGGCGGGTGTTGGAGGAGCCCGTGGGGGCTACACAGAGCCGGTGGTGGACCAGTGGTGTTGAAGGGTGGTGGTAGTGGATTGGTGGCCACCCAATGGCTGCTGGATGTGGGATCATTTTTCACTGGCTGCATTGGCCTGTATTTCAAAAAAATGTGTTTTTAATTTCTGAGCCTCGGGAAGCGTGTTGGGAAGGACGTATGACCCCCAGACAATTTTTTTGGCCTTCCGGACCAACTTCACCAAAATCAACAAACAAAGGGTTCTTAGGGTTTTTGGCCACTGCAAATGTGATGGTGACCTCTGTTTGTGCTCAAACTGCTCCAAAAAATCTGCTACCTCTAGAACTTGCAAAAAATCTCCCAGCTTGAAACCATCACAGATCTAGAAAATGATGGCAAAAATCTACAAAATAAAAGTTAATCCCGACTTTTTACAACGCTCTGAATCCAATGGTGAAGACCAATCTAATCTAAAACACTGCATGGGTGAACTCAAGGCATGATACCCTCGAGGAATCCCGAACGAACCCTGCAATGATTTTCTCAAAAATATGAGAAGGGGTTGCAAATCAAGGCTTTGATACCATGTTAGAAATCAAGATCAGATTTACAAACTAGAATGTCCTTCCACAAAAGAGAAAAATAGAAAAATTAGAGAGGTTGCAAAAGGATGTGCAACATAATATTATTCAGAAATTCAATAATTTCAAGACATGATTTGCTTTATAAAAGCAAAGATGCATAACCCTAATCTTATCTTGAGCAACAAGATAGCTCAATAAGATAATGATGAGAATTAATTAACCTTGGAATTAAATATTACCTAAGTAAAGTTATGCAAGTGTAATTAAATATTAATTACACTAACATGTTAGAAACCAAGATCTAAAATGCAAGCCATAAAATCACCTTCCACATAAGAGATAAACAAAAAAAGTAGAGAGGTTGCATAAAAATGTGCAAATTGATATATTTGAAGTACAAATAATTACAAGAGATAATTTGCTTTATAAAAGAAAAGATGCATAAACCTAATCTTATTTTGAGCAACAAGATATCTCAACAAGATAAAGATAAGAACCTATAACTTAGGAATTAATTACACCAACACCCCCCATAAGTGCAACTTAGGGAGAAGAAAATTATTATGCAAAGATGAGTCTCGGCAACAAGGCTTCATTAAGTACTCATTTACAAATGCAAAGAGAGAGAAAACCCAATGGAAAACCCCCCTCAATGAGATGAACTGCTGCAAAGAAGCACTGGAAGAACACTGATGAAGCAACACTGGAACCCAAAATCTGGCAAGCAAGGAAAGATACTTCTGTTTGAAAAATATCATACCGAAATAAAAAATTCAATAGGAGACCTGATGCCAAGGAACATTGGAAGCTCACATACTAGATCAACCCTGAAATCTGTAAGCAACAATAGATGAAAGGATGAAAGGACCCATAATGACGACAAATCTGGAAGCTGTGTCTCTCGAAGCCAATGCCAAACTAAAACTAAAACTATCCATAAGATGAGTACCATCAAGATTCTAGAACATTAACCATAAAAAAATGGCCTTCAAACTGAGAAAGATCTGAACCAATGCAGATCAAGAACCATAAACTCCCAATGTGAAGTGTGAATCGAAGCAAACCAACGATGTGTCTAGCTAAGCAAGAAATAGGCTAAAGGAAACAACATGAAACTAGAAAAACTCATGCGAGTTGTCACCAATATGAAGAATGAATGCAAGAACCCCCCTTAATTGAAATTTATATCAGTTTATTATTACAATACCCAATGTTTGTAGAAGGAGAGAATGCAAAACTACATAAACATAAATGAAAATACAAACCTAGTGCATGAAATAGAAACAAATACATGCATCAAAAAGGTACAAATCTTCTATAAATTACCTCATATATGAATAGAGGTGGAAACCAGATTTCCAATGCTGTGAAAATTGTGAAAAATAGATAAGCGAGTCAAAAGATACGTCTCCCAGAGTGAAAAAAACATGTAACTTCTGAGGCCGAAAAAGACATCAAAAATGAAAAAACAGAAAATCACACGTATACCATTGCATAGAGCATCGAAATAGATTTCCGACGATATCTCGTTTGCAAAAGAAAGATGCCGTATGCCCAAGTTACGCCCGTTTCTATGAAAGTGCTCCAAAAGGGTCCGATTTGGCTACCTGTAGCCCTCAGGGGCTAAAAATTAAAGCCCCTGGTCACTTGGGTAGACCAGGGGGCTGGTGGCTAGGTCTTGTGGTAAAGCCCCTAGTTCCCAATAGAACCGCAGTGGGGGCTTAGGGCGGCAGGGGCTGGAGCCTGGGGCTTCCGGTTCCTAATATGACCTCCACTAGAGCCCACGGGGGCTAAGAATAGGGAGCAGCGGATGAGTGTAGGAGGCGGGCAGCGGTGGCCGCTTAGTGGCCACCGGGTGGTGCTAGAAATTTAAATGAGAAGCATTGAAATTCACCACTTTTTTTTAATTATTTTTCTCAATTTTTCTCAATTTTTGTGCCTCATAAAGCGTGCCTCGGGGCCGTACGAGCCTCGGGTAAAACTTTTTTTCCTCTTCGGATGACTGTGTCTAAATTGGAATTTTTTTATATCAAAATAGGGGTTTTTTGGCACTACGAATCCAATGGTGAGGTCTGTTTGAGCCCAAAGTGCTCTGAAAATCAAGTGATCCCTAGATCTATCAAAAAAATCATCGAGCTTGAAACCCTCGCAGATCTGGCAAATAGTGACCAAAATGAATGAAATAAAAGCTGTTTCTGACTTTTTCCAGTTTTCTAAATCCAACGGAAAACCCTGATCTAATCCAAGATGTTGCATAAATATGCTCAAGGAATGAAACCCTCGAGGGACCTCGAACGAGCTCTACAATGTATTCCTCCAAAAAAGCTGAGAAGGGGCTACAAATTGAGGCTCTGATACCATGTTAGAAACCAAGATCTAAAATGCAAGCCAAAAAATCACCTTCCATAGAAGAGAAAAAAATAAAATAGAGAGGTTGCAAAAGGATGTGCAACATAATATTATTCAGGAATTCTTAATTACAAGATATGATTTGCTTTATAAAAACAAAGATGCATAAACCTAATCTTATCTTGAGCAACAAGATAGCTCAACAAGATAAAGATAAGAACCTATAACTTAGGAATTAAATAAAGCCTAAGTAAACTTATGCAAAGTGTAATTAAATATTAATTACACCAACAACTTTGACTTAATGTTTTGATGTGATAGACTTCTGAAGATGGAGAAGGTGATGACGGACGTGGAGTCCGCAATGTGGATGGACAAGGTGAGTTCACCATTAAATAACAACAATCTGGGGATGGTGAGCCACATGCAGTGACCCGCATGATCTTTTGGACTTTGTGAATTTTCAGGTGATGGGTTTGGTCCAATCAACGATGAAGATGAACATGAATTTTTAGCTGCAAGGAGTTTCGAAGACTTGGTTGCTAAACAACGACAATGAGGAGGTGGCTACCCAAAGGAAAAATCCTACATGGGTATCTAGATTTCACGGATTCTCTAAGTGTTAGGCTTGGAAAAATTACAGTGATGAAAGAGGTGAAATCCACGATGTGGAAAGTCACAAGGGTTAGGTTACTAATCATCGGTGGTGGACCAAGGGCCACCCACAATAGGAACCTTGCATGAACATTCCCACAATGGGTGAACAACTTAGCCATTTTCCAAGATTTTTCAAATTTCATTAAGAACGGCTAGAGAGCCGGTGTAGGCCGCAAGGGTTCATTTTCCACACAAAGAATGACAAAGGAAAAAAATGATTCCATGTGATTGTGAGGGTGCAGTTTGAACTTATGTTGGGGAATTTTGAATGTTGGGAGCAAATAATTCATGTGGGACCGAGGGTTGTGAGGTTTTCTAGGTGAGCAGGGGTTTAATTTCCAATATTTTAAACATTTATCCAAAACCCTAACAATAGAAAAACACTTGTAGAAATTTAAACACTAAATTACCTAGAAACAACACAAGAATCTAAGGGAAACTAGGCTTGAATCTAGCTAGAAGTTTCGTGCGGGTGAGAGCTTCTCCTTCTCCATTGAAAATTTGAAAACTAGGGGTGAAAATGACAGGTTCAACTCCCCTTTTATAGGAAAATTAGTCTTTAATGCACACAATAAATTCTAGGTACATCAATGGGTCAGGTAGATGGGTTTTTTGAGACTCGATTTGGCGCGAACATGGGATGATATAGGATGATGTGGGACTTGCTATATGGGTGGATGCTGGGAAATTACTGCTAGGTAGTGGCTAAGCAACAATGATGACCCATGGATGGAAACCCACAAATGCAGGTTCACCAACCTCCTTGGATGCTAGGGAAAAGTGCAAAGGGAAACTCGTAGGTCCAAACCCGCAAAGGTGAATGACTTAGAAAATTTTGGGGTAGTGATTTTGCTCAAAGGGAAATTGGTGACTTTATTGCACATGACTAACTTAAGCTCAGAAATGGGAGCACACAAAGTGAGGAAAAGGTGAAAATGACCTGGTGAAGGCGAAAAGAAAGAAGGGGGTTCCTAGTCCAAATGGGGCATGTGTGCAATAGGCACAAAAAATGGTGACCCCACTGGGAGAATGCTCTTAAGCATTCCAAGGGTAAGGATTCATCCAAAACCTAGAATCTCTAGTTTCACAGACTAGAAGTAAGTTTCTTCAAACAAACTCAAGACTTAAAGGAGGACATGATCCTTAGTTGAATTGAATCAAGGAATACCTCAGAAGTGTATGCAATGAGTTCATTCCCCTCCCTCAAAGACCACACAAAATAGTGATCAATCAAGCAAAGAAAACTACATAAGTTGTCTAGCCCCAAATGTAATATGGACATTGCTCTGCTACTAGTTAGGTGTCCATAGCCCTGATAGATTTGTCACTGTGACCCCATGAACATTGTTCTATTTCTAGATGAGCATCCATAGCCCCAATAGAGTTGCTCGCACACCCAAAAAGTTTCCTATTCCAACATTTTCTTTCTCTTTTCTCTTTTCTCTCTTTTGACATTTTCTTTTTTTAACCTTCTTTTGATATTTTCTTTTAATATTGTTTTGCTCAATTGCATAAGCATTGGAGCTTATAGTGGGTTTGGAATCATAGTGGTCATTGGAGTAGACTTAGGATTTTTCACTTGCCAAAGCCTCATAATGATTGTTGTGTAGCTCATCAAGAGTACTTAAGATGTATTTTCATGTGTAATCTGAGATAAGTGTGAAGAGACTCAAGTAAGGGTTTTGTCCTAAATCAAGTTGGAGTTCAAATAAGGAAACCATCTCATGTAGGTGAACAGGAACTCATGATAATTGATGAAGACTTATCCAAGGAACAAAGGGGAGTGAGTAGAAAAGTAGGCCCTTTGACAAGCCAAGCATGACCACCACATCAAGATAGGAAGACACCCTCAACAAAAATAGAAGTTGAGAAAGCAAGCGATAGAGAAATGAAAGCAAAGTAGAAAACCAAAATACCTATTCTAACTATTTACACCTATATACAAAGGGTGAACTTGAAAAACTCAATCAATGAAATAATGCTTGAGGTGCTTCCCATTAACAAGCAAAGGGACATCCCCTCCAATTAGCATTTTGAGGCAAAAGGCATTATCTCCTAGAATTTTAGAAATCTAAAAGGGGCCAAGCTAGAGCTTGTCAAATTTGTCATGTCCCCCTTTCTTCTCATGGGCCTTGTCCCAATAGAGGACTAAATCATAATCCTAAAGGATTTTACTTTGGCTCAGCGATCAAACCATCTTTTAACTATGCCTTGATGCTTGGAAAAATTTTCTATTGCTTGGTCATGAACTTCTTGTAAGTGTAGCAATTTAGCTAGGCGGGCTTCTTGACATTTTTCCTTCTCATAATATGTGCTAATGAAATGAACTATAGGGATCTTGAGATGGACTAGGAAAATAAGCTCTAGACCATATACAAGAAAAAATGGGGAATTTCCCGAGGTAGCTTTATGATGTGTGAGATCTACCCAGAGAGAAAAATGTAGCTGGGTTAGCCAATCTTTTGGATTTTGGTCAAGTAACTTTCAAATGACAGTCAACAAATTCTTGTTTGTGGACTCAGCTAGGCCATTCCCCTGGGGGTAGAAGTTGGATGAAAATTTAAGTATGATTCCATAATCAAAGGCCCAATTGGAAAACTTAAGGGATGCAAATGTGGAACCATTGTCACAAACGAGAGCAAATGGGAAACCAAAGTGATTTAAAATAAAACTTTCCAAAAAATTAGTAACTACTTTAGTTGTACATTGCCTACATGTTATTGCTTCAATCCATCTAGTGCAGTAATTAAAAGTGAGTAGAATGTACCTATGGCTTACAGAGTGATGTAGAGCATGGTGGATGATCACAAAATAACTCAAAACTAATTCAACAAATCAAACGTTTCAAGATTAGAACCCTAACTTGATGGGTTTCCTTTACAACTCTTTAATTCCCCTTGTAGCACTTCAAATAGGGGTTTTTGCACATAATTTCCTAAGCAGACCTAAAATCCAAACTATGAACACCATTTCTGATACCCTTTATGCAATTTGAAAATGTATCAATTTTGCAAATAGGGTTACTTTGGAACAAAATATTCAAAATTTGACTGCTACCGTTCCAATTAGGCTTATTCAACTAGGTCACAACAAATATTTTAATCTCCAGGCTTCAATTCTTCAAACCAGCACCTCAAAAAGGTCTTATACGATCTTCCTCAACACTTCCAACCCATTTAGAAAATTTCCCAAGAGATTTTCACTAAACCCTAAGCCCTATGTAGTTCTAATGCCTAATACTTGTGGAAATTAGACTAGGGCATCCATCTTGCACATGCTAACCACCCACCTCTACTCCTACAACTTAAAGGAAACAAAATACATCCTGCCTACATCCACTCCACCAATTTTGAAGCTCTTCCACTAGTGGAATGGAGGGGAGCTCATTTTATTAGCCTCAAACCAACTTTAAACTAGGGTTACAAGCAATTTTTACAAAAATGCTCTAACTCAATTAAACCTTGATGAAATCAAATGAAAAAAAATGCAATAGCAAATAGAATCAATAATCTATGAACTACAATAGGTAATTGTGCATTCTCAAGTCATACGGACCTATACAAGTCTGAGAAACAACAATGAAAATATTTAAAATGCAAAAAAATAGAGTATTCTTATTACTCAACACCAAAAAAATTCACAGAACCTTGCCTCGACCTTCACAACGCTTATTTAAGCATTTACAAACCAAAACCAACCATTTGGAAACTACCTTTTGAATCCCAACGGTTCAACTTTCCAAAAATGCAAAAATGCAAAGTTGTGTTGATGAAATTTTCTACACAACTCAGACAAAATATGGAATCCTATCTCTCTTGAAAGGTAAATATCTATCAACAAGCCTCAAGAGATAACCCCAAGGTCTCTAATGTCAAGCCTTGACAATGCATAAACAACTCAGTGATAAATGTGAAAATGTTGGTAATCACAAAAGGACCTTACTACAAGCAAAGACTGAATCTTGAATTTATCAGATGTAGCAATGTAATGATACTTCAATCCTAAATATAACCTAGATAATAAAGAAATAAAAAAAGGTTAGGGTTTCAAAGAGATTCCTAAATTTAACTACTCCTAAGATTAACAATGCAAATGATGAAATACTTGAAATGGACCAATCCCTCATAAACTAATTCTTGCTTGACCAAGATAAATCTACAATCTTACAAAAATAGTGCAATATTCTAAGGTATTATAGATTTTGAGATCATGAACATTCATCCAAGACAACCCAATTACAATTGAAATGAATAAATCTCCACAATTGAACTAAGCACAATGAATATAAGGTCCATGCTAACTTTGCAAAGTAACTAACCATCAGCTAGCTACGAAAAGTATGGACCAAGGATTGCTGCAACAATTCAAGCATTAAACCATAAACACCATTGAATCATATCTAACATACATCTAATAACCTTGAGAAATTTAAAAGATAGAATCATAAGAACCATGCAAGATAAGTCAACACAAAAGAGATCACCAGAAAATCACAATGTGTTCAATTGTATTGAATCACCGAATGTCAGCAACAATTCCAATGTTCTGTTACAACACTTGCTCAGAAATTGACTAACTTCTAACCTAATTCGCTCTTGTATCAAACTATCTCTATCTGTCTATGTATCTATTTTTTATCTATATGTTACAAATGAGGCGGAATGCCAAATTTATAGAAGACCCCAGAGCATGTCTGCCTAATTAGATTTTACAATAACAATTTACCACAAAACAGGTTGGCCAAGGAGAATTCAAAATAAAATGAATTAGCATCAAATGCTTGAACTCAATCTAGGTCGGCCTGGGATCTTGAATGTAATTTGGACCTTAATTGCCCTCTCCAAGTCGGCCAAGAGTTGAGCAACCAACACTTCAAATTCCCCCTCTAGGTTGGCCACAGGTGAATAAATACCTTAAACCATCCTTTAATCGAACTAAGTTCATCTCCAAAACTTCCTTGATGATCATGCTAACATTCAACCTGCACTTAGTAAAATCACCATCAATAATATCCAAATAATATGAAGATCGACATTAGCCCATCACAAATAACATATTCATCATTTAAACGAATACGAGCAAACATTAGAATCAACCTAGAAACATCATTAAATCATCTTCTACATAGTTTGGGATTCCAAGCCAACTACAGAATCCAGGCCAGGAAGGAATTTCAGGGAAATCTAGGCCAGGCAAATTTTCTCGAAGAAGGAACAAAAATCAACCATAGATCATCAAAATGCATAAAAGATGCAGATAATAGTATAATCCATCAAGTTAGAGCATGGAATGATAAGTATTCATTATTAAATTCATTCAATTCACCAAATTTCCAAGTTCCATCAAGCTTCCTAGAAAATCTTAAAAAATTTGGCCAAACCAAAATTCTGTGAAGTCGTCAAATCTTTGAATTTCGTTGCACACCCCAAAACATAGAAGGTTAAATGAAATTTAGAAAACCTTGGGATGTGGAAATTCTGTGAAATACTCAGAGTCCTGAAAAACCACTATCACATATTATTTGAACCTGAGGTGATCAAATATTCATGAGTTACGAATCCCCTGAGCTCGACTCGAACCCAATTCATTTTTTCCATTAATTCCCTTTGGATTGAGACTATCTAAGGTGCCAAATGTTTAATGTTCACAACAAATCAAGGATGCCCTAGATTGGATTGTTAAAACCTCCGCCATGGGTGAAAGGAGTTGGCTCAGATTAAACTTGGATTAAGCGTGAATGCAACATTCTATAATGCAGAACATCATTAAAAGGACCCTGAATGACCAATAATTAACACTTCAAAGGCAGGGATCAAAATTACATAACATAAGTAGATCAGATTCGACCACCAAGAAAATACGTAGTGAACTAGGATGCCCCAGCAAATAGATCAACTCAAATGCAAGAAAACCAAGCATCCAAGCAAGCAAATCAATGAATCGAAATGCCCAAATCACCAAATCCCAAATGAAAAATCAATACACAATGAAAGATGGAAGCAAATAGAGCAAAAATGAAGCCAACAAGACAAGCTGGAGAAGTTTGGAAACCCGAAGAGACAACGAACTTCTAGAAAAATCTGGCCCATGCAAAATTCCGCAAAGACCAAAAATATGTAACATGAGGGAAACACTTGGGAAAGCAAGGTAAAAATTTTAAGCTCGTGCCAAGGCAATGCAAATCCTCAAAATCAAAGGGCCAAAAACCAAAAGAAAAAACAAAAGAGGGTCCCTACTTTTAGCAAGGTGTGTGTGCAAAAATTGTACAACAAATGGTGACTCTACTGGGAAAATGCTCAGAGCATTTGATGATGAACAAGAATCATGAACCCCAAATCTCTGGTTTCAATCTCACTATCAAAAAAAATAATCAAAATGCATGATTAAAGAATTAGAACCAAAGGTAGACTGAACCTTCCATAGACTGAAAATCCAAGTGTGTGCAAATGAGTTCATTTCTTTCCTTGAGCTACTGCAGAAACCAAGTTCAATCAGGTCAGGCTACATAAAGATTCTAACTCCAAAATCAACCTAGATAGAGCCTCACTGCTAGTCAGGTGTCCATAGCCCTGACGAGGTTATTGCTGTGACTCTCCCAAACATAGCTCTACTACCAGCCAGGCGTCCATAGCCCCGATAGAGATATTCAAATACCCTTGATAAGTTGAATTCATTTGATTTTAAATATTTTCTCTTTTCTTCTTTTGATATTTCTTTTCTTTTCAATTTTTCATTTCAACCAGTGAACAATGAAGTTCACACTCAAGGCTGAGAACCATAGTGGCATTGAAGTAGAAATAAGATTTTTCACCTGACAAGACCTCAAAAGGATCCTATCGCAACCTCAGGATTTTTAAGATGTATAACAGATATAATATTTAAGAATACTTCAAATTCAAATCAAACCAGTGAATCATCCTCTTTAAATCAAACATTTAGACTGCATGACAATAACAAAGACCTCATCCATCCATTCAAGACACATAATTAAAGTTCATCAAGAAAATACTCAGAACAATTTTAGACAAAATAACATTTTCCATACAGGTGCAACACATCCAGAAGAAAACAAGGAAACCTCCAAAGCAAAGCAGAGCAAAAACACACCAAACCGAAAGGAAAACCCTAAACTAATGCAATCTAAGCTAAAGAAAGCAAGAGTAGAAAAGAAAACTTAAAGAGAGCAGAGCAATATGTATTTATTCAAATCAAACTATATACAAAGAAACACCAAAATGACTTATCACCAGACATGATAAACTGAGACCTACACCTACTTGACTTTTCAGGGCATGAAAAAGTAATAAGGTGAAAGTAACATTCCTCAAAAATGCAAATTTATCTTTATATATAGAAA
Organism: Sequoia sempervirens; assembly: GCA_007258455.2. Classification (NCBI taxonomy): domain Eukaryota; kingdom Viridiplantae; phylum Streptophyta; class Pinopsida; order Cupressales; family Cupressaceae; genus Sequoia; species Sequoia sempervirens. Next base: position 433,805,564 of record VDFB02075321.1, read on the forward strand.
AATAGACCTAAAAAATAGAACATTCAAATTCAACCTCATAATTAGGAATAATCAATAACTGAGGCAACTCACTGAAACCATGATCAACCTATATGCAAACTACCTTTCTTAAACTTCCATAATAGAATTGATAAGCTTCAAAATTTGTAGTAAAGAAAGAAACAACTTGATTTTGTACTACCATAGACCAGATGTGGTATTCATAATTCTTCAATTTTGAAGAGCTGATATCTATGTCATCAGGAGGTTTCCACTGATGGTACAACAGTCCCCTTGTGCTGGAAACATGCAAAATAGAATTGGAGGCATCACTATGTAATGGAAAGTGAAATTTAGGTTGAACAAATCCATAATTATCAACATGGAACTTTTCACCTGTTGGAATTTCTTGTTGAGATATCAACGACGAATGTATAGAAGTATTGTCCTGTACAACAAATTTCTCAACAGGATGTTCATCAAAAGGCATCACAGATTGATCTTTAAACAAATTTTCTCCTATAACAGTGTGATCTAGCTCATCAATAATGACTACAACATCACTTTCTCCAACATCACTCAAGTTTTCCTCCATATCAATATGAACCACAATAGCTATCTCATCATTGATGCATGAAGTTTGTAAATGTTCAGTGCTTAATTAAACAACAGAAAAAGGGAAAGTAGAATTTGATAAATGAGAGAACTCCCTGAATTCTTCATTTATTGGCATTGGTTCAGACTATTGATCATAGTCATTAGGAGTGTTGACCATCCCATTAAGACATTCATCAACAACTTGTTTACATTCTTCTATCAGGGACCTATTTGATGTATTTTTTTGTGTATCCCTCATATGTTATGGTAGTTGCATTTGTTCTTCCACCTCTTTTATGGTTTCCTAGCACTGGAAGCATGTGAATTCTGAGTGCTCTTCCTCATGTATCCTGCACCAAGCTGGTAACAAAAAATCCTCTAGGCAGACACCATAACTCAGGCTTAACCAATCTCTCTTAATTCTAAAAATAAACTCATCAAATCTAGTCTGTATTAGATCTTCATTTTGGGAGGGAGGAACTTGCATGGTAACTCCTTCTTGTAGCTCATCCTCCACTGTATTTTCAAAAATCTGACTAACCTCTATAAGAACATCCTCCTTGATCTCCATAGGTAACTCTAATGCCTCAGATTTGCATTCCTTACACTTAGTCCCTTCAAGAGCTACCTCAACATCAGTTGCAACATCATCTCCAGATTCAAAATTTGTTAGCCTCTCTATATTGCATTCCTTGTCTAACTTTTCTTTCCACTCCAAGTACCTTCCAACTTTAATGATGGTATCCACACATGAGCAACAAGTGAACTCCGAATGGGCTACATTATGAACTTTGCACCATTTCAAATCTATGAAATTCATTTCCTGACCCAACTGAATCTGATCCTCAATGCACTTCTAAGTAAATTACTAGAAATTATCTAGTAAACTGAGCTGATTATCTTCAAGGTCATTGTCATTTTCATTTGGCTCCACTAGGGCTTCAATACTATTGGATTCTCTTGTGAGGTCAACAGGCGCTATGTGGAACATAAGGGCTTCCTCCACATCAGATTCCTCAAAAGGGGCTATAATCACATAATTCCCCATGCTTACCTCAGATATCAAAATTTCATTAAAGGTATTTTGATATTCTGTAATCATGTATCTCATCCTAGGTTCCCTTTCAATTTTGATCTGATTTGGCACTCCCTTCCAGGGAAGCCACATATGAGAGTGATCAGTTGAGACATATCCATTCAAGGCCCTAGTGAAGTCTCTTCCCAAGATTAGGCCATAAGCATCAGGTATATCAACCACTTGTATATTAATAACTTGTTGAATCCTAGGATCAGAAGCAACCTGCATATGAATCATATTTAATTCACCTACAACATTAACTTCAGTTTTATCCAATTGAGTAACTTTCTTTTGGGAATCAACAAGAGTAATGCCCAAAGCTCTACATACACCAAAGGGAATTACATTGGTGGAAGCTACTGAATCTAACAAGCAATTGTGCAAGTTCTTACCAAATATGTGGACATAAATAAGGAATGGAGGAGTATCCATTTTCCCTTGAAATAGAGTCACATGAGTATCCACCTGAGCAACCTGAGCTTTATCTTACTCTTTTCCCTTATCTCCAGGAGGCATATGAACTTGATCATGAGTCTGATTTTTCCTTCCCATCGATTGAGGAATAGATGTTTTGTTGACACTTTCACTAACTGACCTATCTTGTGATATGGAATTTTCACCGTAAGCTCCTAGAATTGCATTCCTAATGGTGGGAACTCTAAATAATTCAAATGCAGAGAGGCTTACCTTTAGCTTCTTGAGCTTGTCTACAACATACATGGCCAATTGTTCTTCACTCAGATTAGTTGGAGTCTCTTTTGGGTATTCCACCACCTTATCTTTATTTACATCAACACTCTTTCCTTTTGATGGATCCATTTGTGCTTGATCTTTAGAGAAGTATTGCCTTGACATCGAAGGATATGGAAGATTATTGCTAGCATTAGGATCTAGAGGTGTTGTGAAGTTATTTGGTGGAATGGAAATAGTGAAGGGACCTCCATCCTGTGGACGTCTATGTGGCATGTCCCTCAAATCATATTTCTTGGCAGGCCTCTAGAAAGTCTGTACCTCTTCAACATAAGCTTCTTCTTCATCCATGGGGCCATTTTCATTCACTGAATTTTTAGCAAACAACCATGAAATCTCATCTCCATTGCACACTTGATCAACCTCTTCCCTGAGTTGGTTTGATTCTTCTTTAGGTACATTTTCTTTGCTCAATGGAAAAGGAGCATAATTCAATACTAACACTGATGAATCATAGGGAGTAGGTGGCACCATTTCCTGACCCCTTGAATTATTCTCCACTTCATACTGGAAAATTGAAGCTGCTGTCTAGAACTCTTGACAGTCTAACTCAAAATGTTGACTAGTTTTATGGAGCCTACACCATCTTGATAAAGCAGCCTCAACCAAATATACACCATTTGGAGACTTCTCTTGATTAATTGGTTGATTGATTGGTTGATCCAATGGGGTTGGGACTCCTCCATTATTAGGCCTCGTATTCAAAGTCCTGTTTTGTCCTGAGGGCTGTCTCCTATCGAACCCTTGTCCACTAGCTTACCCTCTATCAAAGTTTTGACTAGAGGATTGTCCTTTATCATAATTCTATCTTATGTCATTATTATATCCTCTGTCATTGTTGTACCCTCTATCTGGATGTTTCCCCCTATTAAAATGTTGTCCTTGTTGATTTTCTCTGCTATAATTAGTCTACATATTTCTCTGAGCAACTTGCAATAGACTGTTCTGGTTCCTCAAGTAAGTCACCTCCATATTTAGCTTCTTCTCTTGTTCAGTCAATTCATCCAATCTCTCCTTGTCAGAATTCCCGTATGGAGGCTGGTTCACATTATTCTAGGGACATTCTACTATAGTATTGGTATTCAATGACTGGTTCAAGACTTCAAAATTTTGCAGATATGGGGGATAGCTAGCATGAGATTGTGGATAGGTTGATTTGTATTTTGATGAGGGTAGCTGACTGTGGGAAAAACTTGATTCATAGGTAGTCCTGGGTGAGGGACCAAAGGTGATTGAGGTGTTGGATTCATGATGGGAGTGTGACTAGCAAAATCCTGGTTGAGAGCTGGGACCTATCCAGGGTGAGCAGTAGCTCCTAATGATGGTAAAGGGCCAAAAACGTGTTGCCTTAAAGTAGTACTAACCTTCACAACCTCTGCATATGCATCAAGTAGGGTAGTAGGAGGGTTGTTTCTCCATTTCAAGAAGGTGGCTGTCAGAATATCAAGTCCCTCATAATAGACTTCTAAAGCAGTGGGAACATTAACAACATAAGGGGCCTGCAGTCTGGTATAGGCTTGATGAAACCGGTTGTTGAAGGACCCTATAGGCTCATGGACTTCTCTCTTAACATTAGTGAACTAACGGTAGAGCTCATTGGGACTAATGGGGATCCTAAAATTTTGCGAGAATGCAATCTCTAATTCATTCCAATTCCAAATAGATCCAACAGGAAAATGATTGTACTAATAAAATGCATCCTCTCCTAGAGAATAAGGAAAGAGTCTAAATGCTACATCCTCATGATTGATTCCCCTATCCTTAAGGCTAGTCTGAAAGATCCTGATGTGTTCCTCAGTAGTTTTATTGGGATCATTGACATGGAACTTTGAACATAAGTGTTCACGCTTCTTGGGAATGACATTGTAATTAGCAAAGGTCAATGGAGATGGGTTATTAGCTAGGAAAGCCATTGGTGGAGGTGGGGGTGGTTATGACTAATTTATGGCTGGCTAAGGTTGTTGGATGGGAATGTCCTAAGACTCTGACTTAGATGAACTTGATAAATATGAGAATGATGGAGATGATGGAGGTGGCTGGGTAGATGATGATTCTCCCCTTCTGCTGATCCTTCTTGACCTAGTAGGGGCTGGTAATTCTTGAAATTCCTCCTCTCCTGAAGTAGATCTAGTTCTTCTTTTGAATCTTTCAGGAGAGATGTCAGGAAAAAATTGATCCAGCTTAGCTTATTTAGGGCCTCCTTCTAGTGCCAATCTGTTGTTGATGTTTTCTGCACAACAACAACTTAGATAGAATATGGAATCCTATCTCTCTTGAAAGGTAAATCTCTATCAACAAGCCTTAAGAGATAACCCCAAGGTCTTTAAGTTTAGGTCTTCACTATACATAAAAAAATTTAGTGATAAATGTGAAAATGTTGGTAATCACAAAGGGACCTTACTACAAGCAAAGACTGAATCTTGAATTTATCAGATTTAGCAATGTAATGATACTTCAATCCTAAATCTAACCCAGATAATAAAGAAATAACAAAAGGTTAGGGTTTCAGAGAGATTCCTAAATTTAACTACTCCTAAGATTAACAATGAAAATGATGAAATGCTTGAAATGGACCAATCCCTCATAAACTAATTCTTGCTTGACCAAGATAAATCTGCAATCTTACAAAAATAGTGCAATATTCTAAGGTATTAAAGATTTTCAGATCATGAACATTCATCCAAGACAACCCAATTGCAATTGAAATGAATAAATCTCCACAATTGAACTAAGCACAATGAATATAAGGTCCAGGCTAATTTTTCAAAGCAAATAACCATTAGCTAGCTATGAAAAGTGTGGACCAGGGATTGTTGAAACACTTCAAGGATTAAACCATAAACACCATTGAATCATATCTAACATACATCTAGTAACCTTGAGCAATTTAAAAGATAGAATCATAAGAACCATGCAAGATAAGTCAACACAAAAGAGATCACCAGAAAATCACAATGTCTTCAATTGTATTGAATCACCAAATGTCAGCAACAATTCCAATGTTCTGTTACAACACTTGCTCAGAAATTGACTAACTTCTAACCTAATTCGCTTTTGTATCAAACTATCTCTATCTGTCTATGTATCTAATTTTTTTTATCTATATGTTACAAATGAGGCAAGATTCCAAATTTATAGAAGACCCCAGAGCATGTCGACCTAATTAGATTTTACAATAACAATTTTCCACAAAATAGGTCAGCCAAGGAGAATTCAAAATAAAATGAATTAGCATCAAATGCTTGAACTCAATCCAGGTCGGTTTGGGATCTTGAATGTAATTTAGACCTTAATTGCCCTCTCCAAGTCGGCCAAGAGTTGAGCAACCAACACTTCAAATTCCCCCTCTAGGTCGGCCATAGGTGAATAAATACCTTAAACCATCCTTTAATCGAACTAAGTTCATTTCCAGAACTTCCTTGACAATCATGCTAACATTCAACCTGCACTCAACAAAATCACCATCAATAATATCCAAATAACATGAAGATCAACATTATCCCATCAAAAATAACATATTCATCATTCAAACAAATACAAGAAAATAACGGAATCAACCCATAGACATTGTTAAATCATCTTCTACACAGTTCGGGATTCCAAGCCAACCGCGAAATTGAGGCCAGGAAGGAATTTCGGGGAAATCCTAGCCAATGGATTTTCTTGAAGAAGGCACAAAAATCAACCATAGATCATCAAAATGCAGAAAAGATGTAGATAACAATATAATCCATCAATTCAGAGCATGGAATGATAAGTATTCATTATTAAATTCATTCAATTCACCAAATTTCCAAGTTTCACCAAGCTTCCTAGAAAATCTGAAAAAATATGGCCAAACCGAAATTCCATGAAGTGATCAAAACTTTGAATTTCGTTGCACACCCCGAAACACAGAAGGTTAGATGAAATTCAGGAAAATTTGGGGATGTGGAAATTCTGTAAAATCCTCAGAGTCCCGAAAAACCACTATCACGTATTATTTGAACCTGAGGTGATCAAATGTTCATGAGTTATGAATCCCCTGAGCTCGACTCGAACCCAATTCATTTTTTCCATTAATTCCCTTTGGATTGAGACTATCTAATGCACCAAATGTTTAATGTTCACAACAAATCAAGGATGCCCTAGATTGGACTGTTAAAACCTCTGCCATGGGTGAAAGGAGTTGGCTTAGATTAAACTTGGATTGAGCTTGAATGCAACATTCTATAATGTGAAACATCATTAAAAGGACCCTGAACGACCAATAATTAACACTTCAAAGGTAGGGATCAAAATTACATACCATAAGTAGATTAGATTCAATCACTAAGAAAATACACAGTGAACTGGGATGCCCTAGCGACTAGATCAAGTTGAATGCAAGAAAACCAAGCATCTAAGAAAGAAAATCAATGAATCCAAATGCCCAAATCACCAAATACCAAATGTAAAAGCAATACACAACGAAAGATGGAAGCAAATAGAGCAAAATTGAAGCCAACAAGACAAGCTGGAGAAGTTCAGAAACCTGACGAGACAATGAAATTATGGAAAAATCTAGCCCATGTGGAATTCTGTGAAGACCAAAAATTCCCAAACCATCGCATTTAGCCAGAGTTTGAATGAAATCCAGGAAAATCCGGACAGGGCGGATTTTCTTGAAATGTAATAAAAACCTGAATTTCGCCCAGAACCTAAGTTTTCAATATGCAACATGAGGGAAACACTTGAGCAAGCAAGGTAAACATTTTATACTTGTGCCAAGGCAATGCAAATCCTCAAAATCAAAGGGCCAAAAACCAAAAGTGAAAACAAAAGAGGGTCCCTAATTTTAGTGGGGCGTGTGTGCAAAAACTGCACAACAAGTTGCTTTGACAACTTTTTTCAACTTTTGTAACAGTTACAAAATTGACTCACCAACCCACCTAGAAACCTAAAATTGACTCAAACACACATGGAATTGTCTTAAATGACCTTATTACAAACAAAAGTGACTTAACAACTCAGAAACCAACACTTGACCCCTTTTATGCATCGTGAAGACTTAAGTGCCCTACACCATACTCCCTAGAAAAAAAAACTCAAGTCACATTGAGGATAGTGCTGCGTTAGGAAATTAAAGCTTGATCAAGTCATTATTTGATCCCCAAGTGACATCCTCATTTGGTAAACCCTTCCAATGGACCAAAAACTTGAAATAGGCATTGAAATTTGTCTTTTTGAGTTGCTTAGCACCTAGGGCATATTGTAACTTCAAAGACCTATTGGATGGATGTTCACTGAATCCTTTCTCATCTAAGAATGTTGTTGAAATTGCATCATCACCTAAAACCACATCTCCTCCTTCCTTGTAATGAACTTCCTTCTTCACTTTAGGTGTGTGCTCGGACTTTTCCACATTCCTTTGCAATTTATCCTTGACCTCTTAACCTTTGCTTCCCATATATTCCATATGTTGTTTCCTTGTAACTGCTACTTGATTAGGTATATTAACCTATGGTATGAAAAAAATAGAATGAAAAATACCCATTTCTGAAGAGGAGTGGAATACCCCTACTACCATCATAACAACATACTTCTTAAGCCAATCTTGGATCCCCAAAATCAAGTCATTCTTCATGTCTGATGTCATAATATCTACAAGTTTAGGAGTGGCTGCAAGGTCCATGTGCTCCTCTTCTTCTACCTTTATAAACTCTTTTCTACCTACCATCACCACATTAGATCCCATGGTTTTTCCTTTATCCTCCTCTTTCAATGGTGTCAAGGTATAGGAGACCCCATTTTTCTATCTCAATAGTATTCCTCCTTCCATCATACATAGCATGTCTATTAAATTTCCAAGGCCTCCCTAGTAGCAAATGGCATACATCCATGGGTAGTATGTCACACAAATTTTTTTCCTTATACCCTCCTATGTTAAATTCTACCCAACTTTGTTCATTCACCAAAACATATTGACCCTCATTTAACCAAGAAACTTTGTAAGGAGTAGAATGTGGTATTCTTTCCAACTTAAGTTTTTCAACCATCCCAACTAAAACCATATTATCTATACCGCCTGAATCAATTACAAGTTTACAAACCTTACCCAAGCACTTACAAGTTATCTTGAAGATAGTCTTCCTTTGTGGGGGATCCTTTTCTATTGGTACTTTGATGAGGGTTCTCCTTACCATGAGTGATTCACCAACCTCTAGAGTAGCATGCTATGATATTGAGTTCACACTATCACAATCATCTCCTTAAACAATTTTATTTCTCCTTTCTCCCCCAACTAAAGTAGTGGCTTGATCTTCATTGCATTTCCATGCTTGATTTCCAAACTTGTTGCATTGGTAACATCTTCTTGTGAACCCACTAGATCCTCTTCCTTCACCCCCAAATCTACCTCTAAAACTTGATCTACCTCCTCTAAATCCACCTCTCAAGTCTGTAACTTGGTCTTGGAATTTTCTTGTATGTTCTTGGCTCTCATATGATTGCCTTGGATTAGAAAATGACCCTCTTCCTCTGGAATTGCTATCTTTTCCCTTCTTTTGCTTGTCTTTCCTTCTCTTTAGCCTTTCTTCAACCCTAATTGCCAATTGGAAGCATTCCTCTATCATTCTTCAGTTTGTCAAACTCAACTCATCTTGAAGGTTAAACCTTAATCCATTGAGATATCTAGCCACCTTCTCCACATCATCCTCCATGTGACTTTCTCTTATACTCAACTTATAAAACTCATCAGTATAGGCTTTGACATCCATATCTATTTGTTTAAGATTTTGGAGTTTCTTGTAGAGTTGAATTGCATAATCACCTGGTAAAAACTTGCCCTTAAGTTTGGCCAAAATTCTATCCCAAGAGACAATTTTTGACTTACCTTTCTTCCTCCTTTTAGTTTTCTCATAATCCCACCAAAGTAGGGCATGAATCTTCAATTTTTTTTTCCAACTTTACCCTTTGTTCCTCAGGTATATCTTCACATTCAAAGTAATTATCAAGTGCTGCAGTCCAATCTAAAAGCTTTTCATCATTCAAGTTACCTCCATACATATGTACATCCATCTTTACCTTGTGTTTATCTTCCTTGAATGCCTTCAGTAGCTTGGCCATCCTCTGCTCATTAGGATCCAACTCTTCCTCTTCTTCTTCTAGGGGATTCTCCTCTTCCCCTTCTTCCTGGTCACTTACATCACCTATGACCATACCTATCCTCTAACTGGTTTCAATAGCCTCAAGCCGGACTACCACCATCTCTGATAGTTCCTTCAATATCCTAATCTCTTTTGCAGTTTTCTCTTTCATCTCATTCATTTCCCTATTCATAGTGTTACTTTTTAGAGGCATCTTATTCTCTTTTGCTTCACACTTTCTCTCCCTTATAGACCAACCTAAGCTTTGATACCAATTTGATGTACAGTAGGGTGGATGATCACAAAATAACTCAAAAAATATAACTTTTCAAACCTAGAACCCTAACTTGGTGGGTTTTCTTTACAACTCTGCAGTTCCCCTTGTAGCACTTCAAATAGGGTTTTTGCACATAATTTCCTGAGAAGACCTAAAACTCAAAATACGAACACCATTATTAATACCCTTTATGCCATTTGAAGACATATCAATTTTGTAGATAGGGTTACTTTGGAAAAAAACTTTAAAATTTGATTGCTACCATTCCAATTAGGTCTAATTTATTCAACTAGGTCACAATAATGATTTTAATATCTAGGCTTCAATTCTTTGAACCAAAACCTCAAAAATGTCTTATATGATATACCTCAACACTTCCAACCCATTCAAACAATTTCCCAAGATTTTTTCACTAAAGAATAAGCCCTATGTAGTTCTAGTGCCTAATACTTATGAAAATCAGACTAGGGCATCCATTTTGCACATGCTAACTGTTGATGGTGTTTTCTGCACAACAACAACTCAAACAGAATGTAATATCCTATCTCACTTGAAAGGTAAATCTCTATCAGCAAGCCTCAAGAGATAACCGCAAGGTCTCTAATGTCAGGTCTTGACAATGCATAAACAACTCAATGATAAAATGTGAAAATGCTGGTAATCACAATGGGACCTTATTACAAGCAAAATACTAAATCTCAACTTATTAGATCTAACGATATGATGATACTTCAATCCTAGATCTAACCCAATAATCAAAGAAATAGAAAAATATAAGGCTTTTAAAGAGATTTCTAAATCTAATACTACTCCTAAGATTAACAATGCAAATGATAAACACTGAAATGGACCAATCCCTCAAAACTGATATCTACTTGACCTAGATAAATTTACAATCTTATAGAAAATAGTGCAATCTTCAGAGGTGTGAAGATTTTCAAATCATGAACATTCATTCAAACAACCCTATTACAATTGAAATGAACAAATCTTCACAATTGAACTAAGCACAACGAATATGAAGTCCAGGCTAACTTTGCAAAGCAACTAACAATCAGTTGGTTGCAAAAATTATGGACTAAGGAATTGCTGCAACACTTCAAGTATCAAATCACAAACATTATTGAATTGAATCTAATCTAAATATTAACCTCCTCAAAGAAATTTTAAAGATAGAATAACAAGAACCATGCAAGACAAGAGAATAAAAGTATTGCACCAAATCACAATGTCATTACTTGCATTTGAATTGTCCACTGTAGCAACAATTCCAACTTTCTGTTACAATATTTGCTTGAGAACAACTATTTGCTAACTTTCTCTACTTAATTCGCTTCTAACTATCTCTGCTCTATATCAATCTCTATATTCTAACCCTTACAAATGAGGTGAAATGCCAAATATATAGAATCCCCCCCAGAAAAACCCATTAGCCTAGCAAGAGTTTCACAACATTAATTAGGCACCACCAGCTGGCCAAGAGAAAGTAAAAATGGAACAAAGGAACACATTAAATTCACAAACGACACTTAGGTCGGCCTGGGATTCCCAATGTAGCTTGGACAATTGCAGGGTGTTATAATGGGGAAGCACAAATCTCGATGTAGTTGGGCATTAACTGCCTTCCCCTTTGTTTCTATTCGAATCCGGCCATTCATGGACTTTCAAGATTGCCCCATTGAAGTTGGCCATAGGTGGTAATGAAAAAACCCTAAGTCATCTTTTAATTGATGCAATCTCCTCCCTTGATTGCTTTATCGACCTATCCCAATCCACCTTGTATGTTAGGTATTTGTCAATGATAGCAATGTATGTGGCCGCATCATCTAACTAATGCTCAGAGATGGAATTGTCATTATTTGGTGCATAAACATCATGCCACCACTTCCTCAACTATTCCAAGCTCAAGTACTTGGGTGCGATCTTCCTTCTTCCTGTCATAATTTAAAAGAAGGGCAATGGATCCATTGTAAACACTGGCTAGGGTATCATCAATCTGCTTCCTTTGTTTGCAAATTTTCTTCAACACTTTCTGCCTTATTTGCAATGCCTCATACCACTCCCATGGTTCGGCAACCCTAGAGGAAGGAAGAATTCCATCACTTACCAACCTATCTTGGGTGTACTCCATGATAGTTCCGATTTTCTGTAGAAGGAGATTTGTATCTTCCCTATCTTGTGCCAACATTGCCTTCAACCAATCAGTTGCCATGATAGCATCCTTTCCAGTTGACAAAATCTCCTTGATAGCCTCATTACCCATGGTTCATACCCCTTGCAACCAATTTGCAGTGGCAAGAGTGGAAACTTTCATCTTTTCAAGCTCGATAATGGTCTCCTGAGGTAAAGGTCTTGTAGCAGAAATTGAGGGATTAATAGATTGTAGGGGCTTCATCAAATCCTCTAAGCATTTCCTGAGATTCTCATTTTCTTTCTTCAACTCATGCTTGGTCTTTATTTCCTTCCTCAGCCTGCCCATGATGACTACACTAGAACCCTGGTAATCCTCAATATCCTGCTCAATAGATGTAGGCCCAAGATTGACTGTCTGAACATTATAATATTTTCTAGCCACATCATCCCTATTTTTATTTGGAGTAGGGGTTGCAATGTGAACAACCCTGTTATGAGCTTCATCTCTTTCAATCCTCAAGATCACCCTAGCCTTCTCCTTACCTTTGTCTTTTCCAATCTTGGCTAGTAGTGCATCCCAATTCGGTGGACTATCTTCCACAACAACTTGTTTTCTCCTTATCTCCTTGTCCAACCAACCAGGGATAGTGGATTCCAATTGCACTTTAGCCTGTTTTTCCTCTTCTTTTTGACCTTTAGGTGCTTCCTCACTCAAATTCTACTTCTCAAGATTCTCATCTGTCTTGCTTTCCTTCTCCTTAACATGCTCTTCCTCTTGTTCAGGTGATGGATCCTTCATTGTTTCCCCTTCTCTTGGAGGGACTTCTTCAGTTCTAATAGGGGAATCCACATATGCAACCAAAGGGGATTACATTATCTTTTCAACTCTGCCTCTGCACTATAGAGATCACCTTCATGAAATTCTTATCCCTCAGTATCCAGATGATCCTCAACATTCTCTGACTCACCTGGATTTCTTTGAGCTTCATGAGTGGAAGGCACATCATCATGCTGCTCCTCATGAAAAACCACCAGAGGGAGATCAACCTTAGGTACACTATCCCTGGGAGAAGGAGTCCTAGACCTCCTTGTATACACCTTGGACTTCTCCTTTGAACTTTCAACATTTACCACCGGTGAGGCAACTTCTTCCCCTCCTACCTTGGAGCTTTCCTTCTCTTGGACCTCCTCCTCTTGAACACCTTTAATTTTGATTTTGAATGGAGAATCCAACTTACCCTTTCCCTTAGGATCTTGTTTGGTAGATTCTTCAGAGGTGGAGAGGAGATCCAAATCTCCCATTAGCGTATAGGTGCACTATACACCATTATTTTCTAGCTCCCATAGCTTATACTTTAGCCACATCCTAGTAAATTTGATAACTGGATCCACTAGTTATTTTAATTTTTTCTTTTCCTCCTCCAACCAATCCACATCACCAATTGGTCTATATTTTATGGCCTCATAAGCATGATCTTGGATCAAGTTTCCATCATCTTCAAATTGATCAAGAACTACCTTTACATTATACAATCGAATTGACCTAATTGGAAGCTAGTAGAATTTCTTCTTTCTGACCTCAAATTCATCACTACAATTGGCCCAGTAGTCCTCCAAATTCACCTTATTGCTATACTCTTTTCTGGCCTTCTTTTGAGCTTCTCTTGTAATATCAAATCTAGACCTCTTGGAGTGGAAAGATAGGCTAGGAGTACTCATTTCTTCCTCTGAAGCCTGGGCAGAACCAAAGGAAGGACAAGCCTCTCCAATGCCAATCCTCAATGGGAAGTCCCCACCAATCCAGTCTTATGCTTGTCCCTCTTGACAATGGCATCAAAGTCACAGATCTGCCTAGTGATCTCCAATAGTAGAATGTGATCGGTAGGTTATCTTGGAAGTTTGTATGGAGCTCTCTAGGAACCATCAATCTGAATGTAGGAGAAAGTTGGGAATTGAATAAACCATGCCCCATATTTCTTGATAATTTCTTTTGCTTCATCCATAATCCTGACATGCTTTGCACCTTGAAGCAATCGAGTGATATACATGGTGAATGCATCATTCTCCATCCTATAGCTCGAGCTTCCTAGATAAAACTGAGGGTAAACCTCGTAGATGATATCCTATCCAAAGGTGCCCCTTATACTCAATCCTTTATAGGGGTGGAATCTTGCAAGTGCATATACCAAATATGGGGTAATTGTGAAGGTCTTTGTTTGCAACACATTGGACAACTACTCATGGATTACTTGGCTAATGACCCCTACCCAATGGTAATTAATCTTCTCTTGCTCCATCCTCACAATCACATGGCACATCCAATTCTCAAACACGCCAGTATTTTTCAATCCAACCACCCTGCTAAGGAGAGTGATGGTGTCATAATATTCCTTCTTGAACATTATCCTGAAAAGTTGTTTGGGCAGTTTGGAATAATGAGACTTGGGCTTCTCCAGCCAAGAATTGATAAATTGTTGCGACTTCACAGTCTACTCATCGTAGAACTCCTGAGCTACCTCAATGCTGAATCCCACCACATGAGATCTGTCTGGCATATCAAAGGTTTGGGCAATGGAAATAGGGTTGAGATTTTCTACAACCCTCCCCTAAGGACAAATAATCCTTTGTGTGTCCTGATCATAATGCCTGGCACATTCAACGACCAGGTCATAACACTACACCGTGGAAGGGAAATCAGCTATATGGGACAAGCCTGATTCCATCATCCTTCTAGCCACAAAAGGAAGATCCTCTGCCACCATCCTTCCTTTAAATTCTTCATAATCCCACGATCCAAAATTTGTATCAGTCACCTCCGATGAAACTAAAGTGATTTTACTCTCAAGGATCTTGCTCTCAATGTCCATTTTAATCTTCTCTACATCAGACATTGAGGACCCTGCTGCTGCCTTGCTAGATTTAGCCTGCACAGAACATGGAAATCATAGTATAAAGCATAGGAAGGGAATGTTAATCCATCAAAACACCGTTATAATGAACCTCATACAATCAGGGTGTTATTAAATGACATATAAAAAGATCACAACAAATTTTGGGTTTTAGAACGATCTATGAAATCTGAGGCAGGGAGGAATTTTGAGAAATTTTGAGCCAGACAAATTCTAGCAGAATAATCAACAAACACCTACTAACAATTAAATCTGATCATTTTCAATCAACAAACCTCATAGGAGATCACAAGATAGCATGAAATAATAATAAAATGCATTGAAAATCACTAACACATCATGCTACTCCATATTTCCTTAGATTCCACTAAATTTTGAGAAAATTCACTAGAGACGAACTTCTTCGGAGGTAGAGACACTTCACAAAATTCGGAAAAATTAGGGGACCAAGGACTTCAGAAAAATTCAGCATCATCGGAAATCTGCTGAATCATCTCAACTCACCAAAATCCCGTCATCTCGATGAGAAGTCTTGGTGACTTCTGGGAGGTCAGATTGAAGGTGGATGCCATCGGATGAGGTTTCGCTAAAATTAGGTGGTTTCGGTGTAATGTCTTACCGATGAAGGGGAGTCTCAGTGAAGCAAATGGATTTTTCGGCGATAGGTTTTGAATTTGGCTAGAGGTCTTGTCAACTGTGTAATGCTTTGCCGACATGGAGTCTCATCGGTATAACCTCTGGCCAACAACATATGGTCTTCCCAAAAGAAGATCTGAGCTTGCCAAGAAAGGAAGGCTTCGTCATGAGGTCTTGGCAACTGTTGGTAGTCTCAGTGAAAGGTCAGTGTCAAAGTAAAGTCTCACCAAAAGTGAAGGTCTCAGCAAGAGTTGTGAGCTCATTGAAAGGTCTCACCGACCGATGGAGGGTCTCCTTGACTAAAATGAAGGGAGCTTGACAAGAGCAGAATGCGCTCAGTGAAAGGTCTCACTAAAGGATGGAGGTCTCACCGATGGTGTATATGATAGCAATAATTTTATTGGACCTCACCAAATTTTTGGGAAAATCCACCAGAGATGGATTATCTCGAAGGAACGAGAAATCCTGAACTGAGGCCAAAAGCTGGATTGTGACATGAAATCACGATTTCACACACATCTTATTAATCATGGATTTCAACGATTTAATCTTAGGGAAAGTTATGCATGGATGTTCAAAATATTTTCTTTGTGTTCTAGGCTTGTTTGAGAGCAAACTAAAGATGAATGGCGATGCCATAGGTTTAAACCCTATACATCCGCCATTAACACATAGGCAAACCTATGACTTAGGTAATTCAATTGCTGATACCATACTAGGGGAAAGAATCATGATTCTCAAGTAAGTTCACCAAAATGCAAATAGTCCAACAAACTCATAAATTACTTGGGAGATCATAAATTAATCAATGCTACACAACTCTAGTCATGAAGTGATCAAATATTCAAGAATTCAAGTCCTAGAAGCTCTTATAACATCAACGCACTATCCATAATCATCAATTTAAAGCAAGGCAATCAAACACATACCATTATAAAGTGGAAATCGATCCCAAAATCAGCAAATGCGAAGAGAATGGTGTCCACAAAGAACAGGGGCAAGAATGTGCAAGAAATCACCACTAAATCGATCAATTCAAACCCAAATGTCCCAAATCGGATCAAAAGTTCAAAGAACAAATTCAAAGGATGCAATCCTCAACTCAAATGATGGAAAATAATAAGCATGCTGGCATAAAAGATCCCAAAAATCAAGTTAAATACATCCTTCAAAGCATGCACGAAGTCATTAATGCAATCGATAATACAGTCAAAAAAATTAGGAATCCGAAAACAAGGTAGAATCTGGGAAAATCCAGCCCACATGGAAATCCATGAATACTGAGAATCCCCGAACAACAGGGTCCAGCTGGAGTCCAAGCAGGATCTGGGAAAACTGACTAGGGTGGAAAATCTAAAATCCAAGTAAAAACCCAAAATTTATCTAGAACTTAGGATTTTTAATAAATAACCCAGGGGAGACACTTAGGCAATCAAAATAAACATTTTAGCACATGCCAAAGTAAGAAAAAACCTCAAAATGAAAGGTCCAAAACACCAAAACCAAAGTGAAAGAGGGTCCCTGCTTTCAGTAGGGCATGTGTGTGAAAACTGCACAACAAATGGCGACTTCCAGTAAAATGCTCCAAAACATTTGATGACGAATAGGAATCAAGAACCTAGAATCTCTAGTTTCAATCTCACCATCAAACAAACAAAGCAGAATGCAAAGATTTAAAGAATCAGAACCAAATGATAGACCAAACCTTCCATAAACTAAAAATCCAAGTGTGTGCATATGAGTTCATTTCCCTCCTTAACCTGCTACAGAAGCCAAGTTCAGTCAAGTCAGGCTACGTAAGGTTTCTAACTTCAAAACCAACCTGGATAGGGCCTCGCTGCCAGTCAGGCATCCATAGTCCTAATGAGGTTATCGCTGTGACTCTCCTAAACATAGCTCTACTGCCAGCCAGGCGTCTATAGCCCTGGTAGAGATATTTAGGTACCCCTGATAAGTTGAATTTATTCTTTTGATTTTTAATATTTCATTTTTTCTTTCTTTTGATATTCTTTATATGTCACTTTCATTTTAACCTGTGAACAATGAAGCTCACACTCAGGGCTGAGAACCACAGTGGTGCTGAAATAGAAATAAGATGTTTCACCTGAAAAAACTTCACAAGGATTCCTATAGTAACATCAGGATTCTTAAGATATATGAGAGATATAAGATTTTCAGAATACTTCAAATTCAAATCAAATTCGGTGATCAATCTTCTATAAATCTGACATTAAGATTGTTAGAAATAGTAAAGATTTCAACCATCCTTTCAAGATGCAGGACTAAAGTCCACCAATGAAATACTTAGAACAATTCTAGACAATGATATAGTTGCCATGTAGGTGCAACACATCCAGGTGAAAATAGAGAAACCTCCAAAGCAAGAACAAAGCAAAAACAAAACAAACCAAAAGCAAACCCAAAACAAACAAAAAGCAAAGCAGAAAGGGAAACCTAATCTAAGTATATATAGGATGAGAGCTAAAAAGAACTCAAGACCAAAAATAATGCTTCAAATACTGCCCATTGACAGTCAGTGGGATATCCTCTCCAGTGAGATTTTTCAAACAGAAAGCATTATCTCCAAGAATTTCTAAAATTTGGTAAGGGCCAAGCCAAAGTTTATCAAATTTTCCATGCTCTCCCTTATGGTCATAGGCTTTATCCCAGTAAAGAACCAAGTTAGAAATCCTAAAAGCTTTAACCTTGGCTCTTTTATCAAACCATCTCTTGACAATCCCTTGATGTTTAGCAAAGTTTCCTAGGGCTTCGTCTCTCTTTTCCTCAAGGTGTAACAATTCAGCAAGTCTAGCCTCACGTCTATCTTCCTCCTCATAATAGTTATTAATGAGCTGCAAAGTGGGGATCTTTAACTGAATGAGAAACACATGCTCTAATCCATAAACTAGGTGGTAAGGTGATATTCCTATGGAAGTCTTATGTCTGGTGCAATCTGCCCAAAGAGAAAATTTGAGCTGGGTATGCCAATCCTTCAGATTTATTTTTAACAATTTGTGAATAACAGTCAGGATATTTTTGTTGGATGACTCAGCTAAACCATTACCTTGAGGGTAATAGTTTGATGCAAATTTAATGATAATCCCATGATCGAAAGCCCAATTAGAAAACTTCAAAGATGAAAACGCAGGACCATTATCACAAACTAAAGACATAGGACATCCAAAATGATTAATGATACCTGATTCGATGAAGTTAATAACTAATTCTGAAGTGCATTGCTTGCAAGCAAGAGCCTCAGTCCATCTTGTAAAATAATCAGTGACAGTAAGGATATACCTGTGTCTTGCAGAGGAAGGCATATTGATTGGACCTATGAAGTCCATTCCCCACTGTGCAAAGGGTTTTACCTCAAATACTAGTTGGAGTGGGAGTGCGGCATACTTCTCTCTGGTGGCTGCAGTCTGACACACATGACAAGTTCTGACGTGGTTGTGTGTATCTTTGAACAGTGTAGGCCAATAGTAACCAGCTCTTAGAATCTAGTTTGCTGTAGAAGGTGCTGATCCATGGCCTGTACCATATCAGTCATGAAACTCCAACATTACTCTTGCAGACTCTGCCTTTCCTAGGCACCTCAAATAAACACCCTCATGATTTTTCTTATAAAGGACAACTCCTTTCAACATGAAACTGTCACTCTTTAAGTGCATTTCCCTTCTTTGTACTGAATTAAGATGATGAGGGCATCTCTGAGTTAGGAGATAATGAACAATATCATCATACCACTCGCCAGGAGAAACATCCTCTAAATTATAACTGTAATAAAGGGAAAATCAGATTTGTTAGAGGGGTTAGCACAATAAAATTAAAATCCATTGAAGTAACAAAGTACAAAGGAAATAAACATGAAAACAAAAAGGAACAATGTTACCCTAAGTCTTCATCTTCCATGCTTCACCTCTGTTACACCTCCTAGCTTGCAGTAAATAAAGATGCCCTCATATTTCAAATGAGCACCTAGACAAATGCCAAAGCCCTATGCAAGTGTTGAAGGATTTTTATAAAAGGAATGACCTCACAATAGCCTAAAATGACAATGACTGCAAACGACAATAGTAATGACCTAAGTTGACAGAATGACCATGAGATAGAGAGAGACCCCAAAATAAGAACAAAATTGCCATTTTATAAAAATTGCAATTTTGAATGTGTGGCCAGGATGAGAAGATGACAAATACCCTAGA
This sequence comes from Sequoia sempervirens, assembly GCA_007258455.2. Classification (NCBI taxonomy): domain Eukaryota; kingdom Viridiplantae; phylum Streptophyta; class Pinopsida; order Cupressales; family Cupressaceae; genus Sequoia; species Sequoia sempervirens. The sequence continues at coordinate 433,825,234 of VDFB02075321.1, forward strand.
ATCAATGGTCAAGATTGAATGTTGTAGTATGAATTAGGGTTAGGTCAAAATTAGGGCAATGACAAGAAATGAAGGGTTGAGATTGAATTATGAGATAATTCAATCAAGGGATGAAATTGAATGAGATGTCAAGAGATAATATTTGATTTGGAAGATAAGATTGGCACAGATAAAGAGGTTGCTAGAGAAATTAAATAATAAAAATTATTTAATTTAGGTGACCAATGAATAATTAAATAATTAAAATATTATTTAATTATAGAAGAATGTGACAAAGGGAATCATTTTGAATTAAATAATGATTTAATTCAAAATTCAAGAGAGTGGACCAAATTAAATAAATAAAATTTATTTAATTTATGAGAGAAAAGACTAATGAATAATTAAATAATTAAAATAATTATTTAATTATAGTGGATAGTCGGACAAAAATTAAATAAATAAGAATCTATTTAATTTTAAAAGAAGGGACTTATTTAGTGACGATTAAATAAATAAAATTTATTTAATTAATCAAGGGAGAATAAAGATAAAAATGAATTAATTAAATAATTAAAATTATTTAATTAATAGAAGAATTATGACTTTAGAAAATAATTAAATAATTAAAAATTATTTAATTATTAAGAATGAAAGGGGCAATGTTGAATAATCCAAGAGTTGCAAGCTTAGGACAATTTTATGTGTCTACACATTCAAACATGGTGCTTCATTGACTTTTTGCACCTCATATCTATATTTGCTTTTAATTAATGACGTATTTAAAGCAATATCTATATTGTCTCCCCCCCGGCCTCCATCTCCACCCCTGCCTCCGTCATCACCACCCCGGCATCCATCCCCACCCCTCCCTCCATCTCCATCCCTGCCTCTACCTCTGCCTCTGCCTCGACCTCCATCTCTACCTCTGCCACCTCGTCTGACCCGTGGCACTCACGAAATAAATGACTGCCTGTCAACTGGTGCTGGCCTGTCTGGATCTATCAAGGGCACTGGTCAGCATGCCTACCACCATAAATCATAAGCTGGTGTAGTACCGGGATCTGCCGCTCCTCCTCTCCAACCCCAGGCCTGGGCTACCAGCCCGTCTATCTGCTGAGTCACAAATGCTACTGGAATGGCTGTCCCCCAAGCATACTCTCGGGAAGACTTAGCATACTCTGCTGTCCCTACGGGCACATCTTGCTGCTCACCAAACTGTCTCAACACACGCTGCGATAGGTACATCTCAATGATCAAGGACGTCTGCATGGTCCTGCCAATAAGGTATCTATACTATCTACAGAAACTCAGATGATCTTCCTCATCATCCCATGCCTCACAATCCCTGTACGACCTCCATATGAACGTCACCATGGTATCAATCTGATGCCGCCACCACCCCGTCTCGCCCATATGGGTCTGCTGTAATGCGTCGGCATAATAATAAGAGTAGGGCATCCCCGCGACAAGCTGTGGTCTGTCAATAGGAGGGCGAAATATAGCAATGTGCTCCCATACCCAGATCATCATAAGTGTGGTCCCACAGGAGATGCTCTCTCCTCTCCTGTACATGATGTCGTGAAGCTGATGATAAAGCATCCCTAGAAGGCAAGGACCCCACGCATAAACCATCCTATCCCATCTCATGCTGACTAGGACGTCCCCCCAACCAATCAGAAATCCATGACCTTACCGGTCAGGAATCAGGATGCCCGCAATCATCATCGCCAAGAATGTATCGAAGTGCCCATAGTGCTCTGCAAGGAAATCCCAATGGATCTCATAACCCTGAATACCGAGTCCGGCACCCCGATCCTGATAATACGCACGAAAGGTCTGCTCACCATGACGTGGATCATACACAATCCGCTCCCCTCGAATAGGAATCTAGAGAATACGGTAGACGTCCTCCAGGGTAATGGTGGCCTCACCTGTCAGTAGGTGGAAATAACAGGTCTCAGAGTGCCATCGCTCGCACAAGGCAGTCAATAGTCCCCTGTTCGCCTGAATGGCAGGCATGAACGCAACATAAAATAGACCCAGTCACATCAATCGCTGCCACTCTCGTAGGCCCAGCTGATCAGCAAACCGAAAGGTGGTCGATTTGCTCTCCCTCGTGTAGATAGGGGCAAGCTGCCTCTGCAAAAAAGATGAACACCGCATCAACACTTTTTGAACAACTGACAACATCATGGAAAGCAACTAAGGGCATGAAAACATCAAAACAAGTTTTATTAAGACAATAGGCAAGTGCGTCGCAAATAAGCAATTGCGTCACAAAAAAACAACTGCATCGTTCGAAGCTTCAAATGCGTCAGGACAAGTCAATTGCGTCGCTATATGACATTTGCATCACAAAATTGTGTGGTTGCGTTGCAACATTGCGCATGTGGCGCAACATTACAATTGCGACATTCAAATAAGCAGTTGCGTTGCAAAATAACAATTGCGACACTTTAGCGGTCAAATGCAACTCGGTAGGTCACTTGCATCGCACAAATTATCAAATGTGGTACAAACCACCAGTGCGGATCGTTTACTCTTTGCACTTGCGTCGCGATGCATCAAATGCCTCGAACGCGAAGGCAATTGCGGCTTACGCGAATACATATGCGTCGCGGCGCATTCATTGACTACCCTAGAAAGCATTAAATAACACGTAAAATGATAAAATGACAAAAGGGGTTTAAGGTACATACTGCCGGCTCTGAGCCCTCTGGCCGTCTGAAAGTCCTCACGATCTCTCCGCGGTGCTCTAACACTGGAATAACCATCCTCACTACTGCGCCTTTCACTCTGAGCTCTCAAGATTCGCAAGGTAAATAGTGAAAGTAAATTGACTTTTACCCCTTTGTCAACCTATTTATAAGGTCAAAATGGCATTTTTTTCAAACAAGGTCAATACGGGAGGCTCATTTCCACACCTTCAACTTCGCTGTAAGTTGCTTTAAGCATGTCAAAATCCAAAACCAACTGCGCCGTTGTTTTTCTAGTTGTCAAATTGATTTATCAGGCCCCTTTGCAAATTCTTCTGGCGCCGACCCAAAATTTGAAAATGTCCCGAGGGGGCAGTGATACTCTGTACCCTCGCTGGGGCATACCTTTGACTTATTTTCTTTGTCACAACGCGACAAGCGACATTATGATAAAGAGGGGCAAAATGTAGACACCTAAAAATGACCTAGGCCTGCAAGCTTCATTTTACCACTTTTGTCCTAACATAATTAAGTCATTTAATTATGTCCTTGGTCCACATTCGACTATTGATTAAATAATTCATAATTATTTAATTAATTCATGTCATTTATTTCTCCTTAATTATTAAATAAATAAATCTTATTTATTTATTAAATACGCCATTAATTATCTAAGTCTTCCGTTAATTAAATAAATTTCTTAATTTATTTAATTCCCCTTTGTCATTTATTTCTCCTTGATTAATTAAATAAATTTTATTTATTTAATTACGTCACTAATTAAGTCCCCTTCTTTCTAAAATTAAATAGATTCTTATTTATTTAATTTTTGTCCACTATCCACTATAATTAAATAATTATTTTAATTATTTAATTATTCATTAGTCCTTTCTCTCATAAATTAAATAAATTTTATTTATTTAATTTGGTCCACTCTCTTGAATTTTGAATTAAATCATTATTTAATTCAAAATGATTCCGTTTGTCACATTCTTCTATAATTAAATAATATTTTAATTATTTAATTATTCATTGGTCACCTAAATTAAATAATTTTTATTATTTAATTTCTCCAGCAACCTCTTTATCTGTGCCAATCTTATCTTCCAAATCAAATCTTATCTCTTGACATCTCATTCAATTTCATCCCTTGATTGAATTATCTCATAATTCAATCTCAACCCTTCATTTCTTGTCATTGCCCTAATTTTGACCTAACCTTAATTCATACTACAACATTCAATCTTGACCATTGATTCTAGGGTATTTGTCATCTTCTCATCCTGGCCACACATTCAAAATTGCAGTTTTTATAAAATGACAATTTTGTTCTTATTTTGGGGTCTCTCTCTATCTCATGGTCATTCTGTCAACTTAGGTCATTACTATTGTCGTTTGCAGTCATTGTCATTTTAGGCTATTGTGAGGTCATTCCTTTTATAAAAATCCTTCAACACTTGCATAGGGCTTTGGCATTTGTCTAGGCGCTCATTTGAAATCTGAGGGCATCTTTATTTACTGCAAGCTAGGAGGTGTAACAGAAGTGAAGTATGGAAGATGAAGACTTAGGGTAACATTGTTCCTTTTTGTTTTCATGTTTATTTCCTTTGTATTTTGTTACTTCAATGGATTTTAATGTTATTGTGCTAACCCCTTTAACAAATCTGATTTTCCCTTGATTACAAAATGTATTTGTGCAAACCCCAACCTTGGTACCTGCAAAACAACGAGAATAAATAAGTTAAACAAGTGATTGCAAGCCGAAACAAGGATTCCCCATGAAATCCATTTACAACTTCAAACTAGGAAAGAAAATAACAAAGAACACAATGAATAATGATAAAACAAAGATTAAATCCTAATTAGATGTGCAAACTCATGATCCCATGGGGGAATTGGTGCCAATTTGATGTGAAAATTTTCCCTTTCCCAATTCCTATGATGCAGGATTGATGTGTTGAAAATGATTGATCCAATTTTTTGGTGAAGAATGAGAACTCCAAGCCAAAATATGCAAAAACCTAGCTATGACTCAATGATAATGGATAAAATTCAAGAGATATTTGAGCATGGTAACTTTTCCTAGATTGTGGATGATGAAATGAGGATATGAGCTCTTTATTTATAGAATTCCAAGATGGATGAATGTCCACATTTGAGCAATGTGGGACTAACATTCATCCAATGATATGATGCCACTTGTCAAGCTATGAATGGATGATGGATGTGCAAGATTTGGGGTTTTTTCCAATAAATGCATAATTTTGAATTTCAAATTTTTGAAATGACATGCAAGAGGGAAGGGAAAATGCAATAAATGACACTTGGCTCAAGGCAAAGGACATGTAAGATGAATTTATTTCCTTGTTGGATGTATATGTTGACTTGGAATTTTTGAATTCAAATTGAGAGAATATTCCAAGAGATGGCTCGTGAGGAAAATAAAGATTTAATAAATGAATTAAATCTATTTTAATGTGCAACTTGCATTATCTAGAAGATGGGACATGAGATGAGATTAAATTAATCAAGGGTTAATTAATTTAATGAGAAAGATTAGATGATGCGACCTATTTGACTCAAATTTATAGATTTATTTAAATCAAATAAGAGGGGAATATGACTAGAGATTTAATTAAATAAGGATTTTGATTTATTTAATTAAAAGAGACGGTGTTAGATTAAATCAAATAAGGTTTTAATTTATTTAATTTAATGGATAAACTTTAGAGATTTAATCAAATAAAATTGATTATTAATTAACTAGGGATAATTAGATCAGATGGATTGATTTAATTAACAAAAGAGATTGACTTGATTAGATAAAATGATTTATTTAATTAAGAGATGAATATTGATGAATTTAATCAGATAAGGGGATTTGATTAAATGGTTAGACCGACAGATGATTCAGGAAGAAACAATGTTAGTAAGTCATTAGATGCACAATGTCAATCAATATATTTTACATGTCTACATTTTTCCCCTCTTTGAACCAATGCACTCATTACATTGGTTCAAAGAATAAACGATTTTGATCAAAGCCAAAAAAATTTGATATTTAAAAACTTTCCCCACTACTGCATGGCAAGAGAAAACATGCCATTATAATGCCCCCTCGAGAGATCGGACGCAAATTTTAATTTTTTGGGTGATCTCGCGAAAAAAGATGACAAAGTATCCAAAAGTTTTAAAAGGGTTCCGGGAGGCTAAAAACATGTCTAAACACAATAAAACAATGAAAAACAAGCCTCAACCAGACAAAAATAGGTTTGAGGGTCCAAAACCCTAGCAGGACAACCAAACAAGGTAAAAAAACCCTAATTTTTAGGCTTAAAAGGGGCCCGAGGGGTCACTTTCAAGTCATTTTCACACACCTCCACTAGCAACCTTGAGATTTGAGCTCTGACCCTCTAGCGATATGGTGCAATGATAGCTTCCCTTGCACATCACTAATTGAGTTCGAACATACCAGAGGCCACCTGGCCTCGGGGCACCAATATGTGACCCTTACCCAAGCTTCATTTTTCCATTTAATGGTTTAATTAATGCTTTAAAGGAGCAGCTCGCCTCCAACGACACTATATAGTGTCGCTCAGCTTTCAAACTATGCCGTGCGGTACTGGTTTGCGTCGTGGTGGTGCAGTTCAGAGTTTACAAACTCTGATGCTGGGCTCGGGCTCGGCAGGTTAGTTTGAAAAAGTGCATCGCGACATCACCCTTTTCATGAAAAATGTGATGCTGGAAGGGAAAGTGCATCGCGGTGGTGCCATTTGGCTCTTTTTGGGCTTGGGCGTTAGAGTTTGAGTAAAATCAAACTGTGAAGCCATCATAAATTGTGTTGTTGGGGATGTTTCTGGAGCGTTTGACCAAGAATTTTTCAAAAATTTTGACATGTTGACCTTCCTTGATGCATGATGTGGCGAGGGAGCTCTACTCTCGGGAGCACCAGTCATGAGATTTGGCTAGTGTCTTACGGGACCTAAGTGATAGGGACCAAGATTGACTAGGAGTTGTGGGGTTGTGGCACATTGTGTGCGCAACACCCATGCACACTCACCTAGGGATGCTATCAGTGCTGGCTGAGAGATGGCACAATGAGACGTCATCATTTCATCTTCCCACTGGCGAGGCTACCGTCACTCTGGAGGATGTCTAGCGTATTCTATGATTTATTATTCACAGCTGGTGGGCGATCTTTGATATGGATGAGGGACGCGATGCCTGCATCAAAGTCCTCACCACACAGGGCATCATCTATTGTGAGGGATAGATAGAGTTAGAACGATACAGGGTCATTGCACCTCTCTACCACTGGGCGGTTGCAGTTATCATTTCGGGTTTTATTGCCCCAAATAGATGAGGGTGATACTTCAGTCCCAGCTGGGGGTATTGTTGGGAGTGGATGGTCTGAGATAGGTTGGTTCGCTTCGCATGGGGGCCTATTCTTCTAGCTTCGCTTTATAGGGACCTCCATGAGTATGTTTACATAGATGGCAGAGCGTTGGGGGCTGGGGTGACTTTACTTCACGTCTGGGTGTGGGAGCACATTTGTGTGCTACATCCACATGTCGTTCCAGTTCTGATGGGGGCAGACGATGCCCTTGTGGCATAATACAGAGGTAGAGTGTCCTTTACATACAATGGTGAGCACGGGATCCCCTACTGGAGGCGGGTCCTGGACAAGATGCTAGTTTTTACCTAGCATCCATACCTTGGTCAGCCTTGATGGGCCAACGATGCTGATCAACTCTTTTATTGCCACTAGGACTAGTGCATGCAAGGGCAGGAGCATACAATGATAGAGAGGTACCTGCCTGGACACGTACAACGTCAATTTGGAGAGCCGCAGGATCAGCCTAATGATGACTATGTAGCCGTCTTTGCTCGCAGCATGATGTAGGTGTCATTGGGACATGGTATTCCCACTTCAGAGGTAGTTGACAACTTTAGGCACTTGGTAGCTCGACCGTGGGCTTATGATTAGGGTTTAGCAGATCCAGGAACCACTTAGGCCTATAGGGACTAGTTCTGACCTCCACTTCGGTTGACCATTCCAGGCGAGGATCCAGATGTACAAAGAGTCAGGGGCAGAGGGGGAGGCTGAGGATGGAGAGCTGAGGTTCGACAAGATCTATCATTTGTGCCCCTAGTCCAGCCAGGGTAGGGGGATGTTCACATGTAGGATCAACAGCAAGAGCCACCATGAGACGAGGATCAACCTTGGGTGTAGCCACATGTGCAGCCACAGGGACAGGAAGACACTCAAGATGCGTTGTTTGCGCAGCTACAGGCCCAGGTCCAGGTGATGACAACAAAGAGAGATCAGGCAAGGGCTGAGAGAGAGTAGCTCAGGGCCGAGAGGGATCAAGTCATGTAGTAGAGACAGGCTGTGGAGCTACAAGTAGCTACAGAGTTAGGCCACAGATAGTAGATAGACAGTATGACAGCCTCCTCCTCCCAGGGTATAGTGCCAGTGTGATCCTACAGGGATTCTATTCAAGAGGCAGAGTATTATCAGCGGTCTTATCATGAGGCTATACCCAGAGCAAAGTGGGTCCTAGAGTATTCAGAGTGAGCTAGCCAGAGACCACCAAAGGGTCACGGTGATAGAGGCGAGGGCAACATTCACAGGGATCGAGCTTGATTGAGATGATACATACTTTTTGTGCCTTATGGGCTCATTTTTGATAGCCCGATGGACGTTTTGTACCGATTGACATATATGTACAGTGATCTGATTTATTATTTGTACTATGGCAGTGACATTATTGATGATATATTTATAAGCCGATTTATGATTTTGATGCGATGTACTATGTTCTCCTTTATGCATGGATGATTTATTTCTATATGCTTTGTAGTGATGTCCTTTATGGATGCATTTATTTCTGATGGTGATACATGCGTTATGATTATGACTAACAGATCTATATTATGTTAACCTATAATATTGAAATGTGATGGTTGATTTATGATAAAGAAAATGCAATGGTCTATTCATGATAATGCAAATACGATGGTCTGATATGTGAAATGATATGATCTATGGTGCACATGCGAAATGATATGTAAATTGTGCTTATGAAATGTTAATGAATGGATGCATATATGAATCGTTTGTAATAAATTTTATACATCTATGCCTATGTGGAATGATTTATGCAATGAATTTTTTATGATGTTATTTATGAGATGATATGGATGATGAAATATGAAATGCGATGGTCGTGATATGATGTAGATGAAATATTGTTAATATATAATGAGATGGTTTTATGAGATGCTTAGAATAACAAATGTTATTATCCTAAATGTAATAAATGATGATGTATGTGATGCAATGATATGTTAATGCGTAATGTAATGTGAACGTAATGTGATGATATGATGTTATGATGTTATCTAAGTATGTATGCCTAATGAATTAAATGCTTATATACCTATTGATTATGCAAAAAATGATTATGAAATGCTTCTATAGATGTTATGCGATGATTTATATGATAGATGGTAATATAAAATGGTTATGAAATGCAAATGAATGTTTATGCAATGATTGATATAATTCCATGAGATGCAATGTAATGGGTGAAATGAAATGACATGGATGCACATGAAGAATGTTTATGATAACCTATTTATATGATGATAAAAATGCAATGCGTATGTTTCCTATATGATATGTTTATGCAATATGCTTATGATTTGTGGATGCAGGATTGATGATGATGATGGTGATGGTGATCAACTATCATAGTACCTTGTTAATGTGGTTAGTAAGAAAAGAAAAATTCATATCAACAAGACATAAGATGATGCAAATGCAAATGATGATGATGATAATGATGATGATTACTTGCTGAGGAATTGGGATTTTCAAAGGGCCAAATTTTCTTATATTTGATAACACACGTGGTATGATGCATCAAGGTATAGAAAACCAGGATGGCATTGTACCCAGTGAGATGAACCTGACTTGACAAGTAGATAGGAGCATTCTTGTTCACACCTGACATACGAAAACCTTGCTAGGACACACTTCAGAATTTTCAGACACCTCGGACCAAAACACGAAAAGGTAAACCTATCCCTGCAATAGTCAACAAGTTGCCCTAGACCTCTTCCATACATACCTAAAAAAGCAAGTATTCGTCGAGGTTATATTATAAGAATGTCCAACAAGCATAGCAGACAAAAGATAATGATTGTTGCCCATTCCTATTTCTCTAAATCCTCTATTTTGGGATATCACCGAGACATCCTTGGAATGAGCACAAATAAGATAAGTCAAAAGATAAAGACCAAGTAAACAAAAAAATTGATGCTCTTCAATACCACTAACGGAAAGAGGATGTGTTTTCTAAGGATGATAACTAAAACTTATTGCCAAAATATAATGCCCATTGTAGGAAGGATTCATCCTAGGACATGTTAGTGGATGGCGGCACATCATTTCATTTATCTAAAGTGTTCTAAGGGATGATTGATATGGGAACAATTTAGATGACGAGTTACCAATACGAAGAGATAACCAACCTGCTTCCGCACCGACTTAGGCTTAAGACTTGACATTTGGAGTTTTACTTTTAATCTGCTAGACTTGTTTCTAACTATTTCACCAAAGGTTGATGATGACGACCAGTTTATTATGAGTGGTGTTTATTGCGGGTGCAAGGAAGATGAGGTGGATGGATTTTTCAAATATTTGGATTTTTTTGATGTGTTACAATGTTTTGAGGCTGTTTTTGGTATTTTTTTGAGATTTTGCAAATATTTTTATTTTTTGATTTTTTAATGTTTTTGGGATTTTCTGAGATTTTGACCAAAAGACTAACCTAAAGACCTATCCTAGGGGTCTCGAGGGCTAATTAAATGATTATCCTTTCCTACATTATACACGCAGAGACCATGTAGTTCGACTAACGACTTGACTGATTTACAGATAATGATATACATGATGAGATGTTAGTTTATTATGACGGACTCCTAAAGGACTGACCTAAGTGTCTCAGGGGATGATCAAAGATCAAACCTGCCTACGTTCAAGCTCAGAGATGACGTAGTTCAACAAGATGAATCTATTTTTTGACTTTTTGACCTATTTCAGGATTTTGATAGGTTTTGATGTTTTTTGGATTTTGTGCTTTTTCGATGTTTTTGGATTTTCTGATTTTGAGGACTTTAAGAATATACACAAATATGATCCAATAAGACCATTCCCCTAGCGTGATGTAATAGACTACTCTGATAAAGGTAGGACAAATTGACCTTGAGGATGGGCCAAGTAGTACTAGGAGGGATTATGATACGAATGCAGGACCAAGCTATGGTGCGGATGCGAGTGGATGAGTGATGGATGGAGACCTGAATGCGATGGATGATGGAAGCGAAATGGAGGGATGATGCAGAAGAAGCTGTATAGATCCTGGTGGATGGGAAGTGCTTATTTATGCAAGGTGCCTGTTTGCTAGGTTTTCACCAAGGTACTTGCCCAAAGTGCCACCAAAATGGTTTTCACTAGAGGACAATTTTTTTATCCTTTTTTGATTTTTTGTTGTCACCAAGACGCCTGTTTGCCAGGTTTTCGCTGATGTAACCATTTTTTTAGGACATTTTCTAATTTTTTTGGATTTTTTCGATTCTATGCCTTGAAAGAATTAGGCATAAAACTTTTTGAGATGGGCACTATTCATGGGCTCTTGCAAAAGTTCCCCTTCAAGTGTTGATAACTGATATGCCCCTGATTTGTAACTTGTTGTGATGATGAATCGTCCCAGCCAATTGGGTTCAAACTTTCCTTTGCTGCTTGGGCTTGGGACATTCTTTTGATTTTCTTTTAAGACTAGTTCTCTGACTTGAAAAGTCCTACTTCTGATTTTCTTATTGTAGCTTCATTTGAGTCTATTCTAATAGACTTGCAAGTGATTTAAAGCATTGATTCATCTCTCATCTAGTAACTCATACTCATTTAGTCTTGATACTATGTATTCTTCATTTAGTCTTGATAATCTGTATTCTTCATACTATGTTGGATTTTGAATATCTCGCACAAGTCATGAACCTCCTAGTTCTTGAATGGTGTCTCATTATCTGAGATAATGGCTTGTGGGACCCCATAACGACAGATGAGATAGTTCAGGATGAATTTTGAGATCTGCTTCCTAGTTATGTACATCATGGGTATGGCCTCCACCCACTTTGTGAAGTACTCAATGGCGGTTATGATGAATTTGTGGCCATTGGATGAGGTGGGTGTGATTTTCCCAATGAGATCGAGTCCCCACTGTGAAAAGGGTCATGGTGTGATAATAGGATGAAGCTCTTGAGTTGGTGCATGGATGAGGTCCCCATGCTGCTGACATTGTAGACACCTTCTAGCATGATCATGTGCTTCTCTTTCTATTGTGGGCCAATAATACCCCATCCTCAGTAGTTTCTTGGCTATGGTCATTCCACTCGAGTGTGAACCACAAATACCATTGTGTACTTTAGTTAGAGCGGTTAATGCCTCCTCAACATTTAGGAAGTGTAGTAGGGTACCTTATATGCTTCTATGGTATAGGGTATCACTTAGGATGACAAATCTAGATGCCTTTTTGACAAAGGTTCACTTTAGGTTTGATGGTAGGTCAACAGGTATTACTCCTATTCACAGGTATGTGTAGATGTCATGATACCAAGGATCACCGGGACTAATGATTTCACACATGAATTTTGATTCTAGTACCTCGAATGCAGGAACGAGAAGCTGCTCAATCAAGAATTCATATTTTGGAACCTTGTGAGGGATGTTTAATAGAGACCCAATTGTTTCCATGGCATCTGTTGTTCTATTGTTGGTTCTAGGAATCTGCTCAAATGTTATTTCAATAAAATATTCTTTGAGAGTCTCCACCAATTTCTTGTATCAAGTGAGCTTATCATCCTTGGTCTAATATTCATTATTGAATTGGTTTATGATCAACTGAAAGTCTCCATACACTTTGAGAGCCATGATGTTCCATTGCACTATTATCCTGAGACCTATAGTCAAAGCCTCATATTCCATGATGTTGTTGGTGCAAAGAAATGCCAGTTTGTATGACCTTGGTATGCAATCCCCTTGTGTGGTGATAAAGAAGACACCAGCTCCTGATTCGTGCAGTGTATATGAGCCATCAAAGTATAGTTTCCAGTGGTCAACTATGTTGAGGTTAAAAATGGACTCATTTGGAAACTCTGAGATAAGAGGATTCTCAGAATAAATAGGTGCCTCCACTAGTTGATCTGCAATAACTTGACCCTTAATTATAACTTGACCTTGGTATGCAATCCCCTTGTGTGGTGATAAAGAAGACACCAGCTCCTGATCCGTGCTGTGTATATGAGCCATCAAAGTATAGTTTCCAGTGGTCAACTATGTTGAGGTTAAAAATGGACTCATTTGGAAACTCTGAGATAAGAGGATTCTCAGAATAAATAGGTGCCTCCACTAGTTGATCTGCAATAACTTGACCCTTAATTGCTTTCTGCTCTACATACTCAATGTCATACTCTAATAGTATCATCACCCATTTTTCCATTCTTCCTATGAGCATTGCTTTTGATAAGAGATACTTGAGGGGGTCAATTTTGGCAATGAGCTTTATCTTGTGTGCCAACATGTAATGTCTAATTTTTTTTGATGCAAACACTACTGTGAGACATGCTTTCTCAATGAATGAGTAGTTTAGCTAATGACCGACCATTGTTCTACTGATATAGTAGATAGCCCTCTCTGTTCCATTTTCATCATGCTGAGCTAAGAGAGCTCCAAGGGCTATTATTGTTGCTGATACATATAAGATCAATGGCTTTCTTGGGATGGGTGGCATTAAGACTGGTGGTGTTAGTAGATATTCCTTGATTTTGTTAAATTCCTCTTCGCACTTTGTATCCCATTTGTATGCTACCCCCTTGTGGAGTAGGTGAGAATATGGGTTTTTCTTATCTTCCAGTTGTGCTATAAATCGTTAGATGGATTGAAGTCTACTTTGGAGACCTCTCAGTTGTTTTAATGTCTTTGGTGCTTCCATCTCGAGGATTGCTTTCACTTTTTCTGGATCCACCTCGATACCCCTCATGGACACTATGTATCCTAGCAATTTACTTGATTGTACGCTGAAGATGCACTTCTTGGGATTTAGCTTGACTTTGTATTCCTCTAGTCTGTCAAAGATAGCACCTAGGGTTGCTATGTGATCTTGTCTTTTTCTTGACCTAGCTAGAATTTTGTCGACATAGTCTTCGACTGTTTTATGAATCATGTCATGGAATATCAATGTCATGGCCCTTTGATAGGTTGCTCCTGCATTCTTTAGGCTGAATTGCATCATGTTCCAACAGTAGGTCCCCCATGGACAAGTGAAAGTCATCTTATGTTGATCTTTTGCTATCATGATCAGGTTGTATCCTAAAAATCCATCCATTAGTGATAGCATCTCATGTCCTGCTATCATGTCTACTATCATGTCGATGTTGGGAAGTGGGAAATCATCCCTTGGACATACCTTGTTCAAATCTCTAAAGTATGTATAGATTCTGATGGCTCCATCAGGTTTTGAAACAGGTACCAAATTTGACACCCATTTTGGGTAACTGATTGGTCAGATGAATCTTGCATCTAACAATTTTTTGAGCTCCATTTTGACCAATAAGGCAATTTGAGGATGCATTTTTCGAAGCTTTTGTTTGACCAGTTTTGCTTCTGGATGCACTGCTAGATGATGATTCACAGTCTTTGGATCAAGCCCTAGCATGCTAGCATAACTCCATGTGAAGTTTATTTTCCTTTCCCTTAGGAATGCTGCTAGGAGTTCTTGCTCTTCTGATAATAGTGATTCTGCATAGAATGTGATATGCAGGGTCTCCTCTGTTCCTAGGTTGACAGAATTGTATTTTTCGGCCAAGACTGTTGACTTTTCCTGATGAATAGCTCTTAAAGGAAGATTGAATCCTTCATCCTCGGGTGCCTTAGAGACATTTTCATCATTAGATACGTCCTTTCTTTTTACTATTTTCTTGTCAAAGAGTGCCACAGTGTGGTTTTCACTCAAGGACTTAGATATGATTCTTAGTTTCTCACTTTTGTGACTGAAGGATTCAATTGTTTCCCCATAATAGGCATGTGTGTCCAACTCTATTATAAACCCTGCTTTGTGATCCCCATTTGGAATGTTGTCCTGCAATCCCATGAATTCTAAGAGCGCCTCATCATTTTTGAATGTATCAAGAATCACTGGTCCTCGTTGGTCATAATTGATTAGTTGGGGGTATACTAAACAAATCTCATGATTTTGTTGTTCTGGTTCAAAGGATAGGGTACTAATCATACACAGGGTGGTGTCCTCAAATAACCTAGGTAGATTGGTCATGGTATCTGTAACGTCTGAAAATGAAATGCTTTTGCACAATAGACAACAAGAATCAAGATTAGAAGCACACATGCATACAATACTAAATCTAAAATGCAAATTTCAATCGTTAAGCAACAAAGAACATGGGAAAGTAAAAACGTAATTAAAATTGAAACAATCTCACCAATTCCAAACGTATTTCCATGAATTATCTCGATTGCCCTTCTCCATTTTGCTTGTGTAGTATAATTGCCCTCAGATTTTCAAGTTCGTGCAAGTATAGCCTTATGATAATAGCAAAATATCGAAGATTCAAGACAAAAGTGCTCTCAAAAGTTATCAAATTCGCGAGAGAGATTGGAATGAAGAATGACAAATCAATTTATAGAAAATTGATTATTCGAACGACAGGTCAAGATTGAAAGTCTTGGATGGTTGAGATTGAGAGATTAGTCATGCATTCAGATAACTGATAGAATTAAAGATTAAATAAATGATTTAATCTTCAGTTCGATTCGAAAACATTAGAAATATCTTTGCATGACAAAGATAAAGATTGATTATAACGACTCTATGTTCGAAGCAACGCACAACATTTAATTAATTAAATAAGAATATTTAATTAATCTGCATGTACACAAATGGTTAGAACCGAGGATTGCATGATTAAGAAGAGATTATTCGAAGACGCCACTTCAATATCGAATCAATAGTTAACGAACGATTAAAATAGATGTCGAGTTGAGTAAAAGTGAATACTTAGATAACTCACATAATTATCTAAAATATAGAAGAATGTGTTAAAATAGAATTAATGAATTAAATAATTCATTTAATTCAAGACTCAATATTTGAAGAATAATTAAATAAATAAGATTTATTTAATTAAATAGAAAGGATTTAAATGAATAATTAAATAAATTATGAATTTATTTAATTATAGTTGAAATATGATAAAGAGTAAATTAAATAATGATTTATTTAATTTAACAAGAAAGAAAGGTTAATTAGTAACATAATTAAATAACAAGCGTTTATTTAATTAATTAGATAGAATAAAGAGAAGTGAATTAATTAAATAATTAATATTATTTAATTAATAGAAGAATTAATAGAAGATGAATTAATTAAATAGTTAAGATTATTTAATCAATAGAAGAATTAATGTTAAGGTGAATTAATTAAATAATTAAGATTATTTAATCAATAGAAGAATAGGAATTTTGAAGAATATTGAAGTCGCGGGGCTTAAACTAGATTTCGGTGTCTACAGTATCCTTGTCATGGCTACTAATATAGGCCTTGGTTATAAAGTTATGTATGTCTCTACCTATGGATATTGGTGAGCATACTTCTACTAGTATTGGCTGAGGAGAAATATTAACTATTCTAACTAGAGGACCTCGGCCACGTATGGTTATACTCAGAGGAGTACATCCAAGGCCAAGATTTGTTATGGGTCGCATCTCTGGCATGATAGGTATTATGAGGCCATTGTTGTTTTGTCCCAGTCTTTGATTTCTGTCGTAGCCCATTGCAAGCATCATTTGTAGGCCTTTGCTTGTCTCATCCATTGGTAATTTAGGTGTCGGTCTTTCATCTTGATATAAGATGTGAGATGGATCTGCTTCAATAACCTCTTGGCCAAGGTCTCCCCATCTTGTGAATTCGGGATAGTCTTTAGGAAATATTTGTGATTTGGAAGCTTGGTTCTCTTGTGGACGTCCCTGTGATCTAGGAGATTGTGGTAACTCTCCTATCACAAAATCATTGTTAGGGAGCTTGTAGCTTCCACAACCATCCTCTTGGATGATGAGCTTAATGTCAGAGATAGTGGGAATGGTGGGAGTGGTAGGTGTCTCTGTCGCAAAAGTGGACGCAAGAGTGGTGGGGTCGATGTATGGTGTGGATGGGCCCTCATCATTTTTTGGCACTTGTGGGATTTTGTAATACTTTTCTTCAAGATTTTTGCAATATGAGAAAGGTTCGGGATCTCCATGGATGGTAACCTCTTATCCATTATGTGTAAATTTCACACATTGGTGGAAGGTTGATGCTACGACTTTCATCGTAAGGATCCATGGGCATCCTAGGAGGATATTATATGGCAAGTTGAGGTCCAAGACCTGACAAGTAGTTTCCATGAGAGTCAGCCCTACTTGAATAGGGAGTTTAATCATGCCCTGAGACACTCTTTCTTGGTCATCATATGCTCTTATCGTGATGCCCTTTCCTTTGTTGATGGAATCTTTTGATATTTTCAATTGCTTTATGAGGCTGAGAGAACATATGTTCAAGCCCGCACCTCCATCCACCAAGACCCTTTTGATTTTACTCTTGTGTACAATGGCTTCCAAGTGAAGTGCACAGTTGTGAAATGGCTGGGCAGGGAAATCTTGGTCAGAAAATGTAAGGATATTAGGCGTTATGATATTTCTGACCATAGCTTGGAATTGCTCCACATCAAGATCTGCAGGGATAGTGGATGAGGCTAATGCTTCCTCGAGGATCTTTTTATGCGTTGATGATATTTTTAACAACTCCATGATGGAGATGTGTGTTGGCGTTCTCTTGAGTTGGTCTAGGACATTGTATCCATTAGGAATGGATCAAGATGAAGGGACTCTATTTGGTTGGGATGATCCTATGATGGTAACTTTTCTGGCTCTTGTGGTGACTCCACAATCTTCAGCATGGGCGCCCTTGATGGTGATGACCATGCAGTCTTCATTTAGGGAAGCAACGACTGTTTCATACACATGATTTACATTTCCCTTCCCTTTATCATTTTTATTCACTTTGTTGCCATGATTCGGCATCGGATTTGTGTATATTTTAAGATCCTAATTTCCCGTAGGTTGTTCCAGGTTTATGATTTTCTTATCGATGAGATCTTGGATGATGTTTTTGAGTCTCATGCAACTGTTTGTGGTATGGCCTTTGATTTTATGAAATTCACAAAGTTAATTCTCGTTATACCAAGGAGGTTTGACATCGGGTTCTTGGTAATTCTCAAATGTAGGAGGCTTGATGAGTTTTTCATCGATCAACTTTTTCATTATGTCCTCAAGTGGCTCCCCCAAAATGGTGTATTTTTGTTTGGAATAACTTTTACATTGGGGTGGTCCCCTTTGGTCATTGGGATTATTGATGGTTAGATTATTGTTGGGTTGGTGTGTTGTGTGATGGTGGTTTTGGTGTTGAATTTGGATTTTCTATGCGGGTGTTTTTTGGCAAGGGGCACTAATGACCACATTGGCATCTACAATACCATCATTAGTAATGTTTTTGTTTCTTCCCCACCTACGAGGTTTATCATTGTAATTGTATGGTGGGTGGTTGTTTTGTTTTGCATGGTATGATGTTGATTCTGCAGGTTGAGTTATGAGGGCTCTTTTGATGCTGAGCACCTTGGAGATCAATTGATCGTATGTGGTGATGCCCTCAACCTTGAGATGAAATGCCAAGCAGCCTTCAAGGTTGGCTATGATTGTGCAAACTTGTTGTTCTTCTAGCATGTTCCACTTGCTCTAATTGGCCTTGGATCACCATCATTGTAGGAATGAGGTGAATGATTCACCCTTTCCTTGTTTTAGAGCTGAGAGCTCTTAGAGACTAACATCCATTGCAATGTCGCATGCATAATTTTTAATGAATTCATCCCTAATTTCTTGGAATGTTCTAATGCCTGAAGGTAAGTGAGAGAACCATTCTATAGCGTGCTCTACCAAGCTCCTAGGAAATAGCCGCATCAGATAAGTATCATCATATGCGACCTCCCTGCAATGAACTTGAAATTCCCTGATGTGATCTTCAGGGTTTCCCATCCCTCGATATTTGTCAAATTTGGGGATTTCAAATCCCTTGGGGAATGGTTTTATTATCAAGCTCCTGTCAAATGGATAGGGACACAAGTTGCTTGGTGTTTTGGTTGTTCACCTTGATTGAAGGTCAACCACTTGTTGTGAGAGCAACCTGATTTGTGTCGTCACATCATTTTGCAGATCAGGGGGTGGGATGAAAGTGTTTTGGGGTGTTTCAATCATGGGTTGGGTGGGTGGGTTGGTCAGTGTGTTGTTTGACGTGTTGTTCAATGGTATTTGTATGTTCTGTCGAGTGAGGTAAGCTTCCACCAGCTTTTGTATGAACAACACTTGTTGTTGATCTTGTTGTTATTGTGCTAAGATTTGTGCTTGTTGTTGTGCTTGTTGTTGTTCCAACAACGCTTGTTGTTGTGCTTGCTATTGTTCCAACAATGCTTGTTGTTGGGCTGCCAATTATGCTACTTCTTACTACTCTTGGTATTGCTTGAATGCTTTTTGATATGCCTATAATTGTGCTTCTTGTCTTTGTGCATTGAGTTGTGCTTGATATTGGGATTTTTGTGCCTAATATTGAGCTTGCACTTGTGCAGCTTGTGCTTTTGCTACTTGTTGTTGCCATAAAATTTGTGTTTGAGCAGCTCTTTGTGCTTGCAATGCTTTTGCGGCATGTGTAGCTTGGGCAACTTCTTGTTATTGTTGAAATAATGCTTGGGCTTGTTGTGCTTGTAAGGCGGCTTGGGCTACTTGGGCGGATTACATAGCTTGAGTAGCTTGTTGAGCGGCTAGTTGTTTGGCTTTTAGTTTCTAAACTTGTTGGTATCCTCTTTGGAAAGTAGCTTGCAATGTCGCGTCGTATTGGCTTGATGTGGTGGAATTTGGTGGTGGTGGAGGTGGTGGTGGATTTGGAATAGTGTTTGTGAAGGTGGTGTTGGTGTTTTGTGTGATGGATGGTGGTATTGGTGTGGTGGTTGGTCCTATGCTTTGCAATGTTAGAAGGGTGTTTGATGGTGTTACAATTTCTTTTCCATTTGTAATTTGTTGTTGCGATATCAATGATAAATTTTGAGCATTTGGCATAATGCTTTGATTGATATTTGGGATAGCAATTTGAGTGATATTTGGTAGAGGGGGAAGCCCTAAACCAAGAAGTGGTGCAGATGATGATGGCAGTGGTGGGAGAGGTGGAAATGTAATGGGTATGAGTTGTTGTGAGAATGTTGTGGTGTTGAATATGCCCTCTGGTCTGAACATATCTCCCTCTTCTTGTCAATTTGTGAGAAGAAGTGTTTGAGGTGTTGTGTGAAAAAATGATGATGATGGATCATGATGGAATGTGAGAGGAACATTTTTTTGTAATGGGTTTTGGGGTATGCTTTGTTCCAAGGTGGTGTTTGCATCCAAAATTTGATTATTAACAAGGGGGTGTGTTTGAATTGCGTTGAGAAATGCACTTCCCTTATTAAAATTGGGTTGGGTTGGAACAAACGATGTTGTGATTTGTGGAATGTTTTGCATGATGTTTTGGGATGGGGGTGTAGATGAAATGGGAATGGTGGATGAAATTGGCAGAAAAGATGCCTCCACTATAGTACTCACATCAAAATCTGAAGGTAACTTGGCCCCTTGTTTTGCTAGCTCAAGCATGTATAACAAAGGGTTGAGCCTCATCATGATGTTGATGATTCTATGGTTGTCTATATTTTGGAGCATTTCAGTCATTTCCTCGCAAGACATTCCAAAAGTAAGGCCCTCTCCTTGGTTTTCTTCTTGCAGATTTTGCGATGATGAGAGGGTCAAAGGATTACTTGATTCGGCCAGATTCATTTCTACGTTTCTTTGGCTAAGATCGCTTGAAGCGGGTGTTTCTTTGTTGGCTTCCATTATCTTCTTGTATTAAGATCTAGTTAGAACCATAAAACAAGGATCAATCTTCAAGAATATGGGAGATGAATCTCTTGATTCTTTGAATCGATCTTTATTTTATGCCTAAAGTAGAAAGTTTTTAGGTTGCCTTGAGGATCAAAGGTGATGATATGATGATGATGTTAGGGATGGATGATATGGATATTTTTTGGCTCTTGGTAAATCTTGAATGAGATACTAGGTTTTTAGGACTTGCAGATTTTGATTTTGATTTGTTTTTTATTTTGGGATTTTGTCCTTGATTTTGATTTTGATTTTTGAACAAAAAGACCCTAAGATGTTGGATGATGATCTAAGGGATGGCTTTGTTCAATAGATGATGATTTGAATATGTGAGAGGAGAAGGATGCATCTACTCTCACCTATTCAACCAAGATGATTATTTCACTAAGTATATGAAGAAGGATTCATCTACATATACTATGCTAGAGAAGATGATTTTGATAACTTTGACTAAGCATATGCAAAAGGATGCATCTACACATACCTAGCCAAAGATGTTTTTGATAATGTTTTCAAGGATTTAGTCTCAATGATTTTGATGATTTTTATTTTTCCAAAAAGCCTAGTATTTAGGATGATTTCAATATTTTCCAAAAGGTGATGATGAGATGATGTTGTTTTGATGTTTTGGAGGATGGATGAAAAATATTTTGATTTGCTTTGATCCTAAGATGAACCTAAAAAGGACACTTTGTTTTCCTAGACCTAGGTATTGAAGAGTAGGCAAATGCTTCCTAAAGACCTTTGTAACCAAGAAATGATTTCATTTGAACATTCATTTTTGGATTTCCAACCAATGATTTTTTCTTTGGGATCACGAGTCTTCAACACATATGAAAGTTCATTTTGCTTAGCTTTGCTTAATGTCTTTATTTTACCAAAAACACTTTCTTCGATTAGGTTTTCAAACTAAGATGTCCAATGTCTTAATTTCTTCAAACACCACAAGATATGTTATGTGGAAATTTAATGAACTTAAGGCAAAGGTTTTCCTATTGTTTACTTAAGGAGACAAATCGAGATATAATCCAATGCTTAGAAACCTCTAAGGATGTGAATCCCAATGGAAAGCAATAACATATGGATTGATTCAATTGTATTTTTCTTCAAAAGGTTTTGAAATTTGGATGAGGTTCAAGTGTTTGTTTCTATGGTGTTTTCAATCAAGCAATGCATTTTTTAACCCAAGAATAAGTACAATCCTATGGATGTGTAAGACAATATTTGTTGGATTCCCACTTGGACAAGTCCAGCTACACTTATCTCTAGCGAATGGTTAGATGCTTGACCCCACTAGCTCCCATCCACAACACTCACTTATACAGGGCAGCTAAGCATCAACACCCATGAAACTCCCATGGCATGTTTTCCATTTCTACTAGGAGACCGTAAAATAGTTTGGTGGCTTGAGAACGATCATTCTTGCACCAACAAATAGTTTAAAATATTTTGGAAAATTCTAGCACATGGGTTTTAATAAGGACTATTGGTATGTTTTCACAACTAACTAGCAGGTTTGAGCAAGCACCTATGAGCTTACCACACTCAATGCTTGTATGCTTGCTAGACAGGTGGCCAACTAACAAGATGGAATACCTAGTTACTACATTCTCCTTCACTTCGGGCTCTACAAGACCTAGGAGGGTGTTCCTTAAGCACACTATGAGATTTCTTGTAAGCAACCAGTGCATTCTCTTACAAGACTTCAAATAAAACTAAGCAGATGCATTCTCGGGCATGGTTAAAGTGTACACACTCATCCAATAGATGGAAAATCGTTGGATAAGAAAGAAAAATTAACAAAGAATGAAACTCAACACAAATATCATTCATGAAACAGGAAACATTAACTTGAATGAATGTTCTTAAGCAAGATAACTGAAACTCTAAAGACAAATAGCATATATCAGATCAGTGCCAATATCCATTGGGCTAGGAGTCAAGACAATCTGCAAACAGAAGGGATGATTACTTGGACCAATAAAGCCTATGTGAAACTAACCTTATTAATCCAACAACTAGTGATCAGATCTTAAAGACTACTTATCAAATCCTTCAATCATACATATAAATTTATGAGATGATGAAAGCAATTTAACCTGTTCCTTGAACATGAGCTATTATCAAAACAGACAATGCAAGAAAGTATTACAAAGGCTAATGGAATTATCCTTGATCAATTTTATTAACAATTCAAATGTACAATCCAAAGGAGAGATTCAAAGACCTAAAAAAATACATTCAGGTTCTAGTATGCATCCAAGAACCTTACAATTTACAGACTATAACCCTAGACCTCAAAATCTGGTAAAAACTTGACTCTGTGACTTAGTGCTATTTTTAGTTCTGACTTTAGTATATGGCCGAAGACCCTTACAAATGATTTAGAAATTCTTTTTAAATAGTCCAAGGATCGCCATCCAGCTCAGAGCCACATCAATACGCCACGTCAGACCCCAACTACATCGTGACCAATCAAAAATCTCACTGTGACCCTCAATACCTTCCCTGGTCTCATAAATGCCACTGGTCGGGTCACTATAGGAAAGACATTCCCACATGAATGAAGCCAGGAAATCAATGTCAAACCACCGCTAAATCCAAACGTCCCTATCCTAGAGCCATCGCCGTGAATTTTGGCTTGGCAGATCTGCCAACCTTCCATCTATTGCCATGAATGCTCCAGGCCTTCACGTGCGAACATAATAGAAACCCTGAAACACGTGAAATTGAATCTGGGCCATCAATCATCCATGATCTGATGGCCGCCTTTTAAATCTACATTAGCCGCTGAAGCAAGCTACCACCATTGGCAAGAGGCTAATAGGTCGGTGTAACATCCCAGCAGAGTCTACAAAGGATACCGAGTGCACCATAGAGTTAGGGAGAGATGGCCGAGTCAGCCAAAGATCTTAGCAAAGTTAAAAGATCACACTGAGAGCATGGCGGGGTCGGCGTAACAAAAAAAAGTTGGCCAGACCGCAAGAATTCATTGCAAAGAGAAACCAACACTCACCCAGAGGTCTCCATGCTTGGTGAGATGTGACGGCGAAGAGAAAATGTCTCACCGACAGAAAACCCTAGTCAACAATTTGGCGGACCGGACTAGGAAACCATTTCACGGTAACCGTCAGGTAACTTTCATTGAGGCCGTTGATTATCAACACATGCACAAAAGGAGTCACATTAGTAGCTTAGCTATTAACCTGGGGGACTTCAACGTTGGGGGAAGTCACACCGAGAACCAAAGGGGCCACCATAGTCAGTAAGACAAACCCAGGTCAGGAAGACCTCACCTTGAAGATAATAACTCTCACTGAAAGGAAAGCCTTTGAAAGAAACCTCCTACGCGATGTTGATGTGACCTTATGTTTCCTTCACCGATGCAACCTTCTCCCTTGTGAATGTCACTATAGCCCGAGGTGATTGGTGAGATGTCATATAGATCATGGAATTATACCGAAAACCCACCTCATTCTTCATATGTCGCCGAGACTTATGACCTTGTATACTGATGCCCCAGCATTCACCCATTGTCGCTGTAGCTTATTGCTCTTGGGGAGACCCTTTGTAGATACCACATTGCTTTGCCAAAAACTTTGAGCCACAATGTATCGCCAAGACACCGCCATCCCGAAAATCATCCGAGGTCATTCACATTCACCAAGACAAAATGGTTCTCTTGTCGACAGAGTCCACCTATCGCCATAACATGAAATCCTCGGTGAGATGCTATGTGGAGTGAAAAGTTATGCTGAAACAACCAAGCATGTTAGGTCACTGAGAGAAGAGAGAACTCCTGTCGAGTGCCACTTTAAATCATGTTGGCAAGACCTGACCCCTTCGCCAAGACCTCCCGCCGCAATACAAAACATATGCCGATAGAATAAAAAATGCACCTATCACTGAGACATCATAAACTCATCAAGAGGCTAGCCTGATAGCCAAAAGATATGCCGATAAGGGTTCCCGCCATCACCACAACAAGAGGAATGTCTCGCCAACAACCTGCAATAAAGAATAGTGGTACATACACAGGTCGGGGAGACAATTGGGTACCTATGTTGACATGAACCGGAATAAAAAATATGCATGACACAATGGATTCAAATGGATCACACAATAGAATATGAGCGAGGAAATATGAGGAAGGGACAATATGCTAATGAAAAGGGCTCAATTTGAACACTCATGGATGCAATTGACTATGAAAATTTACAAAATTTTATAGTTCTAATAGAACCAGAGGGAGAAACACCCCATAGCTAAAGTTTTATCATGAAAAACCAGAGTACACAACTAGACAATGAGAAAACCAGAAATGGCACTAACGTAGGCTCCAGTTAGGGGATGTATGTCCCTGGTGGGCATAGCAAGAATTTAGATCACTGAGAGAGTAGATCAGAAAAGAAAGGACCAAAACCAACCAGGAACTGGTCTAGACAGAACCAATAGACATAAACAAGAAAACAAAACGAAAACAAAACCCTAAGCTACTATTCATGGAAAAGAGATACCTCAATAGAAGTACAACTGCATGAACTGTCTAGGAACTGGTAGTTTAAGAATCTCATCTGTCAGAGCCCGAAGAACATATGAATCTTCTCCCCATTTATCGCTGATCATGAACGAGCCTAACCAAATGGCATCAAAATTCCCATGCTTCCCTTTGTCTTCTAATCTGGCATTCCATAATAAGACTAAATCTCCCTTCTCAAAGTTCCTTGCTGATGTCCTTTTATCATATAGGTTCTTTACCTACATTTGCAACTTGGCATTTCTCCTTTGAGCATCCCTTCTAGTCTTATCCAGCACTGTGAGAGCATCCATTCTCAATTGCATCTCATTGTCAACTTCATCGTCATATACCTAGATAAACTTGTACATCTCTATCAGGTTGTTTTGGGGCAACCTTGCATTTATTCCATAGACCAAGTCAAATGGGGCATAACCGATTGCCTTCTTCACAGTCACCCTATCTACCCAGACAACCAATTTCAACTTAGAATCCCAGGCTCTCTTATTCTAATCCAAGATTCTCTTGATGATCTTCATTAAGCTCTTGTTGCTTGAATTAGCTTGTCCATTTCCTTGTGGGTGATATGGTGATGAATAAGAAATTTGGATACCATATTTTTCACAAAACTTAGTATATTCTTTAGACCTAAAACACATATCATTGTCTGATACAATTCTTTCTGGGCATCCAAACCTTGTCAGTATATTGTTGAACAAGAAATCAATCACCACCTTGCTAGTTGCTTTCTTTATTGGGATTACTTCCACCCACTTAGTAAAATAATCAGTGGCTACTAATATCCAGGAGTGGCCTCCACTAGATTTGCATGTTATTTCCCTTATAAAATCAATGCCCCAAATTTGAAATGGAGATTGCATAGTAACTGGTCTGAGTGGAAGGTTACCAGAAAATTTTAACTTACCAGAAAAACTCTGACAAGCATCACATGTCTTCACAAACTAATGTGCATATTTAAATATAGTAGGCCACCAAAAACCAGCCCTCATCACCTTGTGTGTAGTTGTATTGGCCATGTAATGTCCACCACAGACTCCACCATGCATCTCCCTTAGAAGTTCTAGTGCCTGATTTTGATCAACACATTTCAGCATGACTCCTTCTCTACTTCTCCACCACAAATTTCCTTGTATGATAACATATCTAATAGCATGTAACTTCAATGTACTCTTCTGATTTTTGTTCAGGTCATTGGAGTACTTCATCCTCTACAGATAATAGATTGCATTCTTATACCACTTAGAGTGTTCCATATCACATATGTTCGATCTGTTTTCCTCTTCTAATGAGTTTATTTGATTTGCTTCCAAATTGGTCCAAGCCATAAGCTTGGCCAATCCTTGTCCCCTCACCAACTTAGTGATTTGGACCTCAATGTTAAACTCTTGAATTCTATTAATCCATCTGCATCTCCTTCCTAACACTTCCTGCTATGTAAAAATGTCTTTAACAACTGCACTAGGCACATATGCAATTATGACAACTCCCATTAAATAAGGCCTGAAAGCTTTGACAGCCTTGACTAGTGCATATGCCTGTTTCTCATTTATGTCATATTTCAATTCTATAGCTTGTAAAGACTTACTGAAGAAGGCTATGGGCTGCTTGAAACCATTATCATTCTTCTATAACAACACCCCTGCTACAGTGTGAAAAGAGGCAAACATGAACAATTGGAAAGGCTTTGAGTAATCTGGTGTCTTCAACACAGGAGCATCTTTTATTGCTTCTTTAATACCTTGAAAAGCCTTTAAGGGCTCTTCTGACTAGACTATCCTCTCATTCTTCTTCAGCATTTTGGAGATAGGTTTGCTGATTTCTGCAAAGTTAGTGACAAACCTTCTCAAGAAGTTTATTTGACCAAAGAAATATTGTCCTCCCTTGACATTCTTTGGTGGTTGGATCTTATCAATGGATGCTATACTTTCTAGATCAATTCTGATGCCATCTTTCGAGACAATGTGCCCCAGTAATTTTCCTTCCTTAAGCCTAAAGGCACATTTCTTGGGATTAAGGGAAATACCATATTCCAATGCTCTGACAAAGATTTTCTCTAAGTGAGAGCAATGGTCCTCTTCTTTCTTGCTGTGAGCAATCAAGTCATCTTGGTAAACAACAAGGAATAGTTCTAAAAACTCAGCAACGGACACATCCATGGCTCTTTGAAAAGTGGCACCAGCATTAATTAGGCCAAAAGTCATTCTCACATAGACATAAGTTCCCCAGGGTGTGGTGAACGTTGTCTTGTACTGCTCTGATTCTTTCACCATGACTTGGTTGTAACCAGAGAATCCATCCATCATGGACATCAATTCACACCTAGTCACTTTCTGCAGCATAGCCTCCATGTTTGGGAGTGGATAGTTGTCTTTCAATGATGCAATATTCAAATTTCTAAAATCCACACACAGCCTGAGATCACCATTCTTCTTTTTGATAGGAACCAAATTGGACACCCATGATGAGTGCCTTATAGGCCTAATAATCCTTGCATCACTCAATTTTGTTAGTTCTTCCTACATCTTGGATCTCAAGGTTGGATTAATAGGCCTTTGCTTCTGCCTGAATGGTCTCACATCAGGCTTCAGAGGAATTTTATGCTGGAACAAATCTTCCCTGTAAGCCTTCAAGTCATCATAAGACCAGGCAAACACATGCCTATATTTCCTCAATAAGGTAATCAACATCTTCCTTACATGAGGCTTCATCTTCTTGCCTATGTATACCTTTTTTGGTGCACTATCAGTCCCTAGATTAATTTCTTCTAGGTGTTCCTTATGGATAGCTGCCTGTTTTGTGTTGGACTTATCTGGTCCTTCAAAGATTCTCTCCAATGCTACCAGCCCTTTTGGGATTTTGTTGCTCTTTAGTTGAATTACTTCATTCCCAAACAAAGTCTCTCTACCATTTTCTTCTACCACATATGAGCCAAAATCAATCTCCTAATGCTCATATTG
The DNA here is from genome assembly GCA_007258455.2 of Sequoia sempervirens. NCBI lineage: Eukaryota > Viridiplantae > Streptophyta > Pinopsida > Cupressales > Cupressaceae > Sequoia > Sequoia sempervirens. The sequence continues at coordinate 433,853,533 of VDFB02075321.1, forward strand.
GTCAACATAGTGTAGGAATCTCAAAATATCATTGTCATCTTGGAACACCTGCCAATTGTAGACATTATCAGGCATTGCAGGCCTGGTTTGTACCTCAATACTAGAAATGCCATTAAAGGTCACTTCATCTAGTTTAACAACGATATTGGCTAACAAGTCAGCCTTAGCATTTGTCCCCTTTATATCCAATCTATTCCAAAGGCATCAAATGCCTCAATTGTATCCCATACTTCATTCCTATATTGCCTCAAGTGCCTATCTTTAGTGATAAATCTAGACCTGACTTGAGAAACAATCAGCTCTGAGTCACCAAATACCCTTAACAGTTTTATCCCATGATTAGAGGCAATTTTTTAGGCCAAGTAGAAAAGCCTCATACTCAGCCACATTGTTTGTACATGCAAATTTGAGTAGAAAGGAATATTTAAAAGTCTTACCTTAGCAATACACTAGCACCTGAGCCATCCTTGGAGCAAGCTCCATCAAAGTACATAGTCCAAACTGACTCTTCTAAGGTAGTCTGTATGACTTCTTTGACTATTGGTACTAACTTGGTCTTTCCATCTTCTTGTTCTCCCTCCTCAACTTGAAAGGTATCCATATCAGTATCAACAAAGTTGATAAGTGGAGGTTCTTCTATTTTACCAGCAGATTCAATCATATGCTTGCACCTTGACTCCCGGGCAATCTTAACATCCTCCTGATCAATGGAAAAGGTAGCAAAGGATAAGTCACATTGTATACTTCCTCCCATAGAAGCACACCATTTCCTTGACAGTAGCATTCCATATGCTGGAGGGATGTTAGCTACTATGACACTCATGACAAGTTCCTTCTTAGGGAAGGCTGCCAGTCTATATGATACTTCATTTATGATTCCAATCACAGGGATCTCCCTTGAGTCCATAGCATAGCATTTTCCATAAGTGCTATCCACCTTTAAGCCCATTTCCTCCATGATTTTAATAGGAATCACATTATTTGAGGCACCTGAATCAATCATATAATTTCTAAGCAAGTTTCCATTGATAATCAGGCTCAGAAAAAGGGGGTTGACCAGATTAGGGTTAGCAGTGATTGTAGTTCCTAGATAGACTTCAGGATTCCCATTTGCGTTCAGTCGAGCTGCATCATCCTTCACTTGGCCTGCACTTGTTTCAGGTATTTGAGCTTCCATTTTGGGTTGATTGTTCCCAGCAATGCTCTTGATGACCACCATTGTTTTATGCTTGTGGTCATCAATCCTCATCATCTTAAGAAGCGGGACTGTGACCCTTATCTAAGATAGGACCTGAAACATGTCAACTAGTGCATAACTTGGAATCTCTGGGAATATAACTTCATGAGAAGTCAGTGCATCTATTTTCTTACCCTCACTTTGATTTGCAAGCCTCAATTCTTTCATCTTTGTATCTGATGAAGTAGCTTCACTGGTTATCTTAGCTTTGTCATTCTTTTTAGCCCAAATTCTTGGCTCTTTGACTTCCTTGGTTTTGGTACTCACCTTTATGTTCTTAGTTTTAGCATCTTTAGGATCAGTATCATTTTCTTTGATGAATATTCCCCCTTGGTGACCTAGATTAGCCTTTACCACCCTATTTCTGAGGTGAAAATCATTTCTAGCCTGAGCTCTAGCGGCCAATGCAACTGCATACTTTTCTATCTCTTCATTAGAAGGTCTCCTCAAAGAAGTTCCATAGGTTTCAAGGTTGTAAGTAGTAAACTGATCATCTCCTTCTCCATCATAAAGTAATGGTTGCTAATGAAGAAGACCTTGTCTTTGCATATCTATCTCATTTGTATCAGCACCACAGTCAGAGGAATATTCCTCATACTCCAAATCTGACTTGGTCAAGAACGCATTCGAAGTCTCATTAGGGTTGCCAAGATAATCACCTTCCTCATAACTTCCTTTCTTTTCTTCCACTTCCTTGGCCGCAATAGCGCACTGATGTGAGGAGTGTGGAATTTCACATGCATCACACCATGGTAGATCATCTGCCATGTTTGAGGTATTCTTCTGTAATGCATCAGGCACTCCATGGAGGTTCCTTTGATTATTGGGAACAAGCTTCCCATTATTCTAGTTGGTATGGTATAGGTAATCTTGTAGCCTTGGGGGCCTTTCATTTCTCTAAAATTAAGGCTTTTCAGACTTTGCTTGTTTCTATAGTAGGTTCAAAACTTGATCCCATTTGTCATCTGGTGCTGCATCTTTGACCCCTTTCTCATTTGAAGGATTAGAGGCTTTGGTAAGCCTGGGATCATCTCTCCTACCCATCTTACTAGATGCTCTTCTATTATTTTCAATGTTTACAACCATCTTGTAAGCCTCTTGTAGGGACTGTGGATCTTTGTCTCCGAGCAAGTAGCACATCTTGCTGTCATAGGCATTACAGTAAGTAAATAGACATGATCTTTCATTAGGTCGAAGAGAAATAAGGACCTTAGCCATTGCTTTCTTGAATCTTGCATTAAATTCAATAGCCATTTCATTATGTCCCTTTGTGATATTATTGAAATCATGTAGCCTGAACCTTGGGTCAGTCTGGTCACCATACTGTTCTCTGAAAATTCTGAAGAAAGAATTCTTAGAATCAATGCTTAAATCAGACAGACTTCGGTACCAGTCTCTTGCATCCTCTATCAGAGATTGCATGAATTATTTCATGGCTACATCCTCATCCCACAGCTCAAAGTCTTCTAAAAAACTTTGAAAAGCTTTAAGGTGATCCTCACCACTGATAGCATTATTACCTGCAAACTTTGGTAGATGTTTCCTAGCTTTATCAGGTACAGGGTTTGGGTAACCGGGGATATTATCAAAACATAACTACCTGTATTTTTCAGTATGAGTCACTCCTCTTCTCACAGGTCTTCTTTCTTCAGCCTGGGTATCAGTGTCTCTCTATCTTTCATCTTCATGACCTGATTGTCGACCTTGAGGCTCTTGTAGATCAACAAAATGGGCAACTTTTTCATGACCTCTAGGGGGTGGAAGGGAGCTGGAAGGATTATCTTTGGGTGAAACCCTATCACCATGGTTAGGGTTTGAAGAAAAAGATCAACCATATGTGTTTTGAGCATCAGGGATAGGATCCTTCAAAGTAGATTCTAGGAAACTAAGCTTCCTTTTCATTTCTTTGTTTGCTGCAAGTAATTCCATCTCCCTTGTTTTTCTCTCCAACTCCTCATTTTCTCTCATTAGCTTATCAAAAAGTGAGGCAGTGTTATTTTGATTTGTGTTCTCCTCAGCATCTCCTTCATTTATCCTTACTCCTTCATTTCCTCTCTTTTCCTGCATAGGACGCTTACCTTTGTCCACATTTTGAGGCTGTTTACTGGTATTCCTAGGAGGAGGAACATGTTCCTCAACTCTATGAATTTGAGGTTTATTTGTGATCTTATTAACCAGGGGGTCAAAGAGGATCCTCCCTGAAGTTTCTGGAAATACCAAGGTATCCTCCTCATTTTGTTGGGCTGCCAATCTATCCATGGCTTCCATCTCTCTAACTCTTCTACGTAGCTCATCCCTCTGATCCATAGCATCTCTTATCTTTTTCTCTTTTGCTACTTCTCTCTGTTTCCTATTCTCATTTAGTGCAGCAATTTGCTGATTAATTCTTTGTATATCATTAGAGATCTCATCCTCATCAATTAATGTAGACTCTCTATCAGAAGTTGTACTAGCAGTTTGGTATAGATGCGGGTTGTGGGAATAGTGATCCCTAGTGGATGAATCATTTGGGAAAAAAGTAGCCCTAAGAGGTGTGGGAGTAGGGAATTCTATAGTTCTAGCATGCCAGGTATTCCTATTATTCCTTTGGAATCTACCCCTTCCCCTTTGTTGTATGGCATTTTGGCCATGATCTGATGAATATTCATTTACAATATTTTTCATATGCACTTCCCCTCTCTCATTGAATACATTATCATCTAAATCTACCAAATCTCTTTCACTTTGTGAACTAAAATGAGAAGAAACTTGATGTTCAGGGGTGGGATGCGGTGTAGACATACCTTTTTGTGCTAGTTTTTCCTTCACCCATTTGCCTTTGTTTCTAGGAAACTCTTCTTCCAGCTCCTACTCTGGATGGTTTCTATAATAACCTCATGTTCACCTCATTTGAACTGGGATTCCTTCAGCCTTCTTGACTCTCTTTGAATTTCTACTCCGAACTTCTTCTATATCTTTAAATATAGGTTACATTGGTACAAAGACTTCAGAGTCACCACCCAAGCTTCTTGGGATAGATCAGTAACAATGGTGTTACTTTTTGATATACAACAAGACTTTCAGAGCTTGGTAACTACAACTTTGACAAGAATAAGACTAGGAATGACTCAGGAATATAAACACAAAGGTAGGGACAGAAGCTATGCTTGATCAATGCTCTCAAATGACAAACTCTATGAACAAACTATGGGATAAAACACCTTGGAGATTCTATTCAATATGAAACATAGGTCCCTAGCAGAGTTGCTAATTTTGTTGGTATGTTTTCACAACTAACCAGCAGGTCTGAGCAAGCACCTATGAGCTTGCCACACTCAATGCTTGTATGCTTGCTATACAAGTGGCCAACTAACGAGATGCAATACCTAGTTACTGCATTCTCCTTCACTTAGGGCTCTACAAGACCCAAGAGGGTGTTCCTTAAGCACACTATGAGATTTCTCGTAAGCAACCAGTGCATACTCTTACAAGACTTCAAATAAAACTAAGCAGATGCATTCTCCGACATGGTTAAAGTGTACACACTCATCCAAGAGATGGAAAATCATTGGATAAGAAAGACAAATTAGCAGAGAATGAAACTCAACACAAATATCATTCATGAAATAGGGAACATTAACTTGAATGAATGTTCTTAAGCAAGATAACTAAAACCCTAAAGACAAATAGCATATATCAAATCAGTACCAATATCCATTGGGCTAGGCGTCAAGACAATCTGCAAATAGAAGGAATGATTACTTGGACCAATAAAGCCTATGTGAAACTAACCTTATTAATCCCACAGCTAGTGATCAGATCTTAAAGACTACTTATCAAATCCTTCAATCATACATATAAATTTATGAGATGATGAAAGCAATTTAACTTGTTCCTTGAACATGAGCTATTATCAAAACAGACAATGCAAGAAAGTATTACAAAGGCTAATGGAATGATCCTTGATCAGTTTTATTAACAATTCAAATGTACAATCCAAAGGAGAGATTCAAAGACCTAAACAAATACATTCGAGTTCTGGTATGCATCCAAGAACCTTACAATTTATAGACTATAACCCTAGACCTCAAAATCTGGTAAAAACCTGACTCTATGACTTAGTGCTCTTTTTAGTTCTGACTTCAGTATCTGGCCGAAGACCCTTACAAATGATTTAGAAATTCCTTTTAAATAGTCCAAGGATCGCCATCCAGCTCAGAGCCACATCAATACGCCACGTCAGACCCCAACTGCATCGTGACCAATCAAAACTCTCACTGTGACCCTCAATACTTTCCCTGGTCTCATAAATGCCACTGGTCAGGTCACTGCAGGAAAGACATTCCCGCATGAATGAAGCCAGGCAATCAATGTCAAATCCACCGCTGAATCCAAACATCCCTATCCTAGATCTGTCACCATGAATTTTGGTTCGATGGATCTAACAACCTTCCATATGTCACCATGAATGCTCCAGGCCTTCGTGTGCGAACATAACAAAAACCCTAAAACATGTGAAATTGAATCTAGGTCGTCAGATCCTTCCATCTGTCACCATGAATGTACCAAGCCTTCACGCGCAAACATAACAGAAACCTTGAAACACGTGAAATTGAATCTGGGCCGTCGATCATCCATGATCTGAGGGCCGCCTTTTAAATCTCCATTAGCTGCTGAAGCAAGCTACCACTGTCGGCAAGAGGCCAGCAGGTCAGCATAACATCCCAGCAGAGTCCACAAAGGATACCGAGTGCACCATAGAGTCGGGGAGAGATGGTCAAGTCAGCCATAGATCTTAGTGAAGTCAAAAGATCACATCTAGAGCATGGCGGGGTCGACATAACAAAATGAAGTCAGCCAAACTACAAGACTTCATTGTGAAGAGATACTAACACTCGCCCAGAGGTCTTCATGCTCGGTGATATGTCACGGCGAAGAGAAAATGTCTCACCAACAAAAAACCCTAGTTAGCAATTCGGTAGACCGGACTAGGAAACCATTTCATGGTAACCGTCAGGTAACTTTCATCGAGGCCATTAATTATCAACATGTGCACAAAGGGAGTCACATTAGTAGCTCTGTCATTAACCTGGGGGGAATTCAACATCAGGGGAAGTCACACCGAGAACCAAAGGGGCCGTCGTAGTCGGCAAGACAAGCCTGAGTCGAGAAGACCTCACCCCGATGACAATAACTCTCACTGAAAGGAAAGCCTTTGAAAGAAACCCCTACGCAATGTCGCTGTGACCTTATGTTTCCTTCGCCGATGCAACCTTCTCCCTTGTGAATGTCGCTATAGCCCAAGGTTATCAGTGAGACGTCATATAGATCATGGAATTATACTGAAAACCCACCTCATTCTTCATATGTCGCAGAGACTTATGACCTTCTATACCGATGCCCCAACATTCACTCATTGTCGCTATAGCTTAGTTCTCTCAGGGAGACCCTTTGTAGATACCACATTTCTTTGCTGAAAAATTTGAGCCACAATGTATCACCAAGACACCACCATCCCAAAAATCATCCAAGGTCATTCACATTCGCCAAGACAAAATGGTTCTCTCGCCGACAGATTCCACCTATCGCCATAACATGAAATCCTCGGTGAGATGCTATGTGGAGTGAAAAGTTATGCCAAAACAACTAAGCATGTTAGGTCACTGAGAGAAGAGAGAACTCCTGCCGAGTGCCACTTTAAATCGTGTCGGGAAGACCTGACCCCTTCGCCAAGACCTCCCGCCACAATACAAAACATATGCCAATAGAATACAAAATGCACCTGTCACCGAGACATCAAAAACTCGGCAAGAGGCTAGCCCGATAGCCAGAAGATATGTCGATAAGGGTTCCCTCCATTGCCACAACAAGAGGAATGTCTCGCTGACAACCTGCAACAAAGAATAGTAGAACATACACAGGTCAAGGAGACAATTGGGTACCTATGCCAACATGAACCAGAATAAAAAATATGCATGACACAATGGATTCAAATGGATCACACAACAAAATATGAGTGAGGCAATATGAGGAAGGGACAATATGCTAATGACAAGGGCTCAATTTGAACACTCATGGATGCAATTGACTATGAAAATTTGCAAAATTTTATAGTTCTAACAGAACTAGAGGGAGAAACACCCCATAGCTAAAGTTTTATCATGAAAAACTAGAGTACACAACTAGATAATGAGAAAACCAGAAATGGCACTAACAAGGACTTTCCATTTGTGGAGATTGACCCATATAGCAAGAGTCCCCTTTTGGATCCATCTTGTCGGAATCAACCACGTGATATTGGCGTTTACTCCAATACCCACATTTATATACCGGTTGGAAATACTCTTGGCTTTAGAGTGTTACCGGTTGAGTCGTTCCCTTCAGTGAGTACTTTTCCCCCAAGGCAGACCCTCTAGGATAAACAAAGGTGAATGAAGAACAATATTTGTTACTTGATCAATCCTTATTGGCAACAAGGAGAGAGAATATACGCAAGAATTCCCCCCACTCACACTTACACAAGATGTTCAATTTTAAACCCAAATTGAAGTGTGGAGGTGATTTATTTTTTTTACCCTAAAGTCATGAAAAAGGCCTTTTGATTCTCAAGATCGCTATAAAGTGTGAGAGAAGCGCATATGTCCTTTTTCAATGCCTTTAATTCAAGTAAGCCCTCACAAAAAACAAAGTTACACTTGTTCTTTTTAAATCTACAAAGCAAAATGTTAGTTCTTTTTAAGCACCAAATGACAAGTGAGAGACATTTTGTTCAATTTGTTAACCAAAAAAAACTTTAGTATGTTGTTGATCCTATTGTTTGTTTTAGCCCTTTGCAAGAAATAAAAAAGAAGATTCTTTTTAAACCCAAAGGAAGTTAGTATCCTAAGAAAGAAGTGCTAATAATTCCTTGAAGAAGTGTTAAACAAACACTAAAGTGTTTAAAAACACTTTGATTGGATGAAATATCATCATCATGCTCCTCCTTCCATTGTTTTTGATTTCCAAGCTACAAGTGAGAAAAACCAGTCAGATTCTGGAAAATACAGAAGTTAAAAACCAGAAAATAGAAGACACATTAATCATAAATCAAAAGCACATGCTAAAATCAAAATTTCCCTTTTTACTGTCTTTCAGCGTCACAACTCGTAACTGCGTCACAGTTTGATTTCTAAGCGGTGCCCTCACAACATTGCTCACCAGTCAGTGGCACTCTGTGTCAGGATAGAGAGCTCAACTCTGTCACAATTTTCACCCAGCTTCGCGGTTTTTTAAAAATTTGAAAATTCCTACAAGCCGACGAGTCCAGTGATAGAGTTTAAAATTCAAATATTTTTGCGGGACGAGTCCAGCGTCATAGTTTTAATTTTAAGCGGTGCCATATAGCAACGCTGAAGAGCCAACAGTGCCAAAACAATGACATTAAGGTCCCAGTGTTGGAATTTTTTGTGTGAGTGAAAACGCAAAATTTTTAAGAAAAGATAAGAAAGAATTATCCCAGGCCCTTCTTCTAGTGCCAAATGTGTGAACCCAACCTTGGTACCTGCAAAACAACAAGAATAAACAAGTTAAACAAGTGATTACAAGCCAAAACAAGGATTCCCCATGAAATCCATTTACAACTTCAAACTAGGAAAAAAATAACAAAGAACACAATGAATAATGATAAAACAAAGATTAAATCCTAATTAGATGCTCATGATCCCATGGGGGAATTGGTGTCAATTTGATGTGAAAATTGGCCATTTCCCAATTCGTATGATGCAAACTTGATGTGTTGAAAATGATTGATCCACTTTGTTGGTGAAGAATGAGAACTCCAAGCCAAAATCTTCAATGATAATGGATAAAATTCAAGAGGTATTTGAGCATGGTAACTTTTCCTAGATTGTGGATGATGAAATGAGGATATGAGCTCTTTATTTATAGAATTCCAAGATGGATGAATGTCCAAATTTGAGCAATGTGGGACTAACATTCATCCAATGATATGATGCCACTTGTCAAGCTATGAATGGATGATGGATGTGCAAGATTTGGGGTTTGTGCCAATAAATGCATAATTTTGAATTTCAAATTTGTTGAAATGACATGCAAGAGGGAAGGGAAAATGCAATAAATGCCACTTGGCTCAAGGCAAAGGACATGTAAGATGAATTTATTTCCTTGTTGGATGTACATGTTGGCTTGGAATTTTTGAATTCAAATTGAGAGAATATTCCAAAGAGATGCCTTGTGAGGAAAATAGAGATTTAATAAATGAATTGAATCTATTTTCATGTGCAACTTGCATTATCTAGAGGATGGGACATGAGATGAGATTAAATTAATCAAGGGTTAATTAATTTAATGAGAGAGATTAGATGATGTGACCTATTTGAATCAAATTTATGGATTTATTTAAATCAAATAAGAAGGGAATATGACCAGAGATTTAATTAAATAAGGATTTTGATTTATTTAATTAAAAGAGATGGTGTTAGATTAAATCAAATAAGGTTTTAATTTATTTAATTTAATGGATAAAATTTAGAGATTTAATCAAATAAAATTGATTATTTAATTAAATAGGGATAATTAGTTCAGATGGATTAATTTAATTAACAAAAGAGATTGACTTGATTAGATAAAATGATTTATTTAATTAAGAGAGGAATATTGATGAATTTAATCAGATAGGGGGATTTGATTAAATGGTTAGACCGACAAATGATTTAGGAAGAAACAATGTTAGTAAGTCATCAGATGCATAATTTCAATTAGTATATTTTACGTGTCTACAGTATCCAATGCAGAGATGGAGACATGCCACCATGAACATAAATTGCAGAGTCTGTTAGATGAACACATAATAGAAATTAGGGTACATTGTGAGTAAAAGATGCCAGATGGAAATCAATGGTTAGGAGACTAAAGATGCAAATACAACATGATCTCCACCATCACTCGCTATCTTGTGGTTTCAACTTGCACACTTTTTATCTCTAGCGAAATAGCAAGAATGAGCCACGTGGCGGGTGGGGCCCAGGTAAGGTTTATATGTGCAAGTAAGAGCCTTGAAAGGGGAAGATGATTTTAAAATTTTATTTTCTTTTCTATAAAAGAAAAACTTTAAAATCCTTTTAAATGTTGCCAGTGATAAGTAAAATTAGAGTGAGACCCGCTAAATTTTTCAAAGATTATTGCCCGTAGAAATAGAATGGTAAAAGTATGTAGAATATTGAATGCAAAATATTTTTATGGCTGGAATAAAATATTTAAAATAAGAGATTTAAATGCCTCCACTAAAAAGGTGAGTAAAATCCTTCAGTTATGGTAAATAAAGTAAAGACATGGTATGGGTAAAGTTTTACTTAATGACTGTTTAAAAGGATGGAGAGAAAATATTTACGAGCAAATGTTGCATGTAAAAATAAAAGTGTACAAGGGGAGTATTTTACATTCATCGTGTAAAACTTATTTTATTGACTAGGCATGTAAAACACAAATGAAATCATGTGGTATTATTTAAAAGTGAGTTTATTCACTTTTTAAATAAATTTATGTGCTGGTGAGGTAAAGAGGCAGAAAATGAACTTTCACGGGTAGAGGAATTTTTCACACAGTAGGTAGAATGGAGTGAATTTCTCCACATAGGCATATTTTATGTTGCAAGACAACTTGGACAAAGGCAAATGAAGAGGAAAATTTAGTTACAAAGAGAGGATAGATGCTTTCAGAAGTTGTTGATTAATGGTGAATTGAGATTCCAGATGGCACTTCCTGATCAATTTTAGGGTTGCTTTTGGGGATTTCTCTCTTCTTATATTTCTTCTCTTCTCTTCTCATCGTCTTCTTTTGGTTCTGGGGTTTTGTATGAGGCTGGGGTAGATAGAGAAATGTCAAGTTCTAAGTCATAATATTGAGTCTATAAGCTGTAATTTCTAATTTTATGAGCAAATACAACCAATTTGTGCAAATAAATCATGAAAGTGTGTTCACATTCATGAATATCTTCAAATTGTCTCCATACTTGTACAATTTAATCATATGAATTCAATAATACAAATTATCTTTGAGTTTGTCATCTCAAATTTCATGAGATTGTGTTATTTGTTTATGGGTCTATTTCAAAGAAATGGTTAAATACTTTGAGTAGATAACAATGATTTCAAGTGTGCAGGTTGGATTTGGTAAGGAGAGTTTGATTGATAACAGGAGTGGGATTGTTGGTGTAAGACACTAGCAGTTGATGCAAGGCATTAACAATTTAAATCCACTGGTTGAATGTCATTTGCTGATGAATTCTTTTTGTGTTTGACTCCATGGCCCAGAATTAGACACTGATTTATCTTGCAGCTTAGTGCATCTCAAATTTTTTTTATAAATTCAAAACCATTTTAAATCCCTGTGTTATAGTGTTGTGGTTATCTCATGCTCCAAATAGTTGATATTACTGATGAACAACCAATTCTATTCAATATTATCCTATTATGTTGAGCTATTAAATGAGATGATTTGTTGTTGTTAATGTTGTTTATGATAATAGTGCAAAGATTGTAAAAGCATTAAAGGATCACCCTCCCAGGTCTTGCAGAGCCCAAAGTGTAGGAGGCTTTTTAAACTCCCCATCAGTTGGTATGGGTCCTTCGAGCTTCCCTTGATTGGAATTGGAAATTCCATAAGTAGATTAGAAGACCAGCTTGGTCACAAAAAAAAAAACCAACACCAAGTACTAGTTACCATCCTTAAACTAATGGGAAAATAGAAATTATGAATAAATGACTAATGGGAAAATTATGAATAAATGGCTAGAAGGATACTTGAGGAATTATGTTACAAGTCAACAAAACTCTTGGGTTAAATGGTTGTGCTTTGGAGAATACTACTACAATACTACATACCACATTTCCATTAGAATGATCCCATTAAAGGATCTCTATGGGTATCAAGCAACTGCTTTTGGAAGCTTAGTCATCTAGGACAACAAAGTACCAAGTGCTAAAGATTTCGTACAACAAAGTATGGATATCATGAAAGCTCTCAAAGATAATCTTCATCATGCTCAAAATCAACAAAAAAATTATGCAAACTGAAATCATGTTGAAAGGACATTTGAAATTGGAGATATGGTTTTTTTGAGACTCCAACCCTACAAGCAATATTCAATCAAAGTAAGCAGTGCAGAAAATTTAAAGCTTCGATTTTATGGTCCCTACAAGGTCCTAAGGAAAATAGGTGAAGTGGCCTATGAATTGGAATTACCAAACAATAGCAAGATCCACAATATCTTCCTTGTGTCCATACTTAAAATGGTTCTTGGGCAATAGGTTAATCCATGCACAAAATTACCACCTCTTGATGATGAGGGTAGACTTGTTTTGGAACCCAAAACTATCTTAAACATGCGAGAGAAAAAGTTGAGAAACGAAAATATTTCTGAATACTTGATTAAATGGAAAGGGTTACCTGAGGAATATGCTATATGGGAAAGTGAAGAGATCTTAAAACATTCATGTTTGAATTTAGCTTGAGGACAAGCAAATTCGGGAAGGGCAGACTGTCATGACCCTCAAATTTGTAAAAACACTAATATGAAATGTTTTCAAGAAAGTAACAAAATTGAAATGTAAATAATTGTTATTTATGATTATCCTTCATAATATTAAATGTTATTGACAATATCAAACTATTATCTTTATAAATATGTTTACCAAAACAAGCATTATGAAAATAATTATATTACTGAATATAGTAAACTAATAAAATAGTGAAATGAACATCGACTTAAAATATTTACCCATTATCGCTTTTGTTAAAGCATATATATAAAAAATTATAATGAACATCATTTGGGAAAAACTCTTGTGCAGCAAACTAGAATTGGTGTTTAGTCTCTAGGAAAACTAAGATGCCCTTTCAAGAGGAGGCGACTACTCAGAAAAGTCACATCCTACAATAGGGGGGTCGCATCCTTTGAACACGATTTAAGAAGGCTCTCGCATGACAAGAGAGGATCATCAAATGAAGAATAGAAAGAATGCAAGATTACACTGCACATGCCTTGAATTTATCGAATCGGAGGTAAGTACCTTCAGCCATCTGGAAGTGGTTGAGAGTTATATTTTCAAGAATGCAACTTACTACATATAGGGATTACTGTATAATGACTAACTTGGATCTTTTAGATTAAATACCAATGAATGTTTACAAATGTTCTAATCTATGATAATTTGTGAATTAAATTAACTATAATATGATTAATGAATGCATAGAGAGATTAAAAGACACATTCTACAATCAATAGATATATATGTCAATATGTAGAGTTCACCTATACAACATAAGTGAATGACAAATTCCACATCTAAAGATAAATGGATATTATTTATCAATGTCCCAATAATGATGCTTATAGGAATTATTGCACCTCATAAGCTATTATGATTCTTACTCCAAGAATAGATTATGGCCAAATCTCTTTCACTAATACCCCTTGTAGATAGGAAGTTTGTGGAGGGAAAGGTGGGTAATTCAGTCACATGATGGATGGTCCCAAGATGGGTAGGAAACCTTGAGGGAATCCACTTGGAGACTATTCACAAACCCTTGGCATAGTGATTCTACCATCCTCTCTGAGGTTAGGAAAGAGGAAAGGACAGAGATCTATTTAGTACAAGAATAATAAGTTATGTCAAAGATGATGTGCTTCACGCACAAGATCAAGGAATTATGTGTATTTTTTAGTAATGCATGATGTGTGTAGGTCCTCAAGGCAAGTTACATGTACAAGATTAATTATTTGGTAAATTCAAATTCTTGATCCTAACTTGTGCATATTTTGTTTCTAAGACAGGTTAGCCTAAGTTGAACAAGGGGCCATTACATTAAACCATTGGAATGCAATAAGTAGTTGGAAAATGGTTAGTTTTGGTTTGTAAATGCTTAAATAAGCCTTGTGAAGACTGAGTCAAGATTTGGTAAAAAGTTTTGGTGTTGAGCAATAAGAATACTCTGGTTTTCTATGTTTTAATGCTTTTATTTATTATTTCCCAGATTTGTGTGGGTCCGTACAACCTAAGAATGCACAATTACCTATTGGAGTTAATGATTTATTGATTCTATTCCCTGTTGCATTTTGTTTCATCTGATTTCTTCAAGGTTTAAGCGAGTTGGAGCATTTTTTTTGAAAACTGCCTATAACCCTTGTTTAGGGTTGGTTTGAGGCTAATAAAATGACTTCTCCTCCATTCCACCGATGAAAGAGATTCAAAATTGATGGAATAGATATAGGAAATATTTATTTTGTTTCCTTGAAGTTCCAGGAGTAGGGGTGGGTGGTTAGTGTTGTGCAGTTTTCGCACACACACCCTACTGAAAGCAGGGACCCTCTTTCGCTTTGGTTTTGGTGTTTTGGCCCTTTCATTTTGAGGTTTTTTCTTACTTTGGAATGTGCTAAAATGTTCATTTTGATTGCCTAAGTGTTTCCCTTGGGTTATTTATTGAAAATCCTAAGTTCTAGATTAATTTCGAGTTCTTACTCGGATTCGGGATTTTCCACCATGGTCAGTTTTTTCCAGATCCTGCTTGGACTCCGGCTGGACCCTATTGTTTGGGGATTTTTGGTATTCACAAATTTTTGTGTGGGCCAAATTTTCCCAGATTCAGCCCTGTTGTCAAATTCCTGAGTTTTCTGACTGTCTTATCAATTGCATTAATGACTTCGTGTCTGCTTTGAAGGATGTATTTATCTTGATTTTGGGATCTTTTATGCCATCATGCTTATTATTTTCCATCGTTTGAGTTGAGGACTACATCCTTTGAATTTGTTCTTTGAGCTTTTGATCTGATTTGGGACATTTGGGCTTGAATTGATTGATTTAGTGGTGATTTCTTGTGCATTCTTGCCCCTGTTCTTTGTGGACACCATTCTCTTCGCATTTGTTGATTCTGGGATCAATTTCCACTTTATAATAGTATGTGTTTGATTTCCTTGCTTTAAATTGATGATTATGGATAGTGCGTTGATGTTATAAGAGCTTCTAGGACTTGAATTCTTGAATATTTGATCACTTCATGACTAGGGTTGCATAACATTGATTAATTTATGATCTCCCAAGTAATTTATGAGTTTGTTGGTCTATTTTCATTTTGGTGAACTTACTTGAGAATCACGATTCTTTCCCCTAGTATGGTGTCGGCATTTGAATTACCTGAGCCATAGGTTTGCATGTGTGTTAATGGTAGATGTATAGGGTTTAAACCTAAGGCATCACCATTCATCTTTAGTTTGCTCTCAAATGAGCCTAGAATGCAAAGAAAATATTTTGAAGGTCCATGCATAACTTTCCCTAAGCTTAAATCATTGAAATCCATGATTAATGAGATGTTGTGTGTGAAATCATGATTTCATGTCACAATCTGGCTTTTGGCCTCAGTTCAGGATTTCTCTTTCCTTCAGGATAATCCATCTCTAGCATATTTTCCCACAAATTTGGTGAGGTGCAATAAAATTATCGCTATCATATACACCATCAACGAGACCTCCATCCTTTAGCTAGACCTTTCACCGAGCGCATTCCACTCTCGTCAAGCTCCCTTCATTTCAATTGAGGAGACCCTCCATCGGTCGGTGAGACCTTTGGGTGAGCTCACAACTCTTTCTGAGACCTTTACTTTTAGTGAGACTTTACTCCGACACCAACCTTTCGCTGAGACTACCAACGGTCACCAAGACCTCATGACGAAGCCTTCCTTTCTTGGCGAATTTGGATCTTCTTTCGGGGAGACCACATCTTGTCGGCCGGAGGTTATACTGATGAGACTCCATGTTGGTGAAGCATTATGCAGTCGACCAGACCTCTAGCCGAATTCAAAACCTATCACCGAAACATCCATTTGCTTCACTGAGACTCCCCCTCATCGACGAGACGTTACACCGAAACCACCTAATTTTAGTGAAACCTCATCCGATGGCATCCACCTTTAGTGTGACCTCCCAGAAGTCGTCAAGACTTCTCAACGACATGACAGTCTTTTGGCGACCTGAGACAATTCCATGGATTTCCACTAACGCCGCATTTTCCCGAAGTCCTTGGTCCCCTTTTTTTTTTGGAATTTGCGAAGTGTCTCTGTCTCTGTAGAAATTTGTCTTTGGCAGATTTTCCTAAAATTTAATAGAATGTAAGGAAACATGGAGTAGCATGATGTGTTAGTGATTTTCAATGCATTTTATTATTATTTCATACTATCTTGTGATCTCCTATGAGGTTTTTTGATTGAAAATGATCATATTTAATTGTTAGTAGGTGTTTGTTGATTATTCCACTGGAATCCGTTTGGCCCAAATTTTTTCGAAATTCCTCCCTGGCTCAGATTCTGTGGATGGTCCAGAAACCTGAAATTTGTTTTGATCATTTTATATGTGATTTAATAACACCTTGATTATATGAGGTTCATTCTAACGATGTTTTGATGGATTAACATTCCCTTCCTATGCTTTTTACTATGATTTCCATGTTGAGTGTAGGCTAAATCTAGCAAGGCAGTAGTTGGGTCCTCAATGTCTGATGTAGAGAAGATTAAAATGGACATTAAGAGCAAGGTCCTTCATAGTAAAATCAATTCAGTTTCATTAGAGGTGACTGATACAAATGTCAGATCATGGGATTATGAAGAATTTAAAGGAAGGATGGTGGTGGAGGATCTTCCTTTGGTGGCTAGAAGGATGATGGAATCAGGCTTATCCCATGTAGCCGGTTTCCCTTCCACGGTGCAATGTTATGACCTGGTCCTTGAATGTGCCAGGAATTATGATCAAGACACACAAAGGATTATTGGTCCTTAGGGGAGGGTTGTTGCAAATCTCAACCCTATTTCCATTACCCAAACCTTTGATATGCCAGACAAATCTCATGTGGTGGGATTCAGCTTTGAGGTGGCTCAGGAGTTCTACAATGAGTAGACTGTGAAGTCTCAACAATTTATCAATTCTTGGCTGGAGAAGCCCAAGTCTCATTATTCCAAACTACCCAAACAACTTTTCAAGATAAAGTTCAAGAAGGAATATTATGATGCCATCACTCTCCTTAGCAGGGTGGTTGGATTGAAAAATGCTGGCATGTTTGAGAATTGGATGTGCCATGTGATTATGAGGATGGAGTAAGAGAACATTAATTACCATTGGGTAGGGGTCATTAGCCAAGTAATCCATGAGCAGTTGTCCAATGTGTTACAAAAAAAGACCTTCACAATGACCTCATATTTGGTCTATGCACTTTCAAGATTCCACCCCTATAAAGGATTGAGTATAAGGGGCAACTTTGGACAGGTTATCATCTATGAGGTTTACCCTCAATTGCATCTAGGAAGCTCGAGCTATAGGAGGGCGAATGATGCATTCACCATGCATATCACTAGATTGCTTCAAGGTGCAGAGCATGTCAGGATTTCGAATCAAGCAAAAGAACTCATTAAGAAATATGGGGCATGGTTTATTTAGTTCCCAACTTTCTCCTACATTTGGATTGATGGCTGCCAGAGAGATCCATATAGACTTACAAGATACCCTACCAATCACATTCTACTGTTGGAGGTCACTAGGCAGATCTGTGACTTTGATGCCATTGTCAAGAGGGACAAGCATAAGACTGGATTTGGTGGGGACTTCCCATTGAGGATTGGCACTGGAGAGACTTTTCCTTCCATTGGTTCTGTCCAGGCTTTAGAGCAAGAAATGAGTACTCTTGGCCTGTCTTTCCACTCCAAGAGGTCCAGATTTGATAATACAGGAGAAGCTCAAAAGAAGGCCAGCAAAGAGTATAGCCATAAGGTGAATTTGGAGGACTACTCGACCAACTGCAGTGATGAATTTGAGGTCAGAAAGAAGAAATTCTCTTGGCTTCCAGTTGATTCAGTTTGATTGTATAATGTAAAGGAAATTCTTGATCAATTGGAAGATGATGGAAACTTGATCCAGGATCATGCTTATGATGCCATAAAAGATAGACCAATTAGTGATGTGGATTGGTTGGAGGAGAAAAAGACAAAATTAAAGCAACTAGTGGATCCAATTATCAAATTTACTAGGATGTGGCTAAAGCATAAGCTATGGGAGCTGGAAAATAATGGTGTACAGTGAACCTATGCACTAATGGGAGATTTGGATCCCCACTCCACCTCTAAAGAATCTACCAAACAGGATCCTAAGGGAAAGGGTAAGTTGGCTTCTCCATTCAAAATCAAAATTAAAGGTGTTCAAGAGGAGGAGGTCCAAGAGACAAAAAAATAAAGAAATCCAAAGGCCAAGAAGAGGACAAGGACTAGGAAGTCTGAGCAGAAAGAGGCTGAAGGGTAGAATCCTGAGGTTGATGTGTTTGTGCCCAAAAGGAGAAGAATCATAAAATTGTCAGAGAAGGCAAGCTCCAAGGTATGAGGGGAGGAAGTTGCCCACTGGTGGTAAATGTTGAAAGTTCAGAGGAGAAGTCCAAGGTGTATACAAGGAGGTCTAGGACTCCTTCTCCTAGGGACAGTGTACCTAAGGTTGATCTCCCTCCAGTGGTTTCTCATGAGGAGCAGCATGATGATGTGCCTTCCACTCATGAAGCTCAAACAAAACCAAGTGAGTCAGAGAATGTTGAGGATCATCTGGATACTGAAGGAGAAGAATTTCATGAAGGTGATCTCTATAGTGCAGAGGTAGAAGTTGAAAATATAATGCAATCCCCTTTGGTTGCATATGTGGATTCCCCTATTAGAACTGAAGAAGTCCCTCCAAGAGAAGGGGAAACAGTGAAGGATCCATCACCTGAACAAGAGGAAGAGCATGCTAAGGAGAAGGAAAGCAAGACAGATGAGAATCCTGAGAAGCAGAATTTGAGTGAGGAAGCACCTAAAGGTCAACAAGAAGAGGAAAAATAGGTTGAAGTGCAATTGGAATCCACTGTCTCTAGTTGGTTGGACAAGGAGATAAGGAGAAAACAAGTTGTTGTGGAAGATAGTCCACTGAATTGCGATGCACGACTAGCCAAGATTGGAAAAGACAAAGGTAAGAAGAATGCTAGGGTGATCTCGAGGATTGAAAGAGATGAAACTCATCATAGGGTTGTTCACATTGCAACCCCTACTCCAAATAAAAACAAGGATGATGTGGCTGAAAAATATTATAATGTTTAGACTTTCAATCTTAGGCCTACATCTATTGCGCAGGATATTTAGGATTACTAGGGTTCAAGTGCAATCACCGTGGGTAGGATGAGGAAGGAAATAAAGACCAAGCATGAGTTGAAGAAAGAAAATGAGAATCTCAGGAAATGCTTGGAGGATTTGATGAAGCCTCTGCAATCTATTAATCCCTCAGTTTCTGCTGCAAGACCTTTACCTTAGGAGACCATTACTGAGCTTGAAAAGATGAAAGCTTCCACTCTTGCCACTACAAATTGGTTGCAAGGAACCAAGGGTAATGAGGTTATCAAGGAGATTTTGTCAACTGCAAAGGATGTTATCATGGCAACTGATTGGTTGAAGGCGATGTTGGCGTAGGATAGGGAAGATACAGATCTCCTTCTGTAGAAAACCAAAACTATCATAGAGTACACCTGGGATAGGTTGGTAAGTGATGGAATTATTCCTTCCTCCAGGGCTGCCAAACCAAGGGAGTGGTATGAGGCATTGGAAATAAGGCAGAAAGTGTTGAAGAAAATTTACAAAAAAAGGAAGCAGATTGAAGATACCCTAGCCAGTGTTTACAATGGATCCATTGCCTTCTTTGAAATTATGACAGGAAGAAGGAAGATTGCACCCAAGTACTTGAGCTTGGAACAGTTGAGGAAGTGGTGGCATAATGTTTATGCACCAAATAATGACAATTCCATCTCTGAGCATCAGTTAGATGATGCGGCCACAAACATTGTTGTCATTGACAAATACCTAACATACAAGGTGGATTGGGATAGGTCGGTAAAGCAATCAAGGGAGGAGATTGCATCAATTGAAATACGACTTAGGATTTTTTTGTTACCACCTATGGCCAACTTGGATGGGGCACTCTTGAAAGTCCATGAATGGCTAGATTGGAATAGAGACAAAGGGGAAGGTAGTTAATGCCCAACTACATCGAGATTTGTGCTTCCCCATTATCACACCCTACATTGGTCCAAGCTACATTGGGAATCTCAGGCCAACCTCGGTGTATTTTGTGCATTTAATGCATTCCCTTGTTCCATTTTGACTTTCTCCTTGCCAGCTGGTGGTGCCTAATTAATGCTGCAAAACTCTTGCTAGGCAAACGGGTTTTTCTAGGGGGATTCTATATATTTGGCATTTTGCCTCATTTGTAAGGGTTAGAATATAGAGATTGATAGAGAGTAGAGATAGTTAGAAGCGAATTAAGTAGAGAAAGTTAGCAAGTAGTTGTTCTCAAGCAAATATTGTAACAAAAAGCTGGAATTGTTGCTACAGTGGAAATTTGAATGCAAGTAATGACTTTGTGATTTGGTGCAATACTTGTATTCTCTTGCTTTGCATGGTTCTTTTTATTCTATCTTTAAAATTTATTTGAGGAGGTTAATATTTAGATTAGATTCGATTCAATAATGTTTGTGATTTGATACTTGAAGTGTGGCATCAATCCCTTAGTCCATACTTTTCACAACCAACTGATTGTAAGTTGCTTTGCAAAGTTAGCCTGTACTTCATATTCGTTGTGCTTAGTTCAATTGTGAAGATTTGTTCATTTCAATTGTAATAAAGTTGTTTGAATGAATGTTCATGATTTGAAAATCTTACCTCTGAAGATTACACTATTTTCTGTAAGATTGCAGATTTATCCAGGTCAAGTAGAGATCGGTTTTGAGGGATTGGTCCATTTCAGTGTTTATCATTTGCATTGTTAATCTTAGGAGTAGTATTAGATTTAGAAATCTCTTTGAAACCCTTATCTTTTTCTATTTCTTTGATTATTGGGTTAGATCTAGGATTGAAGTATCATCATATCGTTAGATCTGATAAGTTGAGATTTAGTATTTTTCTTGTAGTAAGGTCCCATTGTGATTACCGACATTTTCACATTTTATCACTGAGTTGTTTATGCATTGTCAAGACCTAACATTAGAAACCTTGGGGTTATCTCTTGAGGCTTGCTGATAGAGATTTACCTTTCAAGTGAGATAGGATATTACATTTTGTCTGAGTTGTTGTTGTGCAGAAAATACCATCAATAAGATTGGCGCTAGGAGGGCCTGAATAAGCAAGCTAGATCAATTTTTGAACGCCATTTCTCCTGAGAGATTCAGAAGAAAAACAAGATCTTCTCCAAGAGAGAAAGAATTTCAAGAATTACCAGACCCCACTAGGTCAAGAAGGACCAACAGAAGGGGAGAGTCATCATCATCCCATCCACCTCCCACATCTCCATCATCCCCATCTTTATCAGATTCGTCTAAGTTTGAGGCCATTCCTAGTCAACAACCTCAGCCAGTCATAAATCAGCCATTACCACCCCCACCCCTGCTAATGGCTTTCCTAGCAACCAACCCATCTCCATTAAGTTTTGTCATTTACAATGTCATGCCCAAAAACCCTGAACACTTATGTTCAAAATTCCATGTCAATGATCCCAATAGAACTGCTCAGGAACAAATCAGGATCTTTTAGACTAGCCTTAAGGATAGAGGGATAAACCACAAGGATGTAGCTTGTAGATTATTTCCTTATTCACCAAGGGAAGATGCATTTCATTGGTACAATCATTTACCTATTGGATCTATCCAACATTGGACTGAGCTAGAGACTACATTTTTGCAAAAGTTTTGAATTCCCATTAGTTCCAATGAACTCTACCATCAGTTCACTAATGTTAAGAGGAAGGTCAATGAGCCTATAGGATCTTTCAACAATAGGTTTCATCATGCTTATACTAGACTACAGGCCCCTTATGTTGTTGATGAACCCACTGCTCTAGAAGTTTATTATGAGGGACTTGATAGTTTGACAGCTACCTTTATGAAGTGGAGTAATAACCCTCCTTCTATTCTACTTTATGCATACGTAGAGGTTGTGAAAGTTAGCACTAATCTAAGGCAACATTTGTCTGGGCCTTACCCTCATTAGGACCTATTGCTCACCCTAGACAATTTCCAGCTCTCAACCAAGCTCTGGCAAACCATACTCCAATCATGAATCTAGTACCTCAATTGCCCCTGGTCCCTCACCTAGGACCTTCCATAGGACAAGTTTCATCCACAATTAGTTACCCTCAGCAAAATATGAATCAACCTCTACATATCCAACCTTAGGCTAGTTATCCTTCATACCTACAAAATTTTGAAGTCTTGAACCAGTCACTAAATGCCAATGTTGTAGCAAGGTATTCCCAGAATAATGCGAATCAACCTCCATATAGTAATCTTGACAAGGAATGACTGGATGAATTGCCTGAACAAATAAAGAAGTTGAATATGGAGGTGACTTACTTGAGGAACCATAATAGTCAGTTGCAAGCTGTTCAGAGAAATATGCAGTCCAATCAGAATAGAGAGAATCCACAAGGATAGAACTTTGATAGAGGGCAACGTCATGAAAGAGGATACAATAATGAAAGAGGATACAAAAATGATAGAGGATATAACCAAGATAGAGGTTACAACAATGATAGGGAATTTAATAGTGATAGATGGTATAATAATGACAAAAGATAGAACTATGATAAAGGACAACCATCAGGTCAGAACTTTGACAAAGGACCAGGTGGTGGACATGGGTTCGATAGAAGGCAACAATCAGGATAGAACATGACTTGGAACACAGGGCCCAATAATGGAGGAGTCCCCACCCCATTGGATCAACCAGTAATTCAACCTATTAATCAATTTTCCAGTCAACCAGTTAATCAAGAGAAGCCTCCTACCAGTGTATATCTAGCCGAGGATGCTTTATCAGGGTGGTGTAGGCTCCACAAGACTAGTCAGTATTCTGAGTTAGACTATCAAGAATTTCAAACAGTGGCCTCAATCTTTTAGTACGAAGTGGAGAAAAATGCAAGCAGTCAGGAAATAGTACCATCCAACCCTTATGATTCACCGGTGTTGGTATTAAACCATGCTCATTTTCCTCAAAGTAAGGAGAATTGACCCAAAGAGGAATCTGACCAGTTGGAGGAAGAGGTAGACTAGGTATGCAATGGGGATGAAATGACACAGTTATTCAATGAGATTCAAGTGAATGATAATGGTCCTAGAGATGAATAAGAGGCTTATGTCGAAGAGGAAGCTTACATTGAAGAAGTACAGACCTTCTAGAGACCTGTCAAGAAGTATGACTTGAGGGAGTTGCCACACAGGCGCCCACAGGGTGGAGGCCCCTTTACTACTTCCATTCCACCAAATAATTTCAACATGCCTCCAAACCTTAATACTAGCAATAATCCATCACTGCCTTAGGTGTCCAAGTGATATTTATCTCAAGATCCAAGACATGTTGATGTACCAAAAGGGAGAAATGCTGATGCGAATAAGGAAAATATGGTGGAATACCCAAGGGAGACTCCTACTGATTTACATGAAGGACAATTGGCCACGTATGCTGCTGAAGAACTCTAAAAATTGAAGGTAAATCTATCTTCGTTCAAGTTATTAAGAGTTCCATCCATTAGGAATGCAGTCTTAGGATCTTATAATGCAAATTCCATGACACAAGATAAATCAGTTAGCAAGGGTGTCAACAGAGTATTTGGTTCTCAGTTAGTAGGAAGACAATCATAACCATAATCAAGTCCATGTGCCCCCTGGAGATACTGAGAAAGAAAAGGACAAATCTCAAGTTGCTCAAGTAGATACTCCCTTAACTCTGTTTCAAGGAAAGACAGACACACCTCCATTCTTGATTTCTATTCGAATATTTGGTAAGAATCTATATAATTATCTATTGGATTCTGGTGCTTCAACCAATGTTATGCCTTTTAGTGTATATCGAGCTATGGGAATTGCTCCTGCTGAATCACAGAAGAAAGTCATGCAATTAGATAGGACTGAAGTCAATGTTGTGGGAGAGTTAAATATGATTCATATGCAGATTGCTTCTGATCCTAGGATTCAGCAGATTATCAATATATAGGTAGTTGACAAACCTGACGCTTATGGCCTAATTCTGGGAAGAGACTTCACCAGGGCCTTGAATGGGTATGTTTTGACTGATCACTCCCACATGTGGCTTCCCTGGAAGGGAGTGCCTAACCAAATCAGAATTGAAAGGGAACCCAGAATGAAATACATGATTACAGAATATCAAAAAAACCTTTGTTGAAATTCTGGTATCAGAAGTAAGTATGGATAACTATACGCTTGTTACTCCTCTTGAGGAGCCAGATATGGAGGAAGTTCTTATGTTCCACACATCACCTATTGACCTTACAGTAGAATCCTGGTACTAAAGTCCCGATCGAACTAGCTGAAGATGATAGTGGTTTGGAAGATAGTCAGCTTGGTTTGCTAGATAATTTTCAAGAGTTCATTTAGAAGTGCATTCGAGATCAAGTTCAGTTGGGAAGAGGGATGAACTTTGGAGAGATACTCTTGCCCAATTGGTGCAGGGTACATAATGCTTCTCATTTAGAATTAGATTGTTGCTTATGCCAGGCTGCAGTGGAACAAATACAGAAACGTATCAACCCCACTCCTGCAGTCAAAATTGATATCTTGAATGTCTAAGAAGATCCTAAGGAAAAGGAGTGATGCCTTCTAAAATGCCATCCAGTAGTAACAATGCAAGTGAAAAAGCAGGGAACTCTACAGTTATTGGTTGTTGGACTTTAAGATTCAATGGGTCCAAATCAAAGAATGAAGCCGAGGTAGGTTTCAAGCTAATTAGTCTGAGAGGTAAGACATTTTTTGCTGCTCATAGACTACATTTTCACTGTATGAATAATGTAGCCGAATATGAGGCCTTGGTGTGTGGGTTGTTAATGGCATTGAAGAAAAAAGTTAAGATCTTGCAAGTTTTTGGAGATTCTGAGTTAGTAGTTAAGCAGGTTAGGAGACAATACTCTTGTCATGACAGGAGAATGACCAACTATAGACATAGAGTGTTGGACCTCATTGAAGGATTTGATGCCTTCAACATTTAGTTGATTCCATGAAATAAGAACCAGATAGCTGATTCTCTTTCTCAGGTGGCAAGTACCTTGCAGCCTCTGTCTCTTTCAGGACTAAAGAAGTTTAAGGTGGAGCTGACCCCAATACTCTCAGTACCTAATAATATCACTAACTTCCAAGTATTTGAAGACGATGAGCATATCTTAGATTTTATTACTAGTATTGATGTCTTTTCTTCTCAAATCATTGACGAAATTGAACTTCAAGAAGCTGAGATGGACTTGGAAGGGGTAATTAATCTGAAGACCAACACAATTCCTAGGGGAATGGTGCAACTAGAGAGGATCTTTGATCTGGACAAGATCAGAGATCAAGAACAGGATATCAAGAAAGAGTCTATTAGTGGACAATGTGACAAATATAATATGGGATCTTAGGAGGATGTCAAAAATGTCTTTATTGGTAAAGTATGCACTTCTGAGAAAAGGCAAGGAATCATTAATGCACTACATAGATATCCAAATGTGATAGCTTGGAGTTATGAAGACTTAAAGACTTATGATACATCAATCATAACCCATATTATTCCTCTCAATCTAGGAGTAAACCTTTTAGACAGAGGAAAAGGCCCATCAATGCTTTACTAGAACCCATAATACAGAAGGAAGCACAGAAACTATTGTCTGCAAGAATAATATTTTTAGTCAGACACTCCACCTGGGTTGCAAACTTGGTGCCAGGACGAAAGAAAAATGGTGAAATTTGGCCATGTGTAGATTTTAGGAACCTAAACAAGGCATCAGAGAAAGATAATTATCTAGTACCCTCACTAGATGAAGTGCTCCAGATTGTCAATGGATCTCAAATGATGTCTTTCCTGGATGGTTATTCAGGGTATAACCAAGTTATGGTGCAGTATGAGGATAGGCACAAGACTTCTTTCACCACCAAGTGGGGCACTTTTACCTACAGAAGGATGTCTTTTGGCTTAATTAATGTTGGAGCCACATTCCAAAGAGCCATGGATGTTTCCTTTAAAGACATAATTGGTAAGTGCATAATCATTTATATGGATAACCTAACAATCTTTTCCAACAAGAGAGGTGATCATATCTCAGATTTATACAAAGTTTTTCAAAAATGTAGAGAGTTTGGGATATATCTCAACGCAAAGAGATGCATCTTTGGAGTAGCAGAAGGTAAATTGTTGGGACATGTTATTTCTGAAAAGGGGATTGCCATTGATGCAGAATGCATAGAAGCCATTTTTAAGATTCCACCACCTTCTAGTAAAAAAGAAATGAAATCATTCTTTGGCAAGATCAACTTCGTGAGGAAGTTCATCACTAGGTTCATAGAAATAGTTAAGCCACTGAACGCAATGTTAAAGTAGGAGGCCAAAGTTGAATAGAATGTAGAGGCAAAAGAAGCATGTGCAAAGATAAAGAGGACTATTGTTGAAGCTCCTATTTTGGTAAGTCCAGACTATGCTAAACCATTCTAAATATATTTGTTTGCCTCTGCCATTCTTGTGCTGCTATGTTAACTCAAAAGTTAGATTAAAGAAATGAGCATCCCATAGCATTCATGAGTGCACCATTCAAGGATGCAGAGTTGAGATACCCAAGTGTGGAAAAGTAGTCCTATGGCTTAGTTAGGGTTGTAAAGAAATTCAGGCATTATATCCTCAGAAACAAAATCTTTGCAATAGTTCTTGATTCAGCGGTTAAGCTGTTATTGATGCGAAATGAGCTAGGGGAACACAAAGCCAAGTGGGTAACTATGTTACAAGAGTATGATATGGAAATTCAACCCATGAAGTTGGTAAGAGGGAAAGGGCTTACATAGACAATGGCAGAGACAGGCCCTAACCTTATAGCTCAGAGTTATTGTAATCAAGGGAAAATCAGATTTGTTAAAGGGGTTAGCACAATAACATTAAAATCCATTGAAGTAACAAATTACAAAGGAAATAAACATGAAAACAAAAAGGAACAATGTTACCCTAAGTCTTCATCTTCCATGCTTCACCTCTGTTACACCTCCTAGCTTGTAGTAAATAAAGATGCCCTCAGATTTCAAATGAGCACCTAGACAAATGCCAAAGCCCTATGCAAGTGTTGAAGGATTTTTATAAAAGGAATGACCTCACAATAGCCTAAAATGACAATGACTGCAAACGACAATAGTAATGACCTAAGTTGACAGAATGATCATGAGATAGAGAGAGACCCCAAAATAAGAACAAAATTGCCATTTTATAAAAACTGCAATTTTGAATGTGTGGCCAGGATGAGAAGATGACAAATACCCTAGAATCAATGGTCAAGATTGAATGTTGTAGTATGAATTAGGGTTAGGTCAAAATTAGGGCAATGACAAGAAATGAAGGGTTGAGATTGAATTATGAGATAATTCAATCAAGGGATGAAATTGAATGAGATGTCAAGAGATAAGATTTGATTTGGAAGATAAGATTGGCACAGATAAAGAGGTTGCTAGAGAAATTAAATAATAAAAATTATTTAATTTAGGTGACCAATGAATAATTAAATAATTAAAATATTATTTAATTATAGAAGAATGTGACAAAGGGAATCATTTTGAATTAAATAATGATTTAATTCAAAATTCAAGAGAGTGGACCAAATTAAATAAATAAAATTTATTTAATTTATGAGAGAAAAGACTAATGAATAATTAAATAATTAAAATAATTATTTAACTATAGTGGATAGTGGAGAAAAATTAAATAAATAAGAATCTATTTAATTTTAGAAAGAAGGGGACTTAATTAGTGATGCAATTAAATAAATAAAATTTATTTAATTAATCAAGGGAGAATAAAGATAAAAATGAATTAATTAAATAATTAAAACTATTTAATTAATAGAAGAATTATGACTTTAGAAAATAATTAAATAATAAAAAATTATTTAATTGTTAAGAATGAAAGGGGCAATGTTGAATAATCCAAGAGTTGCAATCCTAGGACAATTTTATGTGTCTACACATTCAAACATGGTGCTTCATTGACTGTTTGCACCTCATATCTATATTTGCTTTAAATTTTTTCTTCCTGAACCTTTTCATGATGCATGGTAATTGTCCTCTTTGTTCTTCTATCTGCACCGAGCTTCATATCCATTTTGTGCATATGCAACACATTGTCATTCCTTTCTAATTTATTCCATTGGGATTCACTTTAAAACAATTTCATGCGCCTTGAATGTTAGGAGCCATCCTATGACTATGCAAGGCTACCAAACACACTCCTTCTTTGTAGTGATGTTCCTTGTGCCTGAATGGTGGCTATGTGATTTCTCTGTGAAGCATTTGCTTTAGGTTTCTAAGGCTCTTCACAAATCTATTTTGTGCACACTTGCTCCATGGCATTTTGATGGATGTATCATTGGATGAATGTTAGTCCCACATTGCTCAAATTTGGACATTCATCCATCTTGGAATTCTATAAATAAAGAGCTCATATCCTCATTTCATCATCCACAATCTAGGAAAAGTTACCATGCTCAAATATCTCTTGAATTTTATCTGTTATCATTGAGTCAGAGCTAGGTTTTTGCATATTTTGTCTTGGAGTTCTCATTCTTCACCAACAAAGTGGATCAATCATTTTCAACACATCAAGCTTGCATCATAGGAATTGGGAAAGGGAAAATTTTCACATCAAATTGGCACCAATTCCCCCATGGGATCATGATTTTGCACATCTAATTAGGATTTAATCTTTGTTTTATCATTATTCATTGTGTTCTTTGTTATTTTCTTTCCTAGTTTGAAGTTGTAAATGGATTTCATGGGGAATCCTTGTTTTGGCTTGCAATCACTTGTTTAACTTGTTTATTCTCGTTGTTTTGCAGGTACCAAGGTTGGGGTTTGCACAAATACCTTCAAACATGGTGCTTCATTGACTGTTTGCACCTCATATCTATATTTGCTTTAAATTTTTTCTTCCTGAACCTTTTCATGATGCATGGTAATTGTCCTCTTTGTTCTTCTGTCTGCACCAAGCTTCATATCCATTTTGTGCATATGCAACACATTGTCATTCCTTTCTAATTTATTCCATTGGGATTCAATTTAAAACAATTTCATGCGCCTTGAATTTTAGGAGCCATCCTATGACTATGCAAGGCTACCAAACACACTCCTTCTCTGTAGTGTCGTTCCTTGTGCCTGAATGGTGGCTACGTGCTTTCTCTGTGAAGCCTTTGCTTTAGGTTTCTAAGGCTCTTCACAAATCTATTTTGTGCACACCTGCTCCATGGCATTTTGATGGATGTTCATACCCTGTTCTTTTGATGGCATTTTATCTTTCTCCAAGTACATGAATGCTTCATTCAACATAATAGAAATCATCCCATTTGCTATGCATTTAACAATCATGAGAGTCCCTGAGAGTGGAGGAAGACCTTCAATTCATCCATTTCATTCATTTTTATTAATTTATGAAGATTTTCAATATCCATCTTTGGACAGTGCTGGCCCTCACCAGGTGTTCTGCTTTGGAGTTTCATTAGAGGCTTTTCAACAACACTATCTTAGTATATTTGCTAGGTATTTTCTTTAAAATTTCTACAACCAATCTATTTTTTGCATCAATTATTGGACTCACATTCCTTTAGCTTTTGCATTTGTTGCTTCTTGGAGAGTCTAGGCTACGTCCTTTGTTTAATGATGCATGCATTTGTTAGATGTCATGTCATTACCCTGTAGAGGCATGACATTCTTTTCATTCATTCATGGTGATCCATCCTACTACCAGCATAAATCCTCTATCACATTTGTTTGAAAGTTTCTAAACTTTTAAATACATTCTCTCTACCTATGTGCTGCACTGTTTGATTGAATAGAGCTCCTTTATTCCCTGCGCAAGGAAACTTTTGGGCTTTCTGTGTTTTTGTGCTGGTGCGGGCATGTTCCAAATGAATTTAATTTAAAGTTTTCTAAGACCTTCTTAGCATATCATTTCTTACCTACATTGTGGTGGCATTGGAAATCAGAGTTTTCCTGAAGACTCCTATTTGCAACACACAAATCTGTAATATGAAGAAATAAAGTCATTCACCCCTATTCACATGAAACCTATACCAATGAGTTTCCTTTTCAACTCAATGTAGTTGTTCCAAAATTCTAACACTATGGAGGAGTATAGTGACTTCATCCCATAGTGACACCAAGTGCAACACCACCTAAGATCTTCTTGTATTACTGTTTGGTTACCATTACTTGGAGTTGTTTAACAACTGAAACCAACATTGTAGAGTGATGAAGAAAAATGATTATTGTTGTAGCATGCCTCTTTTCATAGTCCAAATATTCTGTATTTGACACATTTTCTGGACCTTAGTATCAACATGATCAATAAGAGCATGTCGGGTCCCCAAATGGACCCGGCTAAAAAAATAAATCATTTTCAAACAACTTATCATGCTCAAATTGACTCTAGGAAGATTTTGAATGCTTCAAAGCTGAAAAGATGAACTGGGTACCCATTAAAAATTGCTTTCTAATATATTTACAAAATGTGCAAAACTAGCCAAGTAGGCTTTGGAATCGGTTTTGAAAACTGGTCAAACCACCTCCTAGAGACATAAAAACTTGCAGGCATGCAAAAATTCCTCTCAAAAATACAATGCAAAAGACATATCAGAGGAATAGATAATGAGGAAAGAGTTATTAATTATCAAAGTTGCTTAGTTGAACTTTCTGCAATAAACAACTATTCTGAACCAATTAAAACTCACCTTGTTGCCATTTTGCAAAAATAGCAAATCAACTCTTGGCGAGCTTCCACCGGATACACTAACACATATGGGTACATTGATCACGTGTGAAAAATGAATTCCATTGAAACATCTCCCACCAAAAGATATTGAAGCTCGAAGTTGGCCTCTCAGAAAGGTTTCAATGCAAAACTGAAGAAATTCCATTTGGTTTTGATCTGCTAAAAATAGCAAATCAACTCATAAGGCCTTAAAAATTGACATGTGAGCTAATTTTGGTATGAAAAATATAGAGAAACATTCATTTTGTCATGATGATCAACTAGTTTCAAAATGCAAGCTCAAATAGGAGGCAACTTTGCAAAACTGAACATTTTCAAACAACAAAAATGTGACAAAACCCTCCAGCTTCACTTTTCAAAACCTTGACAAAACTCATTGTGAGAAGCTGAAAATTGACACACACATTCACATATGACACATGATTATTTCTGAAAATTTATTTTTCTTAGAAATCAATGGGCTTCAAAATATGACCCTCCAAAGTAGGTCATTCAGGCAAGTTCATCAGGTGCACTTCTGAAAGTGCAAAGGCACAATTTTGAAATGGGCATCTCAAATTTGCAAAATTTAAGAGTGCTAACACTTGGAGTAAGATTAGTACCTGCGAGTTGGAAGAGTCCTTACCAAAATTGGTTAAGGAAGTGGCTATCTCAATTACTAACTATATTATGAGGTAAACCATGCAACCTGAAGATTTCCTGAAAAAACACTTCGGCTATCTGGGGTGCATTGTATTTGGTGGATATTGGAAGGAAATGAGCATACTATTGGAAATATGTACCTATAACAATACAAGATGAGACTGAGTTTTTGTCTTGCCAAATGCATTCACTATGGAGCTATTGCTATGACAAGGAGTGTTCAGTATGACCTCTTAGCGCTCGAGGAGATCTTTGGCCGACAGACCATTCAATCGTGTATCAGGGAGACTCATGGCAACCACGGGCTTCGAGATAGCTTATAGCAACTCGGTGAGAAGTCCCAGTGAAGTGTTAGAGTGTCGCCGATAGTATGTTATAAGTTGTGGTCTTCAACGTAGCTTATAGTCTATCGGTAATAAGTCTTACCGATGTGCAAAGGTCTCACCGATAGAGGTTCAAATATTGTTCATTAGTGTAACTAGAAGGGTTTTGGAGAAACATATTAGTGACTGAAGGATGTCTTGCCGATAGCCCATGGCTATCGGGTAACCCGAATGTTCTTGGGAAGAAGTCCCAGCAAAGAATGTAAGTCTCACTGATGATAAGGGATCTTCAATATAACTCTTGGAAATGGATGAACACTTCGAGGTAAGTCCTAGAGCTTGGTGTGATGTCTTAGCAAAAGTAACATGTCTCATCGACAGTGCTTTATGTTGAAGCCTTCGGGGTAAGTCTTGGAGTTCGGTATGTTCTCTCGGTGAAAGATGTAAGTCTTACCGACTATTCTTTGGAGCTCGATATGACTTGTGACTTTGGTATAACCTTTGGTGACTCGCTATGATCTCCTAGCGAAAGTGATAGGTCTGGGCGACTGCTTGGTGTTTTGGCATAACACTGAAAGCTCGATAGAACATCTTGGCGATAACGGTATCTCTTGGCTATATCGATAGGAAGGTTATGTGGCATCGGCGAGACACTGTTAGTGTCTCACCGAGATACCAACATAGTGCGAATTCTGTTGATTGATTGACCATCCTATGTGGAGTCTCGTGGAGCAATAGGAGAAGTTGAATCTGAACAGTTGGAAGATTGTTCATTGCGACGGTTCTATGAGGAAGTTCAACAGACAAAGATCGACATGGATATACTTGGCGATTGTAGTTTGTGATCGGTTGGTTGGTTTGAAGGTTGATTTGACAGATTGTTGTATGATCAGTAAATGTATTCTAATCTTTAAAGGCTATAACTTGAAAGTTTCTGTTTGAAGATTGTTCATGGTGAATGCTGCTATAAACAGACATCAGAAAGATAAGTCTAAAACTTGTATGTAATCTTTATTACTGTAATACAAGGTGACTTCTCTTGGTGTGGTGGGTTTTTCCACATATATATGGTGTTCATGTGTGATTTTCAAATACTCTATTTCTGTTATTACTTAATAGTGCATCTTAGTTGAACTGTAAATTCAAAAATTAAAAGTATATCTACATTCTTCTCTGAGGTATTGACATTAGGAGAATTGTTTCCACATCTGATTTTTCTTACAAGTGGTATCAAAGCTTGGCCAGTTGTGTTATCATTGTGGGTACGTTGGGTTTTTTTGATTCAATTTTGTTTAGTGGGAGTCTTGTAGAAAATTGTTATTTCTGATTACAGGTTGAGATGGCTAGTACATCTGGAAAGTTTGAAATAGAGAAATTCAATGGCAGTAACTTTAAGTTGTGGAAACTCAAGATGGAGGATCTTTTAGTGGATCGTGATCTTTGGATTGCTGTGGCTAGAGTGAACCTATAGGCATGAAGCAAGAAGATTGGGACCTTGCAGACAGGAAATCTAAGGGGCTAATCAGGCTCTGTTTGGTAGAATTAGTGCTTTTGAATGTGCATGAGGAGAAGACTGCCTTTTCTTTGTGGAAGAGATTGGCATCTATTTATCAGGGGAAGTCCTTGGTGAATAAACTATTCCTAAGGAAGAAGTTGTATTGTTTGAGAATGTAGGAAGGAGGGTCTGTAGCTAATCATTTGAATGCATTTAATATGTTGATTGCTCAATTGACATCTGTTGGTGTGAAAACTGAAGAAGAGGATCATTGTATGCTATTGTTGTGTTCTTTTCCAGACTCATGGGATCATCTGGTGATGGCTATTAGAAGTACAACATCAAATTTCAAGATGGAAGATGTTGTTACATATTTGCTGTCAAAAGAGATGAGAAGGAAATCTTCTGAGATGGTGAAGGAAGCTCTTGTTGTCAGAAGAAGACCGAAGGAGAAAGGCAAGAAGAAGGACAAGAAGTCCAAATCAAAATTAGAGGGGAGATCAAAGTCTCCTTGCAAAAAGTCCAAGGTGAAGTGCTGAAACTGTGGGCAACCTGGTCATGTCCAAAAGGATTGTAAAGAGGAGAAAAAGAAGAAGGGCTCTTCTGATAATGGTTCTTATCATAGTGATGGTGACGCCTTCATTGCAGCCTTGGTTACTTAGGCATCAGATGATGTTTAGCTGATTGATTCTAGAGCATCTTTCCACATGACATCTCATAGTGAATTGTTCACAAAGTATGAAGAATACAATGGTGGAAAGGTGTACTTGGAAAGTGATTCAACTTTAGAGATAGTTGGCCATGGAAGAGTTAGAATACAATTTCCTGATGGTAGAGTAAAGGGAATTAATGATGTTACGCACATACCAGGTCTGGATCGAAATCTATTATCTGTAAGTATGCTGAATGATATTGGAGTAAGAGTTACATTTTCTAGAAATGGCTGCAAGATGACTAGAGGTTCAATGATGCTGGTGAGAGGTGCTCAAATTGGTACCTTGTACAAGTTGGATGCATAGGCTGTTTAATGTAACGGTGTCTCTGAAAAGTCACTGAAAGCTGCTCGTGGAGGTAAAGAGGGAAATATCCCTAATTATGTAAACTCTATGGAAGTAAAACTTCTAGCAGAGAAGACTATGCTCTGGCATCATAGGATAGGCGACATAGGAGAGAAAGTTTTAAAAACCTTGAAGAATAAAAACTTGGTTGAGGGGCTCGAAGATTGTAATCTTGAATTTAAATTTTGTGAACACTATATATATGGAAAAAATCACCGTGTTTCATTTTATTCCAGTCCTCATAAATCTTCTGGTTCGCTAGATTATATTCATTCGGATGTGTTTGGTCCAGTGGATGTTCCTTCTTTGTCTAAGTCAAGATACTATGTGTCGTTCATTGATGATTATTCAAGAAGAGCATTTGTATATTTTCTGAAAAGTAAATCAGAAGTATTCAGTTAGTTTAAAGAATTTAAAAATCTTGTTGAAAATTAGACTGATAGAAAAATAAAATGCTTAAGGACTGATAATGGCGGTGAATTCTGTTATGATGAATTTGAAAGATACTGTAAAGACCATGTAATTAAAAGACACAAGACTACACCTTATACTCCACAACAGAATGGAGTTGTAGAAAGGTTCAATAGGATAGTGATGGAGAGAGCATGAAGTATGCTCAGTAGTGCTGGCTTGGAGGAGAAATTTTGGTCTGAGGCTGTATCTACTGCATGTTATCTAATTAATTATTCCCCAAATTCTGCTCTTGTTGAGAAAACACCTTTGGAAGCGTGGTCTAGTAAGAAGCCCTCTCTTAGACATGTTCATGTTTTTGGATGTGAGGCATATGCTCATGTGCCAGTTATGAAAAGATCTAAATTGGAGAACAAGGCTGTCAAATATATTTTTATTGGCTATAGCGCTATCATAAAAGGATACAAGCTTTGGAATCCTGATACAGAGAAGGTTGTATACAACAAAAGTGTAATATTTTGTGAGCTAAAACCTTCCCCTTTGGATCTGTAGTCAGAGACAAAGTTAGAAAACTATAAGGATGTAGCTTTAATTCCTCCTACACTAGAGAAAGAGGAATTGGAAATTCAAAATGTACTTGAAACTGAGGAGAGCTCAAGCAGTTTTTGAAGTTCTGAAGAAGATGAACCTCGGCCTCAGCAAGTGAGGAGGTCAACCCATGAAAGAAAATAACCAGAGAGGTATGTGATGCAGAGGCAAAGGAAGAAACAACAATACTTAAAACCATTCAATCTTTTACCAAAATCACTTCAATTTCCTTGAATTTCTTCATGGCTACAAAACCCAACTCTCCAAACTTGACCCTAAACCTTTATAAAACTCAAACCATACCTTCATACATCTTCAAAATCATCATTTTGATAGAAATAAACCATTTACACAACCTTATTTCTCTGTTTTATCAGATTTACCAATTATTTGCACTAAAAACTCAAATTTTGCTTAAAGGGAATCAAAACACTAAATCGGGTGTAATTTTCAAACCAAATTGAATCTCAAAAAAATAAATATATTTTTGAGTACCCATTTCGGCCATTAAAAACATATTTCATTTTTAGGTACACTTGTTTTGGAACACAGGCTTGCTGTCCGGACTTCTTTGTTACAAATTAGATTGAAATAACCAGATATGCATGAAAACAGTCACTTATAATTTTCACATATCAACAAATTAATCCAATCTCTCTGGTGAGTCTTTAGAGGATATCATTATAGACATTTTCTCCAATTTTTAGCAAAATCTAACGGTTAAATTTTGAGAAACATGAATTTTACTGCAAACTGTTACCCTAGATCAGAATTTAGACTGTTTTTACAAAAAATAGCATAACTTCTTTAAAAATGAACCAATCTGCATGAAATAAATTGGAAATGGAAGGTGATTGTTCCCTATAACACTTACAAATATTTATTCCATCATTTGAGGCCGTAAAAATCCATACAAAGTCTGGAAACTGTAAATTTTCTGAAGAAAATTACATAAAACTATGCTTTCTATTATTCCATTTCAAATTTTCAATCACCCACAAGTTTATGAATGTACAAAGAGCCTTTTTAAAGACACTACAATATGAATAATCAGTTTCCAACTGATTTCCAACTTCCCACTAATGTTTGGTCTCTAATGACCTCTTAACAACTAATTGTTGCTTAATGCAACTTTTTACATTTTTTTGCAATTTTGAATTTTTGTGTTGACAACTTTTGGATACATTGGCATATTTTAACATTTTCTTAAATGACCTCCTAGAATAAATGATAAATGACTCAAATAACCTTAATACAAGGTAAGAACACAAAAATTGAATCAAATTCCTAAATTCCCACAAGGAGGCATAATTGTGTCAAGGTGCTCATGCACCATACTCCCGACCAAGAAAAGAATCCAAGTCCACTTGGATTGATGTTCTCCACAAAATTGCATCCTTCTATTCTCTACCACTAATTTTCCTTGCTAGTAATCACCTTCATCTTCACCTTTGGTTTAAACTTGTCCATGCAAATAGTGATCTACCATGCTTCCCCTTTGAAATCATATGTCTTACTCCTTCATACATCTCAAAACCATGCTTTTCCCTTTGTCCTTTAATCTGCAAACAATACTTTGTCCAAAGCATTAGAAATACAATGAAATAATATAAGGTGGCAATCATGATACCTCCATCATGCTGCAACTCCTTGCAAACCTCTATGAACAATTCATCCATGATCATTCCCTTAACCAACTCAATGTTCTTAACCTCTGGAATCAAGTTTATGCTCTTGATCTTCTCTTCATCTTCATGGCTTGGATTATCTACAACTTCTTCAATAAAGTATTCCCTTGCATCTTCAAAGGATTCTTGTTCTTTCATTTTGATTTCCCTTTTCCTTTTTTTTATTATCTTGTGAATAGGCCATGAAACTTTCTTGTGTATTTTCAAGTGCCAACTCATTAAGTGCTTCATCTGTTGTTCTATTTTCTTTATGGATTCTAGGAACTCTCTATCCATCCTTTGCATCTCTTGTTTAATCTCAGAAATCTCTTTATCAAACTTGGCTTGTCTCTTCTTCTTCTTTCTCTCTTCCTCTGCTTGCAAATGCTTTCTCAAGTTCTCCATCCTCTCAAGCAAGATTCCTCCTTGCTTCACAACTCACTTTCCTGCAAACAACCAACAAACCACAACTACAAACCACAAACCACAACCAACTTATCAGCCCATATCTTTCCCGGGCTCTGATACCAATTTGATGTAGAGGCAAAGGAAGAAACAACAATACTTAAAACAATTCAATCTTTTACCAAAATCACTTCAATTTCCTTGAATTTCTTCATGGCTACAAAACCCAACTCTCCAAACTTGACCCTAAACCTTTATAAAACTCAAACCATACCTTCATACATCTTCAAAATCATCATTTTGATAGAATAAACCATTTACACAACATTATTTCTCTGTTTTATCAGATTTACCAATTATTTGCACCAAAAACTCAAATTTTGCTTGAAGGGAATCAAAACACTAAATCGGGTGTAATTTTCAAACCAGATTGAATCTCAAAAAAATAAATATATTTTTGAGTACCTATTTCGGCCATTAAAAACATATTTCATTTTTAGGTACACTTGTTTTGGAACACAGGCTTGCTGTCCGGACTTCTTTGTTACAAATTAGATTGAAATAACCAGATATGCATGAAAACAGTCACTTATAACTTTCACATATCAACAAATTAATCCAATCGCTCGGGTGAGTCTTTAGAGGATATCATTATAGACATTTTATCAAATTTTTAGCAAAATCCAACGGTTAAATTTTGAGAAACATGAATTTTACTGCAAACTGTTACCCTAGATCAGAATTTAGACTGTTTTTACAAAAAATAGCATAACTTCTTTAAAAATGAACCAATCTGCATGAAATGAATTGGAAATGGAAGGTGATTGTTCCCTCTAACACTTACAAATATTTATTCCATCATTTAAGGCCGTAAAAATCCGTACAAAGTCTGAAAACTGTAAATTTTCTGAAGAAAATTACATAAAACTATGCTTTCTATTATTCCATTTCAAATTTTCAATCACCCACAAGTTTATGAACGTACAAAGAGCCTTTTTAAAGACACTACAATATGAATAATCAGTTTCCAACTGATTTCCAACTTCCCACTAATGTTTGGTCTCTAATGACCTCTTAACAACTAATTGTTGCTTAATGCAACTTTTTACATTTTTTTGCAATTTTGAATTTTTGTGTTGACAACTTTTGGATACATTGGCATATTTTAACATTTTCTTAAATGACCTCCTAGAATAAATGATAAATGACTCAAATAACCTTAATACAAGGTAAGAACACAAAAATTGAATCAAATTCCTAAATTCCCACAAGGAGGCATAATTGTGTCAAGGTGCTCATGCACCAGTATGGCTTCTCTTTGATTGATTCTACTTGTGCCTATGCTTTAATTTCTAGCACTGATGAGCCTAAAACTATAAAGGAGGCATTTAAAATATCTGATTCAAACTATTGGTTGGAAGCCATGAATGAAGAGACAACATCATTAGAAAAGAATGAAACCTAGATTCTGGTGCTCTTGCTTAAAGGCACAAAGGCTATTGGCTGCAAATAGGTATTTAAGAAAAATATTG
Organism: Sequoia sempervirens; assembly: GCA_007258455.2. Taxonomy (NCBI): domain Eukaryota; kingdom Viridiplantae; phylum Streptophyta; class Pinopsida; order Cupressales; family Cupressaceae; genus Sequoia; species Sequoia sempervirens. The sequence continues at coordinate 433,892,741 of VDFB02075321.1, forward strand.
GTCTGGATGGCAGTGTAGAAAAGTACAAGGTGAGACTAGTTGCAAAGGGTTATTCCCAAGTAGAGGGAATCGATTATGGGGAAATATTTTCTCCTGTAGCAAAGTTGACATCTATCAGATTTCTTTTGTCACTTGTAGCATCGTATGACTTAGAGGTTGAATAGATGGATGTGAAGACAACATTTCTTCATGGTGATCTTGAAGAAGAAATCTATATGTCCTAGCCTGAGCACTTTGTTGAGAAAGGTAAAGAAAAATTGGTATACAAATTAAAGAAGTCTCTGTATGGGTTAAAGCAGTCACCTAGAATGTGGTACCAGAAATTTTATATTTTTATATTGTCTTTGGGATTTGTGAGATCAAAATATGACTGCATATATTATAAAGTTGAAAGTGATCAAGTACTTGTTATTTCTCTCTATGTTGATGATATGTTGTTTATAGGCAATAGTAAGCTAATGATTTCTGATCTTAAGTATCAGTTGTTTGCTAAGTTTGAAATGAAGGATCTTGGTGTAGCAAGGTATATTCTAGGGGTGGAGATTGTAAGAATTGGCTATGGAGGTAGCCACCCAAGATCTAGAGGCCTAATAGAAAGCATGAGCATAAGAGAGATAGAAACAAGATGACAAGAATAAACTGTATTTTATCAATATAATAGAATGTAATGAGCTAATAGTACATAGGAGACCCCTTAGTTATATAGCCAAGGTGAGAACATAGAAGGGCATAAGATTATGACAAGTGTCATAATCTTATGACATGTGACAACTATGAAAAGTTATCACTCCACCTAAAGTGGGAAAGAGATAATGTGATAATCACCACAAAAGGTGGATCACCCACAAAAGGTGGAGAAATAATCACATGATGTGTCCACAAAAGGTGGAAGTGATGTGGTAATAACATGTCAAGTCCACCAAAAGTGAAAAATCTTCAACCTCCTATGTGGTCCCTAAGTAAACTTAACTAAGGTGTAATTATGACCTAGGACAAGGTACAAGACATTTAATTACACCAACACCCCCCTTAAGTGCAACTTAGGGAGAATGTACACAAATGCAAACAATGCAAGATGGGTCCCGACTACTAGGCCATGTTAGGTACCCATGTAGACATGCAATGCAATATGTCATAAAGTGGAGAAAAGATAGAAAAACCCAGTGGGAAAAAACTACCCCCCAAAAGAGAGATGAAATACAAAAGCCTATGAATATAGCATGAGAAGGAAAAAACCCCATGTGAGTAAAAAGTCCCCCCATACAAGAGAAAAAGAGAGACAAGATAGCCCCCCCTCAATGTACAATGATCACCCATGGAAGATGCTCGAGAAGGAATGAAGAAGCTGCTCCAAAGCTGTTGAAAAATGTTCCTACCCTTGGGAAGAAACAATACCAAAGGTGTTTGAATGAAGTATCCCCAATCCACAAGTGAAGAAGGAAGAACCCTCAAAATGTAAGAAGTCTCTGAAATATGCTCAAATGTCCCTATGTTGATGCCGAAAGATGCCTTCCCCAAACTATGTGAAGTTGCAATGTAGTCACTTCCTGGAACCTGTGAGAAACCCTTTGCAACAAAACTCTCATCTACTGAAAAAGACAACTCAAGATCTAGCAAGGATGTAGGTAGAACATACTCCAAAGACAATGTCTCCTCAAAAGAGAAAGTGGCCTCCTCCAACTGTTGTAAAGATGCATCCAAAATCACATCAACCTCGAAAGACTGATCATGTAGTGGAGGGTTAGAGTGTTCCCTCACAACAACTAAAGAAGAATCACCTTCATTAAAGAGAAGATGAAAGTAATCAAATGTGTCCCCCAAATCAGCAATGTAGGACTCCACAAACAAACTGCCAATGTCTGACAAGTAGTCATCCCATGGAGCTGTTGCTAGAAGACAAGGTATGCATTGTTGCACTGAATATCAAGGAAGTGAAACTGTTGAAACACAAGTATCATCAGGTGCATCAGTCAATGTAGGAGATGGAATATCAACAATAGGCTCAAGAACCTCAGGACTAGTGAGCACTCCAAGATTCAAGTAACCATACTCAATCTCCTCAAGTGTGTCCACACTAGGGTGGACTGAATCATCAATAGGAGCAAAATATGAGAAGGTGTAGAACCAAGAACGATGATCAACCTCCCCAACTACAACAAGAGCCCTGCTATGCAAATCCCGAACAATGACAGAATCTGGTGTGAACTCTACACTCTTTCCTATACCACTATGTGTAATCTGATAGATGGAAAGGATGTTCCTTGACAAAGTAGAAACACATAGAACATCATTAAATGCTCCACCTTCAATGTCAATAGACCCCTTCTCACAAACTACCAAAGAAGTGTTGTTGGCCATCAAAATGGGTGGTGATGAACAAGAATCAAATGAAGAGTACATATCCTTGGATGAAGTCATATGATGTGAAGCTCCTGAATCAAGGATCCACCTATCTGAATTGGAATCTGCAAAAGCAAAAAATGCTTGCCCCTTATGTTTCTCATGTTGAAATGAAGAAGAAGGATAAGAGCTTCTTGTTGTTGCCATGAGAGTTGTTCCTTTTCCCTTAGAAGAAGTGGAAGGGGATGAGTCCTTCTCCTGATATGCAGCTGACAAGTTGATGTTGTTCTTCTTAAGGATATGTTTCAACTCATCAATTTGCTTAACATGACAATGATGCTCCTCATGACCAAAATTTTTGCAATATGCACATGTTGGTTGCTCCCTCTTGCTTGAATTATTGTTGTAGACACCTAAAAATGACCTAGGCCTGCAAGCTTCATTTTTACCACTTTTGTCCTAGCATAAAAATGACATTTAATTATGTCCTTGGTCCACATTCGACTATTAATTAAATAATTTATAATTGTTTAATTAATTCATTTCTTTGTATTCTTCATGATTATTAAATAAATAAATTTTGTTTATTTATTAAATACGTCATTAATTGTCTAAGTCTTCCTTTACTTAAATAAACTTCTTAATTTATTTAATTCCCCTTTGTCATATATTTCTTCCTGATTATTAAATAAATGAATTACATTTATTTATTTAATATGTCACTAACTGTCATAATTAAATAAATTGATTAATTTATTTAATTAGTTAATCTTATCTTCTAAATTAAATAATTAAATATAATTATTTAATTGCCAATTTAATATTCCTCTCATTTTAAATAAATCAATTATTTAAAATGTCATCTCAATCTTAACTGTCAGTCCCTTTTGATAAATAATCTGAAAAAGATGATTTATTATCTCACAAAATCCATAATTTGAATTATCTTAATTCAAATTGGCAATTGATCTTCCAAAAATCAAGTAATCTGGTAGATTCTTATTTTTTAAATATGATCTTCAGTCCAAATCTTATCTTCTTGATTTTTTGAATCTCGCAAATCACATCAATCTTTATCTTCTTGATTTTTGAAAATCTTTATTTTCTATTTAATTTCTCTCATTTATTCTCCACCGCCAATCCAATTATCTAAGATATTATTTTGACCATTCAATTAAGGATTTTTCCCTAACCATGATTAGGGATTCTCAGATTTAATCTGAACCTCTCATTCTAGGTCTTTCTTAGAATTCAATCTCATCCATCCACTCAAAATTGTGTTTTCTATAAAAGATAATTTTGCTCATAATTTCGGGATCTGACAACTTCATTTTTGAATTTAGGCATTATAGTCATTTTAGCATTAGTAGTCATTATTTTCATTTTATCATATTGTCATAGACATAGGCATAATTTTATCAAATCCTTCAAAATTTGCATAGGACTTTGGCATTATTATAGGTTGCTCAATTTGAAATCTGAGGGCCTCATTGACTTGCTGCAAACTAGAAGGTGCTATGAAGGTGAAGCATGGAAGGAAAGGAAGGTATAATCGTTCTTTATTTTGATTTTCCATTGTTCTTGATAGCCTCTTTGGATTTTTGATGTTTATTATTTAATAAGTTAACAATCTAATTTTCCATTGATACATTGGTGAACCTGACATTTTGTAGAGAAATTTGTGTGTGTTCTTGTTTGTTTTCATTGTTTTGCAGGTTACAGCCAAGAAGTCATACGAAATCCCGTCACCTTCATTGGAGCACAGAAAAATGGGTAAATAAAAGATTTTAAAATGTTTTCTGAGTTTTGTAGATCTCAGTCTCAGCTTTCTAGAACTTCAAACGGTTTGAAATTTCATTAAAATTTGAGAAAGTTATGACTATTTTACTGTTCGCTATTTTTTTAATTTAGCTTTTAAAACCCGCGTTTTTCTTTTGTCTATAACATTTTTTTTGTAGAATTGTGGAATTTTTTTTTTGGGTTTTAAAGGTCTATCATTTAGCTTTCCATAGATATCTACCACTTAAAATTTCATTAAGTTTTGAATAAGTTATCATTGTTTTAATTTGCTGCTGTCAATAAATTTTTATTTTTATTACTAATCAAGATTTGCAGCTTGTTGGCAGTTACTTTTCATGGGTTGAAGACAAACACTAAAACTACTAACGTATTGTCTTGTAGGTTCGATTGTCAAAGATCAAACATCAAAATAATGTGCTTGTCTTTTTATTAGTATAGTACACATTTTATTTTGGTGTAATTAAAACGAACCTCTGTTTGATCATGTTTGAATGTGTTTACAAAACGGTAGGCGAGTATGCTCTCACCTTGTAAAAACTCAGTGATCAGAAAACCAGACCCATTTTTATCTGTTTTTACCCTTCACGATTTGGTATATCAGAGTATCCTCTCCCCTTGCGCATTTGTGTGATCCTGGGTGTAAGAGAAATGGTTATTAACTCTAGAACTTGGGCCTATTCTGGTGGGAAAAAGTACTCACCCTAGGACGACTCAGACCGGTAGCACCCTGACACCGAGGGACTTCCAGCCGGTATATAAAAGTGGGTTCTTGGGGAAAGCCCAAAAATCATGAGTGTGGTTCTGACGAGATGGATCCGAAAGGGGACTCTCAATGCATGGATCATGCCCCATGAACAGAATGCCTGAATTAAAAACTTCTTGTTTTAGTGTCCAACCATTCTATTGGCCATTGCTTGGTATAGTGCAGGGTATAGTATCATGCCCAAAGACACTCACTACTAATCCCCTTGAGTAGAGATAGCAGTTCTTGGGAAGTCACTACCCAAGAATTCAAATTTGGTGTGCTCGAATGACGTTAATGAGCCGTGGAGGGGAGCCAATGCCACCAAAATTCTAAGCTATCCGCTCTCGAGAAGGAAAGGTGTTTATCACCAATCCGAGGTATATCGGTGGGCTATACCAAGTATACAAACCCTTAGCCTATTGGCCTTTTAGGATTGTACTTGTCTTATGTGTGCTTGCTTACACCCAAAACATTGTGCTTGTCAAGTGCTTGCTGGATTACTCAAATATTATACACAACATTCACAAATCTAGACACAAACAATCGACCTTAGACAACTCAAACTTTTCAACAAAACATCAAAAAACAATCTTAGTCCCCATTTTGAACTTAGACTTTGCATTGTTCATCTTAGTCATCATTTTGAACCTAGACTTGGCATTTATAACATTAAGTCCTTAGTCAAACATCATCATCTTAGTCCTCATATTGGCCTTGACAACCTTGTCATCTTGCATTAATCATTTCCTTAGGAAAACACCATCATTATCTTGCATTGTCATCCTTTATTCCAAAACTACAAAAAAATTAGTGGCATAACTTGTCATCTTAGTCTTCATTGTCCTTTGACATTAGTCATTTTCTTTAGTCAACATTGTCATATTGCATCCCTTATTGTCAAAAATCCAAAAACATAGTCTTGCTTTGTCATCCTTTATCCAAAAAATTCAAAAAACATAGGCTAGTGCTATCCTTGCATTTACTTGTCATTCTCATCTCCTCATTTGAGCAAATCCCTTTTACAGTTGAGACTAGGCTTCAAGGACAACGAAAAATGGCCAACTTTGGATAAGATTCCAATCCCAACATCGACAATAACACTTATGACACAAACCAACATTGGACTTTTTCTGACCCATTTCACAATATGAACATGCAATCTTCCATGAACATGCCATCTTCATCACAAATTTTTTTTGAGCCATTCATACAAAGAGACCAAAATGGACAAGTATATGTAAAAGATGTAGAAGCTGCATTGCAAAATCCTGATATATTCTCCTTTGTAAAAAAATTAGTCTTACGTGACCCTCAAAGGTATCTAGCCATGCTTTTGGACAAAGGGGCTAAGTTACCACAAGGCTTTGACATAAATACTTTTCCACCTCAATTCATCTACCCTCACCATCAACAGTCACTTGAGATAAATCCTACCATTAATTCACAATAAACGTCCACTTATCACCCTTATCCTAACCTTGACAAGGGAAGCCAACTATCAACTAGTCCATTCCAAACCTCCACATCATATGCTAATCCTTCACCTATTAATCCCGTCCAAGTCTGCATCCCTTATCAACCATCTACCAACTCATGTCAAGTCAACACATCATACCATACCGATCCGGTCCAAGTCTCCATGTCCTATTTCAATCAACCTTACACCAATCCAGTCGAAGTCTCCATGTCATATCCTTGTCCTTCAACAGTTAATCCAGTCCAAGACTCCATGACATATCTAGTCCAAGACTCCATGTCCTATCTTTGTCCCTCACATGCTAGTCCAGTCCAAGTCCCCATGTCATATTCGAGTCCTTCATATACTAGTCCAGTGCAAGTACCCATGTCATATCCTAGTCCTTCACATACTAGTCCCGTCCAAGTCCCCATGTCCTATCCTAGTCCTTCATCCATTAATCATTTTCAAGTCATCCCCTCACAAGCCACATCTAGTCATGAAAATTCTGTCATTACTCAAAGTCATATCCCATCATCTACACTTGAGGATACATGTCAAAATGAAATCCTAAAGCATGACCTTATAATGCCACCCTCATGTCAAGAAGAAGGTAGTTCATCCCATGACCCTATCTTTCAGTCCATCCATGAAGTCCTTAAAGACAATCATGACATCCAAAACACACCTCTCCTTGACAACAACTCTATTTCCAACTATATAATCCATGACAACCCCATCTTCGAGCAAGACCCTACCATTGACCAAGAAATCCAAAATGGTCCACTCCTTGACCTTTATGCCATTCATGATCAAACACTTGCTGACCCTATAAAGGCCTCTACTATTGACACTTCCCATGATGAGGCACTTGCCTTCATGGGACACATAGATGATATTCCTCCAGAACAAGAATCTTCCACTAAGGACATGCTTGCATATGATCAAGTTATAGCTAAAATCATTGGACTCTATGACACTAAACATAATGATGGATTTGACATTGCTTTGGAAGCACCAACAAAATCATCTGAACCTGACATGTCACATGATCAGACTAAAGATATCAGTCAGGAATATGTCCAACATGAAAATGAAGCTAAGACACTTTATCAACTAGGGTCATCTATCTTTGTCAGAGCAGGCTTTCTTGCAGAAGAAAATATTACAAGTGAGAGTTTCCATATACATCATGATGGGTTAGCATCTTTCTTTCAAAACAATAAATACCCCATCACAAACAAAATCTTTCAAAGCATGCAATATCAAGGCAAAGGACTAGGCATACACGAGCAAGGAATTCTAGAACCAATACAACTTCAGACAAATTACAGACATCAAGGTCTTGGTTATTCCTTAGACAGCAAATCAAATGATGCCAGTGGTACCTCCTCGATACTTGGGGTAACCTTGTCAGATACAAATGTCAAAATGGAATCCATGAGAAATCCTTGTCATAAGATTGTTGCCAACACCCCATCCACCCACACCATAAACCATCATTCTATCATGAATAAACCTTCTCTTTGGGACCAACAAAAATAAAAGTCTTACAAGTCAAAAGATCAAAATCAAATGTCAAAGGCCATTGAATCAAACAAAAGGAAAAGTGGAGAAATGAAATTAAAATGGATCCCAAAGAAAGATGGATCAAACAAAGACATCAAGTCAAATACAAAAGTCAATCATAATGTGGAGCACAAGAGGACTCCCACATATAACACATGTCCACCTCCTTCAAAATGGTCATCAATCAAGGCATATAAAAGTGTTGGTTCCAAACGCCATCCCTCCAAAATCCGTCATACACCATCCCAAGTTTGGAAAATAAAAAGTCATTCATCCAAATGTTCAAACAACCTTTCCACATCTACCATCATTTGTCATAATCCTACATCTCGCCTAAAGTCCAAAAATCCTATGTCACAAATCCATCACATCATGGCAGCAACTCTTTACCACAAGGACTCTCATGGCACTCTATTGCGATGTGCGTATTTTGATAAGGCCAATTCTAGTATCAAAAAGGATCACAATGACATCAATCAGTTGTATACAAGTGCTACGATTCTGACAAGACAACTCCTTCAGCAAGGTCATTTTTGGCATATCATGGCACTAGTCTCTACATCGGCACCGTCAGTGGATTCAGAATAGTTAGTGGTTATCTAAAGCATTGAGGCTATCCACAAAATTAGAAATACAAAAAAAATCAAAAATTAAAAAATCGTCACCCTAATGAAAACCTGGAAAACATGCGTCTTGGTGACACCAAAAAATCAAAAATTCAAAAAAATAGTAAAGAGAAAAATTTCATCCAATGGTGAAAACCTGGCAAACAGGCGCCCTAGATAACTACCATGATGAAAACCTGGCAAACAGGCATCATGTGTAAAATAAATTATCTATGTGGACTCTTACACTTGGGGGCAAGTCGTCTCATTTCCCATGCCTTCCTCATGACATTGACATCCATCTAAGCCCTATCATTTCCATTCATTTTTCCCACCTACCTTGGTCTTGACATAAAACTGGCACACATAAATCATGCTTTGGGAAAACTCTTGACATGTCTATCTTTCGGTCATACACAATTCACAAAATATCATGTCATTGACCGTCAGTCTTATTGTCCTTATATGACATAGTCCTTGAAAACCATATGACATTCCCTTAGTCTCATGTCTCCCATCCTTTACCAAGGCCACCTTTTGTCCTTTTATGCTTTTCACCTATCTTGGCTTTCCCTTGTCAAATGGTCTAAGGAAACTCCATCATCCCATCTAGCCCTAACCAAGTCATTCCAAATGCAATGAGTTCAATTCATACAAGCACATTATCCAAAATTTTACTTGACTGCATTCCTGGCCTGGCTATAGACCACGATACTTTCATCACATTATCATCGTTGTCCTCATGTTGTTTTGAGATGCATCCTTCCCATGTCAAACAACGTTGTCATCACCTGCCAATTGGTATTCATCTTGACTAGGGGTACAATCATGTTTTTCCTTAGATTCTCATGTGTAGGCATTAGTCATATGCATTTGTCACAATCCTCTTAAACGTCAAAATCCAAAAAAATCATAAAATGACAAAAAGACAAAAACATCATAAAATGTCCTGAAGAAAGACCAAAAACATCATAAAATGTCCTGAAAAAAGACAAAAAAATCATAAAATGTCCTGAAGAAAGACCAAAAACATCATAAAATGTCTTGAAAAAAGACCTAAAAATCATAAAATGTCCAGAGAAAAACACAAAAACATTCAAATCAATGTCAAAATCCTAAAAATGGAGTCAAAGTCAATCATGTCAGTCAGTCCATGTCATTATTAAACTACGTTGTCTCTGCGCATTTGCTATGTAGGCAAGGCCATTAGTCAATGAGCCCCCGAGACATTAGGTCAGTCCTTTTAGGTTGGTCCAAATAAAATCATGGCATTTGTCACAATCGTCACATCAGTCATATAAGTAAGACAGTCAAAATCAAACACAGGACAGTCATTTGAAATGTCAATGTTAAAATTTGTCAAAATTAGACAACACAGTCCAATCAATCATACAGTCAACATCCATCAACTTGCCAAAACATATTACTCAAAACATTGTCAGTCTCGTCACTCTTTGGTCCTCTTCAAGATGTGTCCTTGTTGGAGTTAGATCTTGTCAAAATGTCCTTTTCCTTTTCAGGATGTGTCCTTCCTGATAATAGGCCCTGTCAAACCATCAACATCGTCAAATTGGCAAAGCTCTTAAATTGTCAAAACTATAAAACCGACAAGAATTCAATCTTTGGCAAACAAACATTGACAAACAAAATAAAATGGCTGTTAATCTTTCTAGTCTATCTTGTCTTATCTTTTGACTATCTTGGCTATTTTGTCTTATATTTTTATTGTCTTGTCTTTTGGTCATGTTACTAGCTACCTCGAGGATGTCCTATGAAGGATTTAGAGGTGCGATGACATCTCCTGGCCTATTTTATTTTCTTTGACTGTTGTCTGTAGATTGTCTTGAGAAAAAGACTGGGGCAACTTCGCCCTTAGTATGAGTTAGGACATTCCTTGTCTGTGACTGTCTATTTTTCAAGTGGATGACCTTTCACACCTTGGTCTACGTCATATCATGGTGTTTGTTGTCCATTTGTGTCATTTTTACCGCCCAATGATGATTAAGAGCAATGAATATTAGTCCTATGTCAATGTTTTGAAGGATTTGGTCTAGGAACTAACATGCATCTTCTTTAGTCTTGTCATCTTCTCTCACCCATCTCATATGGGCATTACATTTATGTCTTTTGCACTAAAATTTCTTTGTCTCTTCATATTCTAGTCTTCTCATTAATTTCGAGAGCACACCCATGTTCTTGGAACCTGTCTTTCCTCTCGAGGGGGCATACCATAACCCTCCTCGTCATTCTTCCTCATCTTATTTTGCACTGGGGCATATTTTTGACTTATTTTTCTTTGTCACAATGCGACATGCTGCATTATGACAAAGATGGGCAAAATGTTGTATATGCACATGTTGGTTGCTCCCTCTTGCTTGAATTATTGTTGTAGACACCTAAAAATGACCTAGGCCTGCAAGCTTCATTTTTACCACTTTCATCCTAGCATAAAAATGACATTTAATTATGTCCTTGGTCCACATTCGACTATTAATTAAATAATTTATAATTGTTTAATTAATTCATGTCTTTGTATTCTTCATGATTATTAAATAAATAAATTTTGTTTATTTATTAAATACGTCATTAATTGTCTAAGTCTTCCTTTACTTAAATAAATTTCTTAATTTATTTAATTCCCCTTTGTCATATATTTCTTCCTGATTATTAAATAAATGAATTACATTTATTTATTTAATATGTCACTAACTGTCATAATTAAATAAATTGATTAATTTATTTAATTAGTTAATCTTATCTTCTAAATTAAATAATTAAATATAATTATTTAATTGCCAATTTAATATTCCTCTCATTTTAAATAAATCAATTATTTAAAATGTCATTTCAATCTTAACTGTCAGTCCCTTTTGATAAATAATCTGAAAAAGATGATTTATTATCTCACAAAATCCATAATTTGAATTATCTTAATTCAAATTGGCAATTGATCTTCCAAAAATCAAGTAATCGGGCAGATTCTTGATTTTTCAAATCTGATCTTCAGTCCAAATCTTATCTTCTTGATTTTTTGAATCTCACAAATCACATCAATCTTTATCTTCTTGATTTTTGAAAATCTTTATTTTCTATTTAATTTCTCTCATTTATTCTCCACCGTCAATCCAATTATCTGAGATATTATTTTGACCGTTCAATTAAGGATTTTTCCCTAACCATGATTAGGGATTCTCAGATTTAATCTGGACCTCTCATTCTAGGTCTTTCTTAGAATTCAATCTCATATGTCCACTCAAAATTGTGTTTTCTATAAAAGATAATTTTGCTCATAATTTCGGGATCTGACAACTTCATTTTCGAATTTAGGCATTATAGTCATTTTAGCATTAGTAGTCATTATTTTCATTTTATCATATTGTCATAGACATAGGCATAATTTTATCAAATCCTTCAAAATTTGCATAGGACTTTGGCATTATTATAGGTTGCTCAATTTGAAATCTGAGGGCCTCATTGACTTGCTGCAAACTAGAAGGTGCTATGAAGGTGAAGCATGGAAGGAAATGAAGGTATAATCGTTCTTTATTTTGATTTTCCATTGTTCTTGATAGCCTCTTTGGATTTTTGATGTTTATTATTTAATAAGCTAACAATATAATTTTCCATTAATACAATTGTACTTCTTTGAAGAAGATGAAGTTGAGCTTTGTTGTGGAGGAGTAGATTGTTGGTTCTCTCCTTGTGGATTTGGTGAAGATTGCTTATGCTTCTTATTGGAACCCTTTCCTTGAGTCCCTTGATTCCCTTGATTAGCTACCAAAGCCTTGGACTTTGAAGACTTGAGAATCCCCATGCTTACCAATTTTTCTTGCTCTAACATCAACATTTCTGTAAAAGCATCAAATGATGGCATAGTGAAAGAACTACCAACTGTCAAGCGATGGGTTTCGAAGCTAGAAACAAATGCTGCATATTCTGATGGAAGCTTTCCCAACAAATTGTAGACCAACTGTGCATCCTTCTTATTAATGCCACAATCCTTAAGCTGTGCTCTTAGCTCATTTGCCTTAGTGACATAGTCTTGGATTGTAACAAAATTCTTGGGATCTAACATTGTGAGATCATTGTCAAGCTGATAACCTCTAATCTCATCAACTTGGCCATACAATTGACCAAACCTTTCCCAAGCCTCTTTAATTGTTTTACACTTTTCAATTTGAAAGATTAGATCTTTTGATACATATTTCCTTAATGTTCCAAGAGCCATAGTATTTTTAGTGAGCCAATCCAAATGAGCAACAGGATTAGCTTGAGGATCAGATGGTGCAACAATAGTTTCATCAATATAATGAGTTAATCCTTTTTCTATTAACTTACTCCAAGCATCAATTTTCCAAGAAGCATAGTTATGTGGAGTTAACAAGGGAAACCTAGGAAAACCCATAGCAGCAAAATGAAAGAGAACAAGATAGAGAGAGAGAGAGAGAGGCACAATCACACAAGACACCCCCCCAAATTCACTCAATCAAAGAACCCCCCCAAAAAAAGATGATTTGGCACTTTATAATTAGTGCATGTACAATGGCCACTTACAAGCCAAACAAAGTGGGATTATGATTTTCAATGTTTTACAACAGTCTTAAGTAGGCTACAATAGACTCAAATGACTGATACAAAAGACCAAACTGAGATCTTATCTTTATAAATGTCAAAATAGGCCAAAAATGACCAAGTGCTGAAAGTACAATTTATGATCACAATTACTACAAACTGATAGCACCACTGTGAAGTTCATAAAAAATCATGCACTTTCAAAAAAAATGGCACTTGAAAAGGAGTTCGTATGAGCCTTAACGGAGCCTTGGAAGTTGCAAAAATGGTGACAATTGAGCAACACCTGATAGAAATCTAATTTTTTGGAAAATTCATGCATCAAAATTAGAAAACAACTATACCACTATGATCTACATGAAAAATTATCCCAAATAAAAAAAAATTGCACTAAAAAAGGCCTCAAAATGACCAAGATATGAGTCTCTGAAGATGAACTGCAAAATCAAAAAGCTCAATGGAGAGGGGGTCAAATTTTTCAAAAAGATGCTGACATAGTGCTAACATCATAAAAAAACTATATTAAATTTGATGGTCGTATGCCCATCACCATCGCTGTACCACTCTGCCGTGAAACTTGCCAGAATATGCTATTTTGTGACGAAAAATTCTTGTCCTTGACGAAATATTCTCGTCGGCTCAATGTAAAAATCTTTGTTTTGCCATTTGGAAATTAATACCGCTAGTCACTATTTTTTAGATGCCAAAATTTTGAAATCCATCTACCAGAGTTTGTGGGCCGCGGATGGGGGTCGACTGGCCAGTGGCCTCCTGCCACGTGGCTGCATCGGTACCGCTGGTACAGTTTTGCGGACTGCACAGACTGTACTTTTTTTGTTTTTTTAATTGTATTTAAATAAAAACTGTACAATAATTTTAAAAAACTGTGAAATAATAATTTTTTTTTGAATGGAATTTTTTGAAAAAATCTCGTAGAAAATACAATTTTTTTTTGAAATAAAATAAATCATACCCAACTGCTCAGGTTGGCCGTATGGCCGGCCTGCAAATTTTTTTGCTTCGACAGAGAACTTGCTCCAATTTGGATGAATTGGTAGTTGATTTATGGGTTTTTGGTCCTTCTAAGCGCGATGGCAATGTCCGTTTTGGTTGAAAATACTCCAAAGAGGTAGCTAGCTCCTGGATCTGGCAACCACCTCCAATCTTCAACCCTTTGCAAATTTGGCCTCCAATGTTCAACTGAGATGAAATAAAAGGAAAATATGACTATCTTGGACACTCCAAATGCAATGGTGAGCTTAGATCTGATGCAACAAGCTCCCAAAATGCACTTGCAATACAAGGCCAAAAATGAAACCCTCCAAGAATCTCTCCAAATGACTAACTAAAGGCACTCCAATAGCTCTAATACCATGTAAGAATTGGCTATGAAGGTAGCCACCCAAGATCTAGAGGCCTAATAGAAAGCACAATCATAAGAGAGATAGAAACAAGATGATAAGAATAAACTGTATTCTATCAATGTAATAAAATGTAATGAGCTAATAGTACATAGGAGACCCCTTAGTTATATAGCCAAGGTGAGAACATAGAAGGGCATAAGATTATGACAAGTGTCATAATCTTATGACATAAGACAACTATGAAAAGTTATCACTCCACCTAAAGTGGGAAAGAGATAATGTGATAATCACCACAAAAGGTGGATCACCCACAAAAGGTGGAGAGATAATCACATGATGTGTCCACAAAAGGTGGAAGTGATGTGGTAATGACATGTCAAGTCCACCAAAAGTGGAAAATCTCCAACAACCTCCTATGTGGTCCCTAAGTAAACTTAATTAAGGTGTAATTATGACCTAGGACAAGGTACAAGATATTTAATTACACCAACAAAGATAACCAAGGACAGAAAAAATAGAAAGCTTTGGCTCAATCAGAGTAAGTATATTAGGACTATTATTGAGAGATTTTGTATGATTGATTGCAAATAGCTAGTGGTTCCCGTCATGCAGGGAATGGATCTATCTGTTGAGGACTATCCAAAATCTCTTACTAAGATGGAGGAAATGACTAGTGTACCCTATGCTAGTGTGATTGGCAGTCTGATGTATGCAATGGTCTGTACAAGGCCAGACATTTCCCAAGCAGTGGGAGTTCTTAGTTGATTTATGGCTAATCCAAGAAGAACGCATTGGGATGTTGTGAAGAGAGTGTTTAGATATTTGAAGGGGACTTCAGATTTTTCTTTGTGTTACCATGGGAACTTGGTTGAATCACAAAGGACTCTCAACATTCGTGGTTATGTAGATTCTGATTGGGCAGGGGACATTGACAGTAGGAGGTCCACCAGTGGATACATTTTCATGTTGAATGGTGGTGCAGTGAGTTGGATGAGCAAGCGACAGGTTGTATTCACTTTGTCCACTACGGAGGCTGAATACATGGTAGCTACTCATGCTTGTAAAGAAATAGTTTGGTTGAAATGTTTGTGTTCTAACATTGGTTTTGATGTAGGGGAAATAACTATTTTCTGTGACAGTCAGAGTGTAATTTGTCTAGCAAAGAACCCTACTTTCCATGCCAGAACGAAACATATAGACGTACAATACCACTTTGTACAAGATATGGTGGAGGATGGAAAGGTTAGTTTGGAAAAGGTTGATACTCTGGAGAATGTTGCAGATTCATTGACAAAGCTAGTGAGCATAGACAAGTTTAGGTGGTGTGCCAGTTCAATGGGCCTTAGTGCCCATGATTTTCAGTAAATTATGTTGTGCTCTAGAGGTGCTTGTATGATCTTCGTCAAGTGGGAGATTGTTTGAAATATGTGCCTCAAACAATATAGGTTGAAACCTCCATTGGAGGAAAGTCGGTATGACATCCATCATGTCTGGCCGACTAGCAGATTGGTAGCATCATGTTTTGTACAGGTCGCTGTGACCGAGTTTCTATCTTGCCAAATGCTTTCACTGTGGAGCTATCGCTGTGACAAGGAGTGTTCGGTATGACCTCTTAGTGCTCGGGGAGATATTTGGTCAATAGGCCATTCAATCGTGCATCAGGGAGACTCATGGTGACCACAAGCTTCGGGATTGCTTATAGCAGCTCGGTGAGAAGTCCCAACAAAGTGTTAGAGTCTCACCGACAGTATGCTACATGTTGTGGTCTTTGGCATAGCTTATAGTCTATCAGTAAGAAATCTTACCAATGTGCAAAGGTATAACCAATGAAGGTTCAAATGTTGTTCATCAGTCTAACTGGAAGGGTTTCAGAGAAACATGTTAGTGACTGAAGGATGTCTTGCCGATAGCCTATGGCTATCGGGGTAACCTGAATGTTCTCGGGAAGAAGTCCCAGCGAAGAATGTAAGTCTCGCCGATGATAAGGGATCTTCGATATAACTCTTGGCAGTGGATGAACACTTTGAGGTAAGTCCTAGAGCTCGGTGTGATGTCTTAGTGAGAGTAACATGTCTTGCTGACAGTGGTTTATGTTGAAGCCTTCGGGGTAAGTCTTAGAGTTCGATATGTTCTCTCGGCGAAAGATGTAAGTCTTGTCGACTATTCTTTGGAGCTTGATATGACTTGTGACTTCGGTATAACCTTTGGTGACTCGCTATGATCTCCTAGAAAAAGTGATAGGTCTAGGCGACTGCTTGGTGTTTTGGCATAACATTGAAAGTTTGATAGAACGTCTTGGCGATAACGGTATCTCTTGGCGATATTGATATGAAGGTTATGTGGCATCAGCAAGACACTGTTAGTGTTTCACCAAGATGCCAACATAGTGCAAATTCTATTGACCGATTGACCATCCTATGTGGAGTCTCGTGGAGCAATACGAGAAGCTGAATTTGAATAGTTGGAAGATTGTTCGTTGCGACGGTTCTATGATGAAGTTCGACAGACAGAGATCGACATGGATATACTCAATGATTGCAGTTTGTGATCAGTTGGTTGGTTCGAAGGTTGATTCGATAGATTTTTGTATGATTAGTAAATGTATTCTAATTTGTAAATGCTGTAACTTGAAAGTTTCTGTTTCAAAGATTGTTCATGGTGAATTCTACTGTAAACATACATCAGAAAGATAAGTCTGAAACTTGTATGTAATCTTTATTACTATAATACAAAGTGACTTCTCTTGGTGTGGTGGGTTTTTCTCCCATAAGGGTTTTCCCACGTATGTTTGGTGTTCATGTGTGATTGTCAAATACTCTATTTATGTTATTACTTCATAGTGCATCTTAGTTGAATTGTAAATTGAAAAATTAAAAGTATATCTACATTCTTCTCTGAGGTATTGACGTTAGGAGAATCGTTTCCACATCTGATTTTCCTTACACATACTTAGTTAACGAATCTACCACCACAAAAATGCATTCCTTTCAACTCAGTGATGAAATCTATTGAAACACTTTCCTACTTTTGGTCTGAGATAGGTAGTGGTTGTAGCAACCCTGCTGGATGGTTTAGTTTTGCTTTATTCTTTTGGAAAGTCATACATTCTTGAACATATTTTCTGTTGGAATATGGATTGAGTGGACATAGTTTTCAGTTTTCTGTGTTGTCATTGATGACAACTATTATCATCATTTTTTTCCACAGTTATGCATTTAGTCACACCAATAGTTAAAGTGGAAAACTGTGTGTTACTAGCCGAACAGGGTATCCGATCTAATAGCTTCATTGGATTATCACTTCATGTTGTGGATCACTAAAATTGTTTATCAAGCACATGAAACACCTTATCATTGAATCCTGTATTTCTATCCTTTTGGATACATGATTTTGGAGGTCCAGTAGGACATTTTTAGTTTATTTTCCTATTGGATTTGACTTAGTGAAATGGTATATAACTATTGTATAAAGTTGAATTATCTTTATAGATAATTAATTATGGTTATGAGCTATTGTGTAACTGACTTTTTTGAATACGCATTGGAATTATTTATATTTTTGGGCTAACTAATTGCAAATGTTATCAAGTTTTGTTGAAGCCAACCTGTGGTGGTTAATTCCTAGTGAGTGGATATATTTAGAAGTTTGTCACATCATTTGTGGGTATGAAAAAGGTGTGTGTGTATGCTACGAATCTCTAAGGTGTATTTGAGCAATATCATGCGTAGTTTCACTTGCCCATAGAGATTTTGTGTGTGAACTTGGAAAAAATAGAGCAGAAGTTCATTACCAGTCAAACAGGACACAAGTTCATCATCAAAGCTAAACCGAAACTATAATCAAAATTTTTTAGATGCTATCTACTCTGTTTATTTTCTTTTGGATCAATTCCAAACTATTGTAAGGGTAGTGAGCCCCTATCTTCTGAGCAGTGAGCTCTAGGCAGTGAGCCTAAATGCAAGTGCATTCTCATTTTGTAATTCTTCTTTTTGAGTATACTGAGAACATATTGTGGATTGGCCATCCATCGTGGATGTTTCCCTTGCATGGTTTCCACATAAAAATCCTTGTGTTATGGTTGTGTGGTTTATTATTTTATGTTTCTACATATTGATTTTGGTTAAGTGTGTTTAGTGGAATAAAGATCAGGATAAACGAATTAAATTTGCACATCACTAATTCGGCCCCCTCTCAGTGTTGCTTGTTTCCAACAATTGGTATCAGGGCTTATTCCTCTAAAGAAGTTTGATAGCTTGGGGAGATCTTGGAAATTCATGGATACAAACAATATTCAACAACAACTCATGGTGGCCTTGGATGATCTTGACCAGTCAAAATATGAGATCCAGGAACTGTAAGAAAATCTTGAAAATTCAAGAAAATTCATCCAATCATTGACAGATAAGATTGGTGAATCAAGGTAGAAAAGAAAATAATTATGTGGTCAGATCAAGCAGAAAAAAACTAGTGAAGATGAACAAATCAGTCAAGTCTTGAAAGAAAAAATAGAAGAGTGTGAAAAATTTTCTCAAGAGAATGTTGTCCTAAAGCATGAGACAAAATCCACCATGATGAAGATGACTAAAGAATTAGAGTACAAAGAGAGAAATGAAGAAAATCTTGCACAATCATTGAAAGATAAATCTGGACAATGCAATTGATTAGAGAATGAATTGGAGCAAACCAAGAAGCATGAAGAAGAGCTTGGAAAATAGCTTGATGATCGCAGGAATGAACTTGCTACAACAAATGAGTTCAAAGAGAAATTCAAAGCAAGCTTGGCCAAACTTGATGAGTTAATCAAGGGTCAAAGAACTGACGGTGACAAGTGAGGTCTTGGATATGAGGAAGGAGAAAGCTCCAAATCTACACAAAGGAACTCTTGACAAAGGAATCCCAGACAAGGAAATGAAATGAGTAGATCCAATAGAAATATGATAAAGAAACCTAATGCTCAAATATTTAATGGTTATTGTTATACTTGCAACGAATTTGGTCATATGGCTTCTCAGTGTAGGAGTAGGGTGAACATAAGTTGACCATCATTCTTAGGACAATGCTTTAATTGTTACAAGTATGGTCACAAGTCAAGTGAATGAAAAACTATGATAAATATCCCTCATAGAGATGTCAAATGCTATGCATGCAATAGATTTGGACATGTTGCTAACCAATGCAAGTCTAGACAAAGTTAGTGGAACAATTGGTCTAAGCAGAGAAGTGTTGTTTGTTATTGTAGACACATAAAAATGTCCTAAACCTCTGAGTGTCATTTTTCTTCATCCTCGTCCTTCGATAATAATTTTAGTTATTCAATTATGTTTGATTATATTCCTCTATTAATTAAATAATTTTTAATAATTATTTAATTAATTCACTTTCTAATATTTATTCTATCCTGACCGATTAAATAAACTAATCATGTCACTAATTTCTTCCTCTTCTTCAATAGTTAAATAAATTATTATTTATTTAATTATTTTGTCATCTTTCATCTATAGTTAAATAATTACCATTAATTATTTATCTATTCATGGTCCTTTAATTCTTCCATAGTTAAATAATTATTAAAATTATTTAACTATCCCATGCCACCTTCTCTATTAAATAATTAATCTAAATTAATTATTTAAGGTCTAATATCTATCTCTTTATTTAATTAAATGCTCCTCTTTTCATTTTCTTCAAATAAATAATTTGAATAAATTATTTATTCTCCACTTATCCATTTCTTCTATTTTCAAATAAATAATTTGAATAAATTATTTATTTTCCACTTGTCCATTTCAATTTTTGAATAAATAATTTAAAATAAATTATTTATGCACCACTTGGTCAAAGATACCTGTCATAATCCCCTATCATAACATTCATTTTGCCATAGCTTCTTGCATGTTGGCTGCTAGGCGTCATAGCCGTCCGTCATAGATTTTCCATGCATGGCATATTTTTGGTGCATCAATTCTGGACCATTGATCTTGCATCTTTTTAAGACTTAATCTCAACCATCCATTTTGTAACATCCCTCTCATGAATTCCCATCCATTGATCTTGGAATCTTTCTAGAAGATTAATCTCAACTGTCCATTCGAATGGTTGTCTATAAAAGCAACCTTTCTTCTCCATTTTCAGCTTAACAACTATTCTTCTCCAACTTTCTACTTATCATTTGTAGGTATTTGCACAAGTTACACTACAAATCTGAGGGCATATTTGCAAAGGGAGAAATAGGAGAGTAAGAGAAGGAATCAACTACAATATGGGGAGTACTTTATTTTATTTGCTTTCATTTTGAAATCTCCATTTGTTTGTATTCTCTTGTTTGGATGAGGTTAATAGTTTAGAAGTGTTAGCTGTCACTTTATCTATTCTATTTTATTTTATAACACCATCTTACATTTGGTGAACCCGATATTTGTTTTCTTGCAGAGAAATTGGTTTGTTTTCATTGTTTTGCAGATTACAACCAATAATGCATACAAAATCCTGTCATCTTCATTTGAGCACAAAAGGATAGACACATCAAATATTTTAAAACATTTTCTAGGTTTTGTAGGCCTCATTTTAATCTTTCTAAAACATTAAATGGTTTGAAATTTCATTAAGATTTGAGAAAGTTATGGCCATTTTACTGATCATAGCTTTTTAAGATTTAGTTATTAAAATCCAATTTTTCTTTTGTTTATAATATTTTTGTTGTGTAGAATTTTGCAAAATATTTTTTGGGTTTTGAAGCTCTATGTCTTAACTTTCCATAGATATCTACAATTTAAAGTTTTGTTTAGTTGTGAGAAAGTTATCACTATTTTTAGTTTGCTGTTTTCATTCAAGTTTTTTTTTTGGTTTACTAATCTTTTGTTTGTAGAATGTGGCTTTGGAATGGGGCTCCCAAAACTGCTTCTTTTGGAGCAACAAAAAAATTGAGCTCTTAGTTTTTAGTTTTCTTTAATTTTTTTTTCTTAGTTTAGTCTTTTTATTTTCTAGTTTAATTATTTACTAACTTTTAGCTTGGTTTTTAATCTTTTGTTCTAACTTAGTTTTTTTTGCAGCTTTCTTGTTGGTCCAAGACATTTATGAAACTACTAATTTGTGGTTTTGCAGCTCCGTTAGTCAAAGAATCATTTCTCAAATAAGGTGTTTGCAATTTCTAGTTTAGGAACACTTCTATTGGTGCATTAAAATGAACATGTGCTTGATTTTGTTTGACTGTGCTTGAAGGTGGTAGGTGATTATTCTCTCACCTTGTGAAAACTAGGTGATCAAAAAACTAGACCCACCTTATTTTTTGTCACCCTCACGACTTAATAATCAAAGTATCCTCTCCCCTTGTGCTTTCGAGTGATCCTAGGTTTAAGAGAAATGGTTATTATTTCTAGAAATGGGCCTGCCTTTAGGGAAAAAGTGCTCACCTTAAGGGATGACTCGACCGGTAATAGGCTAAAGCCAAGCCACTTCCAGCCCAGATATAAAATGGGAACTTGAGGAAAGTTCAAGTACCACAAATGTAGATGTGTCACACAGACGGAGTAGTACTCCCATAAACCCTGTTGAGCATAACCTCTTCAGGCTGGAGTGCCACCTAATTGGTGATTAATCTCTCACCCCATGTGTGGCCACTCGAATGGATGCCCTAACTAGACACCTTTTGTTTTAGAGGCCAACCATTTTCAGCCGTTGCTTGGTATAGTGTAGGGTACAGTATCATGCCCGAAGATACTCACTACTAACTCCCTTGAGTAGAGATGGCAGTTCTTGGGAAGTGATGACCCAAGAATCCAAAGTTGGTGTGCCCGAATGACGTTAATGAGCCATGGAGGGGAGCTAGTGCCACCAAAATTCTAAGCTATCCACTCTCAAGAAGGAAAGGTGTTTAGCACCAATCCGGGGTATATTGGTGGGCTATATCAAGTATACAAACCCTTGGCCTATTAGGATTGTGCTTGTCTCATGTGTGTTTGCATACACCAAAACATTGTGCTTGTCAAGTGTTTTCTAAATTTTCAAACAATATACACAACATTCACAAATCTAGACACAAAACCTCAACCAACTCAGACTTTTCAATAAAACATCAAAACAACAGTCTTAGCCTAGAAGTCTTATGTCAAAACCAAATCATGAAATTGCTCAAATCTCTCATTCCTTGTACACTTTAGCTTGCATCTTACCATAGGGTCATGTTTGCAAATATTTACCTTGATCCTTAGGTTTCACCATTTGCATTTTTAGTCATAAACTAAAAACTTAGTTCCTCATCTCATTTTGCATATTTTGGATTAGGACAACCTTACCTCACTTTGCAAAATCTTGACTTTCGAAATTAGGTTATCATTGGACTTAGACATCATTATCTCCTTTAGTCATTATCTTTTTGTGAGATTCTTCCAACTCAAAAGTCTAGTTAGGAAGACTCATTTGTCATTTGTCCTTGTCATTTAGTCCTTCAAACAAGTCCTTTGATATTCTAAAATTGAGACATAGATCAAGCATAGGGTGGTTAGGAAACCTTTTTCCAAATCATTTTAGACCTTTTCATTTGCATACCTTAGATATTCAAATCATTTTAGTCCTCACCTTGCATATCTTTAAAATCCAAAATATCGTCATCATAGTCCTCATTTGGCATCTAGACTTTGCATTGGTCATTTCCTTAACCAACATTTTCACATTAGTCCTCACTATCACCTTGACATTTGACATCCATTCTTAACAATTTATCACCTTGCATTGGTCATTTCCTTTAGGAAAACGTCATTATCACCTTGCATTGACATCCTCCAAAAATATAAAAAAAAAAAAAAAAAATAGTATCATAACTTGTCATCCTAGTCTTCATTGTCCTTTGGCATTAGTCATTTTTTCTAGACAACATTGTCATATTGCATCCCTTATTATCAAAAAATCTAAAAAAATAGTCTTGCATTGTCATCCTTTATTCAAAAAAAAATAAAAATCCAAAAACATTATTTCATCCTAGTTGTTATTTTGAACCTAGGCTTTTGCATTAGTTGCCTTTTTAGTTGACATAATCATCTTAGTCCTTATTTTGCACCTCATCATCCTAGTCCTAATCATCACTTTCACTTTTCGACATTACACATTTCCTTAGATACACATTATAATCCCATTGCATTGTCATCCTTTATCACACAAAATGACAAAAACATAGGTTAGTGTCATACTTGCATTGTTATTATCTTCATTTGAGCAATTTCCTTTGATGGTGGAGACAAGACTTCAACAAAAGAAAAAACAAATGGAAGACTTTGGACAAGACTTTGACAACCACACCAACATCAACACCAATCCCAATGACTGGATCTTTGATGACCCATTTGGCAATTTGAATGCACAATCTTCCATGAACATGTCAAATTCTTTTCAAAATCCACTTTTTGAACAATTCATACAAAGAGACCAAAATGGACAAGTTTACATTGAAAACTTAGAGGCAGCAGCCCAAAATCTTGAATTCACTTCACTTGTAGAAGAATTGGTCTTAAATGATCCTGAACGATACCTCGCTATGCTCTTAGACCAAGGCACAAGATTACCAAAAGGCTTTGACATTAATACCATACGACTTGTCTCTCCTAATCATACGACACAAAACACAACATCCCAACATGACACGAACAATACCTTGACCAATCACACTACTGTTACTATGCAAGTTGCTACTACCACCATTAATGTGACATCTAGTGGCACCATAAATCAAAACACCTCCTCTTCAACTAACACAATTGGAGGAACATCCACTATGACCATGCCTACAATATCCACATCATCTACACAAATGCTAGGAGCTACCTTTTCATAGTCCATTCCTACAACTCCCACATCATATTCACAAACAATAGGAGCCACCTTTGCATCCACATCAGTAGGCACCACTTCTTCAAATCCTATGGTCGGCTCTTCATCTATGAAAATGGGGCCATCTTCATCACATCCTTATGGTGGAACCTCATTTAATCCCTTTGGGCGAAACTCATGACACGTTTTCATTCAAGGCCCTCAACACAACATTAACAAATCATCACAAATGAACATCCCACATGGACAAGGGCACAATACACATATACCACACAGACACTTTCAAGGACCAAACACTACCATGCCACACAGACAATTCTTTCAACAAGGACAAGGAACTCAAATGACACAACAAATGCATACCTTTGGACATAAGATAAGTTAGGGACCTCAAATATAGACAAACATGGCGGGGTTACATATTCCCACATACTCATCCCAGATTCGTACTCAACAACATATCCCCAATCACAACTGGAACTATCAGCAAAACATACCTTACTTTCAGGCAACCAATGATCCCATCGTACACACCTTGCTAGCAAAAGTGGATGACCTTCAAAAATAGATGGAAAATATGAAAACCTCTGACAAGAAGACACAAATGCCATATGAATTATGTCCATATCCTTTTGATACAACTTTGTATATGCCAACATTTCCACATGGTTATGTGGCTCCAAACTTCAACAAATACAAGGGTAAAACAAATCCACTTGACCACATCAGAGAGTTCATAACAAGTTGTGTTGATATTGCTCATGAGCACACATATCTAATGCGACTATTTCCTAAAAGCCTCGCAGGACCAGCGCTAGAATGGTTCTATACACTGCAACCTAGAATACAGTCATGGAAAGAACTTGCTGAAAAATTTGTGAAAAATTACACATACAACATTGACACAGACACCTCCATTACCAACTTATGCCAACTCACACAAGAAGATTTAGGTGAAACCTTTTTACCATTCTTTCAAAAATGGAGGGGCCTAGCGAGTCGTTCTCATATAGACATACCTGAAAAGGAAAAAGTTGACATGTTCGTACAAACATTAATGGGCCCACTAAAAAATGGCTTGTGTGTTCATTGTTGCACAAATTTTGCAGACCTAGTTGAACGAGGTGTCCAAGTTGAACAAGCCCTCATAGCTAAAGGAAGACTAAAATACAGTCCTAAAAACACAAATTCAAACCCTCCTTCTACTGACAAAACCAAATTCTGGGTTAAGAACAAACATGTTACCAACGATGGTGTAGTTGATGCTAAGGATATCAACACTATGGGTCCTATGATTACTCTAAAAGGGACACAACCACAAAACACACAAATGATGAGACAAAACTATGCTGCTAATGCTATCCAGACAAATCAGAATAACCAAGGAAATCAAAACAATCAAATTCAAGGGCAGCCTAGACAACCAAGACAATTCCTTAGAAATCACACATATACCCCTTTGGGTGAACCTATTGATGAAGTACTTAAGAAATGCATTCAAAATGGTGTCATCACACTTTAGGACCCCAAACCATATGACCTTGGACAGTTTAAACCATCTTGGTGGGATGATAATGCATTTTGTGACTATCACCAAATAAAAGGACACAAAACATCTTCTTGTAAACAATTGAAAAATATGGTACAAGACCTTATTGAAAAGCATATCATTGAAGTTGGAAGGCCACAGTTTGCCTCTAATGCAGATCATACAATACACAAGAACCCATTGTAGGATCATGATTCAGGAAACCCTTCTACATCAAACCTCAATAACAATACTCGATCCAACCATGCTCGTATTGCATACAACTATTCTGGGGGACCTATTATACATCACATTAGAACAACTGAGGAACATGTTTGCACGGTCACCGTTAGAAAGGTCCCTGAATGCAATGTCACCACTCGCGGTGGAAAGATCACCATAGCCAGCCCTCCTCCCCCTAGACAACCAAAGGTAACAATAGCTGGCCCGTCCACTTCACAGTCACAATCTCGTCCACAAAACAAGCAATCCAAACCTAAAGGAAACTTTAATCTTATTGAACAGCTTGGAAAAACACCCACACAAATCTCTATTCTTGAGTTGTTGTGCATCTCGCCTGCCCATAAGGCCATCCTAGACAAAACACTGCAAGAATCCTCTGTTCCCCAAGATATTGATGTCAACCAATTTGAAGCCATGGTAGGATATCTCATGAAACCCCACCATATCACCTTTTATGACCAAAACTATTCGTCATCCAAATCCAACCATAATGATGCCCTTCATATCAAAATCTTTGTTCATAAACATAAGGTCAGATGAGTCTTAGTAGATGGCAGTCCTGAATATATGTTCCTTAAAATTGGTCAAGGCACTAGGATTTTCTGATGCTTGCGTAGACGCCACAAGAAACATTGTTATCAAGGCATATGATGATGTAGAATGTTCCTCTCGGGGCATAATTACACTCCCAATTTGGATCGGGCTAGTCATTGTTGACACCACTTGTCAAGTTCTAGATTTGGACCTGCCATACAACATTTTACCCAGTCAACCTTGGATCCATGATTTGAAAGCCATTCCCTCCACATATCACCAGTGCTTGAAGTTTCCTTTTGAAGGAACTGAGATTACTATATACAGAGACCCTGATCCATTCCAATATTGTACCAACTTACGGGGTGTCTCGGAACGTCAAGTCCCTATCAATAGGGAAGCTCTGACATCTTTGCCTTCTAAATTCATTGATCCCTCAACACTCGTGAAATCTTCTGTTTCTTCATCCATTGCTTCCACTCCTACTTCTTTGACTGCCATGACCACTTCCATAACACCTTCCACTTCATTTATCACTCCAAGTTTTGACCCCAGGTTCTAGATTCAGGATCAAGGATGTGGAGAGTACAAGCTGAATATGGCCTATTACATAACCAAGATGCCCAAGTCTCCCCATGTCTATGGAAAACCTTGTTTTAGAATACAAGCAAAAGAAACTTTTAGGGTTCCTCCAAATATAGTTTTCATAAAGTGGGGTGAAATGAGTCAAGAGGACACAGATGATATACTATCCTGGATTTATAGAGAACCACGAGACTTAACTCCCTTGCCAGTAACAATATATGGAAAAGGATACAACATGGTAAAAGCAAAAGGTTATGATGGAAAAAGTGGTCTTGGCAAGGATAAAAATGGAAGGCGTGAGCTACTATCAGTTTCAGAAAGACCAAAACATTTTGGGTTAGGGTTAGGTCCACGAGAATCTGGCGATCTGAGTACCAATGTGCTTCCATGTGAGTTAGTGTATGTTTTGGACTGTGTTGAGACAACTAAGGACACCTCCTCTAAAACTGACTCTCACAAATGGGAATTTGGCTCTCAGTGATCCTTAAGTGACTACTACCTTGACGAATTATTCCTCAAACCTAGTGAGCCTACATTTGAGGAATGATTCTGGAAAATGTTTAAGATCGATACAACATCAAATGATGTCAACTCTAGATCATGTTCTATTCCCATTCATCCCAGTCCTGACATACCAACCCAGTCATTCCAAATTGATGACAATCATTTAGAACCACCTAAACCGTCACTTGCCACTACTGATCCTGACTCTAATACTACTCCCTTTGTCCCTTATTTCGCTGGTGAGTATGAAATAAGCGAAGGAGAATACTAGATAGAATCTGACATAGAGGCAGACGATGAAAATTTCATTTTTAATGTCTCGAAATCCATTTGCATGCTCTCCTTGTCATCTCCTCAATTTGCAAATGCTAATGATGGGATATCTTTAGTTTACCCTAACCTAATTGACTGGAACCAACAAGGCCCACCAGTAATGGACACTTTTCAAAATGATGAGGCTTTAGCAAAATTTCGCGGACTACGTGAGGGCATTCCAAATGGGGATCACAAAAATGGATTTTCCATTGACTTGGATTGTGCTGCTTATTTTGGGGAGACTATGCCATCCTCTAGTTGCAAAATTAAAAAGAAAAATAAAGTAAAAAATAATACATCTATAGGTGAAAATGGAAAGGCACCTTTTGATGACAAAATAGTAAAAATAAAGGACGTATCTGAGGGTGAAAACCTCCCTGAGGCACCTAAGGGTGGAGGATTGGACTTTCTCCCCATGGACAGTGAAAAATCAGCAATGCTTGTAGAAGACACCATACCAGTTAATATAGCTACTATGGAAGACCCCAAAATGGTCCTCTTTGCGGCATCATTGACAGAGGTTGAACAACCAATATTTCAAAAGTTCTTCTCAGAACACAAGGTAAAATTTGCATGGTATTATGCTGACATGCCAGGATCAGATCCTGAGTTAGTATTGCATCACTTGCCATTATTTCCAGATGCCAAGCCAGTAAAACAAAAGCTAAGAAAAATGCACCCACAAGTGGCATTGTTGGTTAAAGTTGAACTCAAAAAGTTGTTGGATGTGGGTTTTATCAAATCAATTGACTATGATGAGTGGATATCCAACCTCGTACCTATTACTAAGTATACTGGACAGATTCATGTATGCACAGACTTCTAAGACCTCAATAAAGCATGTCGTAAAGATGATTTTCCTCTACCAAACATTGACATCATTGTGGACCTTACAGCTGGATATGAGATGTTTTCCCTTATGGATGGTTTCTTGGGTTATAATCAGATTCGTATTTCCCCTGAAGATCAACACAAAACTGCTTTCACATGCCCTTGGGGTACATACTATTGGACTGTAATGCCATTTGGTCTTAAAAATGCAGGTGCTACATATCAAAGGGCAATGACAACAATATTCCACGACATGATACACACATTAATGGAGGACTATGTAGATGACCTTTTGGAAAAGTCATTGACAAGAAAAGACTACCTTTCAGTATTAGACAAAGTTTTCAGGAGATTGGAACAGTATAAGGTCCAGTTAAACCCAAAAAAGTGTGTTTTTGGTGTAGCATCAGGTGAATTATTGGGATACATAGTCTCTCGTAGAGGAATTGAAGTTGATCCTGCTAAAGTCAAAGCTATATTGGATATGCCTCCTCCTAAGGGAATTAGTGACCTAAGAACACTACAAGGTAGAATTCAATCCATCAGATGGTTTATTGCTCAACTCGTAGATAGGTGTCAACCATTCCAGTATCTTCTACACAAAGGGATCCCCTTTGTGTGGACAGATAAGTGCCAGGAAGCATTCAACCAGATCAAACAGTATTTATTGTCACCTCCAGTTCTCATGCCTCCTATCCAAGGAAAACCATTAATTTTGTACATCTCTGTAACTACTTCAGCACTGGGGGCATTACTAGCACAAAATGACAATGAAGAAAAAGAGAGGGCCATATATTATATTAGTCAAACACTGGTGGGGTATGAGCTAAATTACACACCCATTGAATGTTCTTGTTTGGCAGTTGTATTTGCAGCCAAAAAATTAAGGCATTACATGTTAAACCATAAGACACATTTGGTAGCTAAGATCGATCCCTTGAAGTACCTCTTGAGTCGAGCAACATTGACTGGACGTTTGGCAAAATGGATTACAATCCTCAGTGAATATGATATTCAATATGTGGAATGAAAAGCCATCAAGGGATAGGTAATAGCAGACTAGCTCGCAGATGCACCAATACTAGATAACCATCCTCTTACAATAGAATTTCCAGATGAGTCTGTATATCATGTAGAATCTAAACAGCCTTGGCAATTATACTTTGATGGATCTCACACTAATCATGGATCAGGAGCTGGAATATTATTCATTGTCCCACAAGGAGACTCCATCCCAAGGTCATTCCTCATAGCATTTCCATGCACTAATAACATGGCAGAGTATGAAGCACTAATTACAGGACTCTGAATGGTTATCAAGTGGAAAATTAGGAATTTATAGGTCCTCGGCGATTCTCAGCTAGTTATAAACCAAGTCAATGATGAATATGAAACCAAAGATGAGAAGCTAATTCCTTATAAATGAATGGTTGACAGTTTCCTGACATATTTTCATAGCCTATCCTTTGAATTTATTCCAAGAACATAGAATAAGGCTGATGATGCTATGGCAACTATTATATCTTTGCTTGATATTCATAGCAATGTCCCATAGTTTGAGTTTTTGGTTGAGCAATTATTGGTTCCGGCTTATGATGTCCCCGAATCAGAAATGGTCTGTGAGCTTGTTGGTTCTAGTTCCCCCTAGTACAAGGACATTTTTGACTACCTTCATTCACAAATCCTTCCCCAAAACTTTTCCAATAACCAAAGGAAGTCCTTTATCCGCAAAGCTGCACGTTATACCATCATTAGCAACACCCTTTACCATTGTAGATTTGACAATACCCTTCTTCATTGTCTCAACACTAATGAAGCAAAAGCGACCTTACACGAAGTACATGAGGGTATATGTGGGTCCCATTCAAGTGGGCCAACCTTAGCTAAAAAGATTATGAGACTTGGTTACTATTGGCCAACACTAAAAAAGGATGTACTAGAATTTGTAAGAACTTGTCGCCAATGTCAAATTCATAGTAATTTAATTCATGTTCCAGCACAAGAGTTGAGGCCAATCACTTCTCCTTGGCCTTTCACACAATGGGGACTTGATCTCATGGGTAAGATTCACCCTACATCCTCCAATGGACACAAATTCATTATCACTGCCACTGAGTATTTTACTAAGTGGATCGAGGCCATTCCACTCACTTACATTACCGGCAAACAAATCTCCAAATTCATCATCATGGATAATGGCATTCCACAATCCATCATCATGGATAATGGACGTTCCTTCAAAAACCATGAAGTCCATGAATTATGTCAACGTTTCCATACTAGCCACCACTTTTCCACGCCATATTACCCACAAGGAAATGGTCAAGCTGAGGCATCTAATAAAACCATTATCAAACTTCTTAAAAAGACTGTCAATGACACTGGTCATGACTGGCACATCCAACTCAACCCTGCTTTGTGGGCATACCGCACAAGCATTCATACTCCCACTGGTGCCACTCCTTTTGCCCTTATCTTTGGAGCCGAAGCCATCTTGCCCATAGAGGTCAAAATTCCATCTTTGCGAGTCTCCATGAAAGGCCTCATCACTGATGAAGAATATAGACAATCAAGACTACATGAGTTAGAAATACTAGATGAACGCAGACACAATGCATTGAATCATTTACGAGCATACCAAAATCATCTTTGTAGAAGCTATAAAAAAAGGGTGATGAATCGACAGTTTGACATTGGTGACTTAGTTCTCATGCAAAATCCCAAGAATCAGTCAGATAGGGAGAAGCCAAGAAAATTTGAGCCCAATTGGCTAGGCCCTTATGTCATCATAGCATCATTTGGTTCTGGAGAATATCAGTTAGCTACTCCTGAAGGTGAACAGTTGACAGAGCCAATCAACAGTCTACATTTGCGCAAATTCTATGCATAGCATTAGAAAGCCTATCTGAAAATCAGTAAAAATACAAAAAAATTGAAAAATAAAAAAATGATCACCTAGATGAAAACCTGGCAAATAGGCATCCCAGTGACACCAAAAAAAGAAAAGAAAAAATAGAATAAAATGACAAAAATAAAGAGAAATAATTTGTCCAATAGTGAAAACCTGGTAAACAAGCACTTTGGATAAGTACCATGGTGAAAACCTAGCAGACAGGCGCTATGTGTAGTCAGTCATTGCTATGCCATCTACTGTCACTCTATCTACCTTCGTCCCTAATGAACATACTCTTTTTTGACATTCGCCATAACACTTTGTCCTAATATCATGGTATTTCTATCCATGGCTAACAATAGTTGAAATCAAGTCTTGCATATTGTCCATTGTCTATGCTAGTCATGCCTTTTCTTTACATTTCATTTTTCCCTGGCTCATACTCAACTTGACTAGGGGAAAACTTTTATCATGAGACTGCAGTGGATACTGCATGTGATCCTAAAAATCAGAAAATGTCCTAAAAAAAGACCCAAAAATTAGAAAATGTCCTGAAAAAAGACCTAAAAATTAGAAAATTTCCTAAAAAAAGACCTAAAAATTAGAAAATGTCTTGAAAAAAGACCTAAAAGTCAGAAAATTCCCTCAAAAAAGACCTAAAAATTAGAAAATGTCTTAAAAAAGACCTAAAAATTAGAAAATGTCTTGAAAAATGACCTAAAAATTAGAAAATGTCCTGAAAAAAGACCTAAAAATTAGAAAATGTCATGAAAAAAGACCTAAAAATTAGAAAATGTCCTAAAAAAGACTTAAAAATAAAAAAATGTCCCTAAAAAAGACCTAAAAATAAGAAAAAATGTCCTGAAAAAAAGACCTAAAAATCAAAAAATGTCCTAAAGAAAACAAAAAACTTCCAAAATAGAGTCATGTTAGTTAGCATAGCCATGCCAATTTAAGTCTTGATTAGTCTTTGTCATTGTCAAACTACATTGTCTCTGTGCATTTGCTATGTAGGCAAGGCTCATCTTCGAGCCCCCGAGACATTAGGTCAGTCCTATTAGGTTTGTCAAAATAAATCATGACTCAATCTTTCATCAACAAGACAAAGTCTTTGGTCGTGTCGAACTACGAGGTCTCTGAGTGCATGACATAGGTAAGGCCATCTGTCGATGGGCCCTTGAGGCCACACTAGGTCAGTCCATTAGGGTTCATTGCACAATTTTCACACACACATGAAATAGTCTTCAAATTTGAACAAACAATCTACCCAGGTAAACTTCAACAATCTGTCAATGGAACAATACAATCATCTTGGCATATCAAAATTGGTCAATCTCAGTCAAACTTAGTCAAGCTAGACAAATCTTGCTTACTCTTAAGATGTGTCCTTCTGAAGGGTAGCCCGTCATTTAATCATTCCCTAGGATGTGTCCTTCCTAGGCATCATCATCGTCATTCGACATTTTGACCAATCCTCTTGACATTTAAGGATCGCTCCCCTTGACATCAATGTTCTTTCAGATGTGTCCTTTTGAAGAACAACCCCTATCATTTATGCCTTAGGATGTGTCCTTCCTAGGCATCATCACTGTCACCTGGAATTTTGAGGGATCCTCTGGAATTTTGGGGGTTTCTCCTCTTGACATCAACATTATTCAGGATGTGTCCTTCCCGAATTTGGCAATCTTTGACACTCATCATCTTGGCATCGTCAAAACCTTGACACACTAGCATCTCGACATCAAACCAGAAATCTTGACATTAAAACACTTGGAAAACACTTGGCACTTTTCTGTTGACTTTTCATCATGTTACTAGTTTTTCAGCAAGATCTCGACAACAGGATTTAGAGAAGCAGTGATGTATCATGAGGTTTGTTTTGTCTTTTGACACTCATGTTACTAGTTTCTCAGTGATGTCCTAACTCCGGGATTTAGAAAAAAAATGATGTATCATGATGATGGTTTTGGCTTTATTTTTTCCTTTTTGGCAATCATGTTGCTAGTTTTTCGAGGATGTCTTGGAAACAGGATTTAGAGAAGCAACGACGTTTCATGATTTGTCCTTCTTGTCTTTTTTTGCTTGTGGTTGGTTATGAGAAAAAGACTAGGGCAAATGTGCCTTTTTTGTATGAGTCATGATCATCCTTGTTTGTGACTATTTAATTCAAGTGATGGTATGACCTTGCACACCTTGATTTACGTCATATCATGGTGTTTGTTGGCCATCACGATAATCTTCCCAATGATGATAAATATAAAAATGTAAGTATGAAAGATGGTTCCCCTTCTTTTTTTTTTCATCTAGCTTTCCATCTTCATCCTCCCTTCTCTTCCACGCTAATATCCATCCCCTTCCAAGCTAACATTTCTTCTGTCTTTCATCCTCTAGTCTTCTCATCAATTTCGAGAGCACACCCGTGTTCTTGGAACCCGTCTGTCCTCTCGAGGGGGAAAACCGTAACCCTCCTCATCATTCTTCCTCATCTTATTTTGCATTGGGGCATGACTTTGACTTATTTTTCTTTGTCACAATGCGATAGGCTGCATTATGACAAAGAGGGGCAGAATGTAGACACATAAAAATGTCCTAAGCCTTCAAGTGTCATTTTTCTTCATCCTCGTCCTTCGATAATAATTTTAGTTATTCAATTATGTTTGATTATATTCCTCTATTAATTAAATAATTTTTAATAATTATTTAATTAATTCACTTTCTAATATTTATTCTATCTTGACCGATTAAATAAACTAATCATGTCACTAATTTCTTCCTCTTCTTCAATAGTTAAATAAATTATTATTTATTTAATTATTTTGTCATCTTTCATCTATAGTTAAATAATTACCATTAATTATTTATCTATTCATGGTCCTTTAATTCTTCCATAGTTAAATAATTATTAAAATCATTTAACTATCCCATGCCACCTTCCCTATTAAATAATTAATCTAAATTAATTATTTAAGGTCTAATTTCTATCTCTCCATTTAATTAAATTAATAAATTTAATTAAATGCTCCTCTTTTCATTTTCTCCAAATAAATAATTTGAATAAATTATTTATTCTCCACTTGTCCATTTCTTCTATTTTCAAATAAATAATTTGAATAAATTATTTATTTTCCACTTGTCCATTTCCAATTTTTTGAATAAATAATTTAAAATAAATTATTGATGCACCACTTGGTCAAAGATACCCTGTCATAACATTCATTTCCTATCATAGCCTGCATGTCTTGCATGTCTGTCATAGCTGTCAGGCGTCATAGCCGTCAGCATCATAGATTTTCCATGCATGGCATATTTTTGGTGCATCAATTCTAGACCATTGATCTTGGCATCTTTTCTAAGACTTAATCTCAACCATCCATTTCATAACATCCCTCTCATGAATTCCCATCCATTGATCTTGGAATCTTTCTAGAAGACTAATCTCAACCATCCATTTGAATGGTTGTCTATAAAAGCAACCTTTCTTCTCCATTTTCAGCTTAACAGCTATTCTTCTCCAACTTTCTACTTATCATTTGCAGGTATTTGCACAAGTTACACTACAAATCTGAGGGCATATTTGCAAAGGGAGAAATACAAGAGCAAGAGAAGGAATCAACTACAATATGGGGAGTACTTTAGTTTATTTGCTTTCATTTTGAAATCTCCATTTGTTTGTATTCTCTTGTTTGGATGAGGTTAATAGTTTAGAAGTGTTAGCTGTCACTTTATCTATTCTATTTGATTTCTAACCCCATCTTACAGTTACAACTGAAACAAATTTGGCCACACTTCTATATTATGTCAGAATAGAAAAGGTTTGATAAAACAAAATAATCAACTGAATGTTAAGGGAAAAGGAAAGATCACTACTAATGAGATCAAGAAGCAGATGCAGAAGAAGTGGGTGAAGAAGAATCCCTCTACAGAAGAAACTGGATCCGCACCAAAAGCCTCTTCTAGTAACACCCCTGGGAACTAATTGTAGATCTCTGCATTAGGGGGAGCTATCAAGGAAATTATCTAAAACCTCTACAAGTGATTGGTACTAGAATTCAGACAAATCCAGTAGGAAGTTGGATACTCTTCAGTCATTGTGGAATGAATTTAAAGTACCAATGAATTTTATTGAAGATCTAGGAAAAAAATGTTTTCCTTGAAATATTGAAAGACTGAGAACCTTGCAGAATTAGGGCAAGGGCATTTATTGCAAAAAGTAAAGAGTTAAGTTCGATAAAAATAAAAGAACAATTTTCACTCTCATTTTCCACTTTACATTCGAGAGAAAGAAGTTAGAAGTGCTATGAGGTGATCCTTGCCAAAGCGAAGAACTGATTCAAGCTTAGAAGAGAATTTGTGATTGTCTTCCATTTCAACTCCGAAAAGTATTTATAGCAAACCTAATTTTTTTGTGTATTCACCATTATGTCTACCCCTCTCTTAGTTGAACTTAGGGATAGGCCGCACCCTAAGTTCAAATGGAATCCTTATAAATTGGTACACATTGAGCCCTTGGGAGCATTTTCATCCTTTCCGTATGGTGTTCTGCACACCAAAGATATTAGGGTTTATGTGCATGCGAACATTGAAGATATGGGAAGTGCACAACTATTGGAACTGTATTCTAATCATATAGTGCAAGAAGATTTCTCTATGAAACCTAAATTCAAAACCCTAGTGGACAAGAAATTTGCACAATTTGTGAGGTTTCCCATATTTGAGGAGGATGAGTGGGTTTGATACATTCTGAGCCGAGTGCATGATGAATTTATGTGGTTGGATATCCCATTTAAAATTACCAACGAAGCTATTTGCATTGTTACTGGCTTAAATTCTTCTGGAAAACTTCTAGTATTGAAGTCGATAAAGAATGATGTTGTCACTAAAGCGACTGGCTTGCACTGGGATAAAAGGGCAATGATTGTAAGTCAGATTTTTGAGATCGATGTCAGATTTGCATCCATGATCATTGGAGACACCAAAATCTGGTCTAAGCCTACAACTTCAATTCCTTCATAATTCATATTCTTCATGGTCATGATTAAATAATGCCAATTATTTAAGTATTCTCTAAAGTATTCATTTCTTTATTAATTAAATAAATCTAATTATTTAATTAATTCACTTTAACTTTAATTCTTCTATTAATTAAATAATCTTAATTATTTAATTGATTCACACTTTCTTCTAATTAATTAAATAAACGCTTCTTATTTAATTATGTTACTAATTAACCTTATCCTTCTTGTCAAATTAAATAAATTATTATTTAATTTACCCTTTATCATATGCCAACTATCATTAAATAAATTCTTTATTTATTTAATTATTCATTTAACCCCTTCAACACTTAATTAAATAAATCTTATTTATTTAATTATTCTTCAAATATCAAATCTTGAATTAAATGAATTATTTAATTCATAAATTCTATTTTAACACATTCCTCTATATTTAGATAATTGTGTAAGTTATCTAAGTATTCACTTTGACTTGACATGAGATCTATTTAAATCGGTTAGTTAACTCTTGATTTAATGTCTGAGTTGCTTTTGTGAATAATCTATTTGTCATGTCATTCAGTCATCTAGTTCTAACTTGTTTGCGTGTACATGCATATTAATTAAATATTTCTATTTAATTAATTAAATCCTGCATGTGTGTTCAAACAAAGAGTTGCTTTAATCCATCTTTATCTTTTTCATGCAAAGATAATTCTTCTATTTTTGAATACCAAACTTGATGATTAAATCATTTATTTAATCTTTATTTCTATTTCTAATTTTTATCACTCATGTCACTACTAACAATTATCATAATGCATGTATAATCTTTCGATCTCAACCATCAGTCGATCTTTCGATCTTGACCTATCGTTTGAATGATCAATTTTCTATAAATTGATCTATCCTTCATCATTTAAATCTCTCTAGAAATCGTATGACTTCTAGAGAAATTATCTTAAATCTTTGATGTCTCATCATTATCACAACACTTAGGTTATGCTTGTACACAAATACTAAAAATCTGAGGGCAAGTACACTACATAGATGAAATGGAGAAGAATAATGGAGGTTATTCAACATAATTGATTGCATGTTTGGTAAAGTAGTTTCTTTTATGCATGTTGTTCTTACCTTTCCTTTGTGCTCAATTATCTATCTTTGAGGATTTTTAGTATAGTTTGAATAGATTAGATTTGAATTTCTTAACTCTCTCATGTGTTTTTCTTTGAGCTACATTTGGTGAACTCGACGTGAAGACACCATCTTCGCGTATCTATAGACTTTTATTCAATTTTTGCAGGTTTTTGTATGGAACGATGCATCTATTTGACAAAATGCAGCAATTGACATTCTAAGATGCATCTGCTTGACAAAACGATGCAATTGAAACACTGAACCACATCTGAGATCGAAAATGATGCAATTTCCTTTCTTGACCGCATCTGAGATATAAACGATGCATGTCATTTTTTGAGCCGAATATGACTTGTAAAATCTTGCGACACATCTGACAGAGAAAACAATGCATCTGACTGGTAAATTTTTTAGGTTTAGACTTTCAATTTGCAACCTTATTTCATGTTTTTATTTTCATTAATCTTCTATTTTTAGCGTATGTCTTGAGGAGTTAATGAAGTTTTTGCAGATCGATAGTCAAAGACCAATATCAAAACTACTAATGAATCTTTCTATAGAATGCATGCCAAAGACCCTAATTAAATTTTTGAAACAAATTGTTTGGTAGTGTAGCAAATCTTTCATTTGGATTAAAATTAACAAGTGTCTACTGTGTTTGGTGCGAAAGCACAATTGTGTAATTACCCTTATGATTTTGTATATCAAAGTATCCTATCCCCTTGCACATCTGTACGATCCTAGGTGTAAGAGAAATGGTTACTAACTCTAGAACCTTGGCTTGTTCTGGTGGGAAAAATTACTCACCCCAGGACAACTCAGACCGGTAGCACCCTAAACCTGAGGGACTTCCAACTGGTATATAAAAGTGGGTTCTTAGGGAAAGCCTAAGAATCACGTGTATGGTTCCAATGAGATGGATTCGAAAGGGGACTCTTACTGCATGGATCATGCCCTACGAATGGAATTCCCTAATTAAACACCTTTGTTTTTAGTGTCCAAAATCCTTCTATTTACTGGTGTAGCAGGTCAGACCCGTGAAGCCGTCTCATATTCTTATGGTTCATGTGTAGAGATGAAAGTATGCCATGGAATATTCATGGGTACTATAGCTTGACTGCCCTGAATGATGTTAATGAGTCATGGAGGGGAGCCAGAGGGGTCAAGCTACTATCATCTGCCTTGAATAAGCATAGTTGGGGAAACCCAAGTGAGAACTCAGTAAACACTGTGTTACACAACCTAGGATGTGCTTGTCTATTGTCAAAAGTAAACGTTCTTTGAGTCCAAAATCAAACTGAAAACATTTCATATTATGATTGTCTTTGTTTTCTAGAACTTGATCATGAAAAATAGTGTTAGTTTTATATCTCCATTCACTGAAAAGATGCAACTATCAATAGAGTCACAACTATTCACTAGAGAGTCACAATTGTTCTAGCAGGTCACATCTGTTAAGTTTTGAGTCACATCTACTGAGATTAGCTCACATCTTCTTTGTAAAAAGCCACATCTGATTTACAAAACTACATTTGTGATATTTTTTGATGCATCTGAAAAGGTGAGCCACAATTGCAGTCTAGAATGATGCATTTTCCACTGTCAAAAAACTTTTACTAGTGCATAGAGTTTAAAAAACTGCATCCGAGACAGTTTGAGTCGTAATTTCCATCATGAGTTGATCTATGAAAAAATACACCACATCTGTTTGAGACCAGATACTAAATTTTACCAGAAACCACAATTGATTATCAGAGAACCACAACTGTGAAACATAACCACATTTGTGAAATTATGTGACGCATTTGTCTATTTTTTAGAAAACCAATTTGATAGCCATAGTCATTCGACATAGTCATACCAGTCTTTGATCCATCTTTTCATAGTAGTCCTTGGACAGAAACCTGAAATGATTTGCTCAATTTTGCATCCTTTAGTTGTAACTATAGTCATCCTAATTCTAAGTTTTTGTTTCATCCTAGGGTACATATTATCAGTAGATCAAACTTTTAGGACAATCAATTTTACAAGCTTTAGAATAGGTCTACTTTCTACACTTTGGAAAAATAAAAGCATCAACAAAATCTTTCATTGAACCTAGTCCTATCATTATATCCTTTTTCCTATAGAGAGTCCTCCTAGCTCATCAGTCTAGTTAGGAAACTTAATTTATCTTTGATCCTAGTCCTACATTGGTTCCTTGATGTAATTGACACCTTGGTTAGACTTTAGGTGGTTGGTAACCTTGTCTCAGGTTCACAAAATTGATTACCTTAGAAGCTTGCTTAGACCTTTTCATATTTAGATACTATCATCCTATACTAGCGTCATCTTAGACATACCTTATTTGCATAGAAAATACCAAAAAAATGGCTACATACATTCATCCTTTATATTCAAAAAATCCCAAAAACGTAGCATAGGTTGTATACCTTAGACTTAAGTCACTCTTTACATTTTCATACCTTAGAACTCATATCACATACCTTAGTCATACTCCATCTTTCATCATAACCTCACCACCATGTCTGAAATTTACCTTGATATGCTTGCTAGTCAAGTTGAATACCAATTACTCCATAATGGTCAATGCCAACAAGCCATATACTTCAAAAAACAATTTATCCAATCCAAATTCCAATCAACGTCAACCCATGGTCAACTACCCACATACCCTTCCTACCAACAATCCATAAATCCAAGTTCTTCATCCATTTACCCTCATTATCAAGAGTCCCTTAGCATAATCCATGCCATTAATCCAAAAACAAACATCCACTTATCACCCTTATCCTATCCTTGACAAGGGAAACCAACCTTCCACTAATCTCTTCCAAGCCTCCATGTCCTATCCTAGTCCTTCATCCATTAGTCCCTTCCAAGCCTCCATGTCCTACCATAGTCCTTCATCCACTAATCCCTTCCAAGCCTCCACATCCTATCATAGCCCTTCATCCACTAATCCCTTCCAAGCCATTCCATCTCAATCTACGTATAGTCATGAAAATACATTTGGTCATGGTCTCCAAAGTCACACCCCATCTACTAAACTTTAGGATACATGTCAAATGGAAAGTCCAAAGCATGAATTTAGGGCTTCACCTTCATGTCAAGATCAAAGTAGTCTATCCCATGAACCTATCTTTAAGTCCATCCAAGAAGTCATTCTAGATAATCATGGCATCCAAAATACACCTATCCTTGATTAGGATTTCATTCCCAACCATATCATTCAAGAAAAACCCATCTTTGATCAAAACTCTACTATTGAGAGAGAAGTCCAAAATGATCAACTCCTTGACCTTTATGCCATTCATGATAAAAAATTTGAGGATGATCCTATCCAAGTACAAAACACATCCATTTCCCAAAATGAGACACTTGCCTCCTTTGAACACATAGATGATATTCCTCTAGAACAAGAGTCTCCTACTCTAGACATATTTGCAAATGATCAAGTTATAGCTGAGTTCATTGGACTCTATGAGAATTACCATAAAGATGGTTTTGACATTGACTTGGAAGCACCAATAGAATCATTTGAATCTAATATGTTACATAATCACACCAAACATATTCAACATGTCAATGAAGATAAGACATCCTATCAACTAGGATCATCCACTTTTATCAAATCAGGCTTTCTTATAGAGGAGGAGATTCCAAGTAATAGTTTCCACATGCACAGTGATGGGTTAGCATCTTTCTTTCAAAACAAAAAATATGCCATTGCAAACAAAATTTGTTAGAGCATGAAGTATCAAGGAAAAGGACTAGGCATACACAAGCAAGGAATTCTAGAACTAGTACGGTTTCAAAAAAATCCTAGACATCCAGGTCTTCGTTATCCTTCAGTCAAAAAAAATAATGATGTTAATGATATCTTCTTGATATTAGGGGAAACTTTATCTGATTCAAACATCAAAATGAAGGCCATGAGTAGTTCTTACCATAAGGTTGTTGCCAACACTCCTTCCATCCATACCATAAATTATCATTCCAACATGAATAAACCTTCCATTTGGAATCAACAAAAACAAAAGTATTACAAATTCAACATTCAAAATCAAATATCAAAGGCCATTGAATCAATAAAAAATCCAAGTGGACAAATAAAGTTAAAATGGATCCCAAAGAAAAATGGATCAAGCAAAGAAAATAGTTCAAAAGTAAAAGTCAATCAAAATGTGGATCCACAAGAAAAGAGGACTCCCACATATAATAAATGTTCACCACCTTCAAAATGGTCATCATACAAGGCATATAAAAGTCATGGTTCCAAACATTATCCCAATCTAAAACCTAGTCTCCATCATCCATCACCCCAAGTTTGGAAAATGACAATTCCTACATCTAAATTGCCAAATGCATCTACCATCATCCGTCATAATCCTACATCTCACCAAAAGTCTAAAAATCCTACATCACAAATCCATCGCATCTTGGCAGCAACTCTTTATTGTAAGGACTCCCATGGCACTCTAACGCGATGTGTGTATTTTGATAAGGCCAACTCTAGTGTCAACAAGGATCACAATGACATCAATCAATTGTATGCAAGCACTATAATTCTAACAAGGCAACTACTTCATCAAGGTAATTATTGGAATATCATGGTACTAGTCTCTATATCAGCACCATCCATAGATTTAACACAATCAGTGATCATCTAAAGCATTGAGGCCATCCAGAAAATGCAAAAATACAAAAAAAAAAATTGTCACTTTGATGAAAACCTGACAAATAGGAATCTTGGTGACACCAAAAAGAACAAAAAAAAAAAAGAGTCAAGAGAAAAATTTCATTCAATAGTGAAAACCATTCTTATGCCGCTTTAGATAAGTACCATAATGAAAACCTGGAAAACAGGCATCATGTGTAAGAAATTATCTATGTAGACTATTACACTTGGGGGAAAGTTGTCTCATGTCCCATACCCTTCATATGATATTTATTATGACATTTCCATCTATCCACCTTAGCCCTACCACTCACGTCCATTTTCCCACCTACTTTTATCTTGATAAGGACTATGGTAGAAATATAAATAATGCTTTGGAAAAAATCTTGACATGTCTATCCTTTGGTCATACACTATCCACAAAATATCATGTTATAGCCTTCATAGCATTTTCCAAACCCATACCTTGGAGAAAATGAGTTATCCTTATATGACATAGTCCTTGGAGACCATATGATAATTTTTCTATCCAAAAATCCTCATGTCACTTATCTTTTACCAAAGCCATCCATCATCTATTCATACCTATCACATGCCTTGGTTTTTCCCTTGTCAATGATCTAAGGATCTTCCATCATCCCATCTAATACTGAAAAATTCATTCCAAATGCAACAAGCCCAATCCATACAATCTTGCTATGCATCCTAGCACATCATTCAAAAAATTACTTGGCTTTGTTTCTAGCCTTGCTACAAACCTTGATCC
Source organism: Sequoia sempervirens (assembly GCA_007258455.2). Taxonomy (NCBI): domain Eukaryota; kingdom Viridiplantae; phylum Streptophyta; class Pinopsida; order Cupressales; family Cupressaceae; genus Sequoia; species Sequoia sempervirens. Next base: position 433,936,025 of record VDFB02075321.1, read on the forward strand.
TTTAGTCATATTATCATCATCCTCACATTGTTTTGGGATGTGTCCTTCCCACGTTAGACAACATCGTCAACATCCTCATCACCTATCAATTGGTTTTCAAGTTGACTAGGGGTAAGATCATGGTTGTCCTTGGATTCTTGCACATGCTTGCTCACTTGCTTATAGTCCACTTCCCTGTACATAGTCCACTACCCTGTACATAGTCCACTACCTTGCACGTAGTCCACATTCCTATACATACTATCTATCCCTGTACATATCTTTCTCGTCCATCGCTTGTACATACCATTCATAATAAGTGGTATTCTTTCCCATAACTTGGAATGATTGACATCGAGTGCATTTCATATCCCCTGTTTTATCTTATTCATAATCAATTAGTCTTATACTTGACTGGGGGAAAACACTTGATGTGCATCATATTGGTTCTTACATTGGCTGTGTTGAAGACGTAAAACCATAGAAAAATCCAAAAACGTCAGAAAACTTCAAAAAATGACAAAAAAATCAAAACATGTCAAAAATCCAAAAATAGAGTCACAGTCAGTCACACTTGTCAGTCTTTGTCATTTGTCAAACTACGTTTCCTCTGTGACTAAAAGTAGGCAAGGCCATCTACCAATGTGCCCCTGAGGCATTAGGTCAATCTATATAAAATCACGACTCAATCCATATGTCTATATGACAAGGTCATTGGTCATGTCAAACTATGATGTCTCTGTGTGTATAACGTTGGAAAGGCCATCAATCGATGATCCCCCGAGGCTGCACTAGGTCAGTCCTTTAGGGTTTCTTCATCACACACAGTCAATTATCAACACATCATATCCAGTCATGCATCAATCTGGTGAACAAGTCAACACTATCTCTAAGTCAAATCAAACAAATTGCCAAAGCAACTAATGTCTGCTATAGGATGTGTCCTTCCTGGAAACAAAAATCATCAAAAAAATCAACCTATGTCTTATTTAGGATGAGTCCTTCCTGAATATTGATATCAACAAAACAATCAATCTATGTCTTATATAGGATGAGTCCTTCCTGCAGATAGACACTGTCAATCAAATCAACATAGCCTTACATAGGTTATCCCATCAATGACATCAAACTCAATGTCTTATACAATACATGTCTTTCTGAAACCAAGCTTTGTCATGCCTTATACAGATAGTCATAACATCAAAACCAAACTCAAAGTCTTATCCGATATGTGTATCTCTTGAAATTAGGCTCTATCAATCAATACTTTTTATCAATCAAAACAATTCAAAAAAATAGATCAAGTTTTGGAAAATATTTTACTAGTTTTTTGACTTTATGGCTTATTTATCTTATCATTTCACTTGATTTTATGATTGGAATTATGTTACTATCTTTCTCAAGGATTTCCCATGAAGGATTTAGAGAAGCAACAATGTATCAGAATTCTATTTTCTTTGATTGTTGTCTATTGACTATCTTTTAAATATGATTTTGAGTCATGTTACTAGTTTCCTCAAGGATGTCCCATGAAGAATTTAGAGGAGCGATGATGTCTCATGACTTGTCTTTTATTTTGTTTGTTGTATGTGATTTGTCCTGACAAAAAGAATGAGGCAATTGTGACCTTAGTATGAGTTAACAAAAATCCTTGTCTGCGACTGTCTATTGTAAGCAAGTGGATGACCTTGTACACCTTGACCTATCTCATATCATGGTGTTTATCTCCATTTGTATTAGTTCTTCCCAATGATGATCAAGTGCAACATCTGTAGTGATACAGTGAAACATCGAAGATTGCTAATACTAACATCAATCTCATTTTTCATTTTATTCATGATCTTTTCGCACTAACATTTCTTCTTTTTTGCATCTTCACTATCCTTATCTATTTTTCTCTATCTTTTTTCCTTCATCTTCTAGTTCTCTCATCGATTCGAGAGCACAATCATGTTCTTTGAACCCGCTTTTCCTCTCGAGGGGGCATACCACTACCTCCTCGTCATCTTTCCTCATCCTACTATTACACTGGGGCATGACTGGGGCATATTTTTTTTATTTTCTTTGACGCAATGCTGAAATGACATTGTATCAAAGAGGGGAAAATGTAGACATCGAAATCTGGTCTAAGCCTGCGACTTCAATTTCTTCATAATTCACATTCTTCATGGCCATGATTAAATAATGTCAGTTATTTAAGTATTCCCTAAAGTCTTCATTTCTTTATTAATTAAATAAATCTAATTATTTAATTAATTCACTTTAACTTTAATTCTTCTATTAATTAAATAATCTTAATTATTTAATTGATTCACACTTTCTTCTAATTAATTAAATAAATGCTTCTTATTTAATTATGTCACTAATTAACCTTATCCTTGTCAAATTAAATAAATTATTATTTAATTTACCCTTCATCATATGTCAACTATAATGAAATAAATTCTTTATTTATTTAATTATTCATTTAACTCCTTCAACACTTAATTATATGAATCTTATTTATTTAATTATTCTTCAAATATCAAATCTTGAATTAAATGAATTATTTAATTCATAAATTCTATTTTAACGCATTCCTCTATATTTAGATAATTGTGTAAGTTATCTAAGTATTCACTTTGACTCAACTCGAGATCTATTTAAATCGTCTAGTTAACTCTCGATTTAATGCCTGAGTTGCTGCAGTGAATATTCTATTTGTCATATCATTCAGTCATCTAGTTCTAACTTGTTTGCGTGTACATGCATATTAATTAAATATTCCTATTTAATTAATTAAATCTCATGCGTGCGTTTGAATAGAGAGTTTATTTAATCCATCTTTATCTTTGTCATGCAAAGATAATTCTTCTATTTGCAAATACCAAACTTGAATATTAAATCATTTATTTAATCTTTATTTCTATTTCTAATTTGTATCACTCATGTCACTATTAATAGTTATCATAATGCATGTCTAATCTTTCAATCTCAACCATCTGTCGATCTTTTAGTCTTGACCTATCATTCGAATGATCAATTTTCTATAAATTGATTTATCCTTCATCATTTCAATCTCTCAAAATCGTATAACTTCTGGAACAATTATCTTAAATCTTCAATGTCTCGTCATTATCACAACACTTAGACTATGCTTGCACACAAATACTAAAAATCTAAGGGCAAGTACACTACATAGATGAAATGGAGAGGAATAATGGAGGTTATTCAACATAATTGATCACATGTTTGGTAAAATAGTTTCTTTTATGCATGTTGTTCTTAGCTTTCCTTTGTGCTCGATTATCAGGCTTTGAGGATTGTTAGTATAGTTTGAATAGATTAGATTTGAATTGCTTAACTCTCTCGTGTGTTTTTCTCTGAGCTACAATCATAGGGTATAAGATTTACCATTCAAGTCAGGAAAATTCTATATCCGACACTACCATTTACACAACATATGAGATGATCAAACAAATTGTGGATTATTATCTATGTGAAGTACTCAGAGGGAAACTCTTGGAGAACCTGAAGGAAATTAAGAAGGAAAAAAAGAATGTGTTCAAGTTTGGAAACTTGTTAATCTTCCTTTACTTTTACTTCTCTGGTGAGGTACTAGGCATTGGAAAAGTTTAGTGGAGAAATGATGTTCTGGCAGTAGTATAGATTTTAGACATGGTATGTAGTCTTGGTGACCAGGAGACCCACAAATCAATCTTGTGGGGTCATTTCAAAAGCCTCCGAAAATAGATGCATGCCAAAGAGAGGATCCCTAAAGTTGTAGTGGAATAGTATAATGACTATATGCTCCATGGTGGACATTGATCAATGTCACATGGAAGCAACTGATCCAAGAACTATTTGGATTATGCCTATGGGCTATGAAGTGAATGAAAATATACTGAGGATGTATGTAGATCATCTATTGAATTCTCCACTAGATCCAAATGAAGAAAGGTTCGATACCTATGCAGAGAAGAGCCTTCAAGTTCATTCTGAAACTAAAAAATCTTAAGTCAACTAGGAAGGTAAGAAAGGAAACAAAAATCATTACAAAGCAACTAGGTCTTCCAATTGAGAAACTAAAAGAAATCAGAAGGCAAAGAGATGAAGCCAAAGTAGCTCAAAAGAAGAAAAAGGCATCAACAATTGATCTGGGAACATCTACTCCTAAATCCATAATAACTAGGAGTTCCCCTGCATCATAGCCAAATAAGGTCGAAGCCTCCAGAAGAGGAAATAAAAACAAAAGCTCAAGGACATATAAAGCTACATCCATAGATGAAGAAGAAGAAACAGACTCAATAGAAATAGTGAGGGAATTGAAGGCAATCGAGAGTCATGCTATTAAGCTAAATAAAGGGAAGCCTTCAGAAATAACGAAGAAGCTCAAAAGAAGCCCAAAATTGTCAAATCTAGCATGTTAGTGGAAGAAATTGAGAATGCAACAGTAGCTGACAAAAATCTCAGACCAATCTATGATCTATATGAATTCTTTGGTGATTCTAGTAATTTGACTCTTGGGGAAGCTATTGTCAAGCATTTGAATGTTTTCAATAAAAATCTAGTGTAAATCATGTCTAGTTTTCCCACAAGCCTATACAATGCTTTGGAATCAAGAAGCAAGAATGTTAGGACAGAGGAAGAAAACATGAGAAAAAGAGTTCTTGCTATCCTGTGCCCTGAAATGGGAATTGAAGAGATGGATTCAGACCTCCAAAAATTCAAGAAGGAATTCAGAAGCAAGTCAAGAATCAATAAACTCATGATTGGTAACATTGATGCTATTATGAGTGAGACCAAGTCAATTCTAGAAGAGTTCTTGTGAAAAGAAAAGGTAAATATTGAACAGGTTCAAAGTCATGAGGAAGTGAATGTGGGAGAGAGCAAGTCAAAAGGAGGAAATGAAAATGATGAGAACATTAATGTATCTGATCCTCCAATATTTGAGGATATTATGACTTCTCCCAATGATGTAAATAATAAGACACCTATTGTGACTAAGGTCCAATGTAATGTGGTAGTTGGTGTGAAAGAAGTGTCTGGTGAAGAAAAATATTTACCAGAAGTCATTTCAGAAGCTCAATATAAGAAGAAAAGGGAAAGAGTCAAGAAATCAGTTTGGAAGAGGTGAAGGAATCTTTTTTGGAGCAGAAGGAAAAATTGGACTCTGAGTTTGATGAGGGATCAATCAACTTATCCACATTGTCTCCAATCCAGATACTAAAAGTTTCCAAATTAGCTCAAGATAAAGCCAGTGAGAAAATATTGAAATCTCATATTGAAGAAAGTGAGCTGTTGAAACTCGCATATGAGGTTTTATAGAAACTGATGCCTACCCATGTTATGCATCCATTCGGATCCCCCTCTGGTGAGTTAAAAAGATTGATAAACTTTGTAGACTCTCATTTCAAGTCTTTTGAGGTTTTAGCTCAGGTTCAAGTGAAAAAGGAATTTAAGCAGGAAAGAATTGGAAGCCTAATCCAACTTATTGCCAAGGACAAGAAACTACTAGAAATTTGTATACAAAATATCCAAGGTGTTATAACTGAAGGAGGAAATATGTACAAATCCTAGCTAATCTTATCAAAATTTATTGTTGCAAATGAGAAAAAGATCAATGATATTGAGCAATAGTTGGCTATTATTTCCAACACCTTTGATCCTTTGACCAACAATATGAGTCAGTAAGATAGACAATTAATATCCTTTCTTGATCAATTAAAGACTCTAGAGTTTGAAAATGAAAAAGTTATTAGAAAAGTAAGTGAATTCAGGAAGTTGATGAGTCTAGAAATTGAGACAATGGAAAACACTCTAAAAGAAGCAAAAAGTGCTCTGACTAGTCCTGATCCCTTAAGTTTGGAAGCTATAGAAACCATGGCTTGTCTTCTCTGTGGCCATATTACCATTTTTGAGAGTTTGAGGAGTATCTGAGACTCAAAATTAGAAGGACTAAAGAATGTCTTTACAAACATCTTCACATTTTTGTAAGTCTCTGGATATACTTGTACAATTTTGCAATTTTATTTTCCCAAAATTCTGTCATTGATGTCAAAGGGGGAGAGTTTATGTGAAAAATTGAAACATATTCTTAGTGGGAGTAATATTTTGCAGTAGAGCAGTATTTTGTATTTTGGCAGAATATCAGTTTCAACACTTAGTCATTTTTCACTAAGTATTGCCATCAATGCCAAAGGGGGAGATTGTTGGAATATGGCTCATGTGGATGTAGATTTCAGTATTCTATGTTGTCATTGATGGCAACTATTATCATCATTTTGGTCCACAATTATGCATTCAGTCACACTGATAGTTAAAGTGGAAAACTATGCATTACTAGTTGAATAGGGTATCCGGTCTAATAGCTTCACTAGATCATCACTTCATGTTGTGGATCACTGAAATTGTTTATCAAGCATGTGAAACACCTTATCATTGAATCTTGTATTGCTATCCTTGTGGCTACATGGTTTTGGAGGTTCTATAGGAAATTTTCAGTTTATTTTCCTGTTGGAGCCAACTTAGTGTAAATAGTATATAACCATTGTATAAAGTTGAATTATCTTTATTAGATAATTAATTATGGGTCTGAGCTATTGTGTAACTGACTTGTTTGAATACGCATTGGAATTATTTATATTTTTGGGCTGATTAATTGTAAATATTATCAAGTTTTGTTGAAGTCAACTTGTGGCTGTTAATTCCTGGTGAGCGGATATATTTAGATGTTCATCATATCATTTGTGGGTATTGAAAAGGTGTGTGAGTATGTTGTGAATATCTAAGGTGTATTTGAGTGATATCATGCACAATTTCACTCGTGCATATAGATTTTGTGTGCGAACTTGGCCAGAACAGAGTAGAAGTTCATTACTAGTCAAATAGGACACAAGTTCGTCATCAGAGCTAAACCAAAATTGCAATCAAGCATTTGTAGATGCTATCTACTCAGTTCATTTTCTTTTGGATCAATTCCAAACTATTGTAAGGGTAGTGAGCCCCCATCTTTTGAACAGTGAGCTCTAGGTAGTGAGCCTGAATGCAAGTGCATTTTCATTTTGTAATTCTTCTTTTTGAGTATACTTAGAACATATTGTGGATTGGCCATCCATTGTGGTTTTTCCCCTTACAGGGTTTCCACATAAAAATCCTTGTGTTATGGTTGTGTGGTTTATGTATTTTATGTTTTTGCATATTTATTTTGGCTAAGTGTGTTCAGTGGAATAAAGATTAGGATAAAAGAATTAAAATTTTCACATCACTGATTCACCCCCCTCTTAGTGTTGGAGTTGCAAAAAGAAAGAGTTTTTTTGACTTGTAACATAATTCCTCAAGTATCCTTCCAGCCATTTATTCACAATTTCTATTTTCCCATCAGTCTGAGGATGGTAACTAGTACTTGGAGTAAGATTAGTACCTGTGAGCCCAAAGAGTTCTTACCAAAATTGGCTAAGGAAGCGCTATCTCAATCATTGACTATATTCTAAGGTAAACCATGCAACCTAAAGATTTCCTTAAAAAACACTTTGGCTATCTGGGGTGCTTTGTATTTGGTGGATATTGGAAGGAAATGAGCATACTTAATTAACCGATCTACCACCACAAAAATGCAATCCTTTCCTTGTAATTTAGGCAACTCAGTGATGAAATCCATTGAAACACTTTCCCACTTTTGGTCTGGGATAGGTAGTGGTTGTAGCAAGCCCATTGGATGGTTTAGTTCTGCTTTATTCTTCTAGAAAGTCATACATTCTTGAACATATTTCCCACATCCCTCTTGAGGCCCTTCCATGAATATCATTCCTGTATTTGGGTCTAAGTTTTATAATATCCAGGGTGGCTTGCCAAGAGGGTATCATGGTATTCCTTCAAAATTTTCTCCTTCATCTTGGAGTGAGGCACAAGAAATATTCTATCCTTATACAAAATGATATATTCCACTACCTTATACTCACTATTGGGTGCATTTCCTTCAAGTATTTCTTGAGCCTAAGGATCTTTGGTATATTCTACAATAATATCATTTCTCCAACTTCTCATGATGTTGGTGATTGCATTTACTTGGGGGTTCTTGGGCAAGGCATCAACTACCATATTATTAGTTCCTTTGACATATTCAATATTGAAATCGTAAGCTTGTATTTTGCTTACCCAATTTTGTTGGCGATTGTTCAAGTCCTTCTGATTCATGAAAAATATTAAGCTATTATGATCTGTCTTGATATGAAATTTCCCACAAACCAAGTATTGCCAAAACTTGGCCAAGGCATGCATGATGGCCAAAATTTCTTTATCATAAATGGAATAGTGCCTTTCAGTCTCTGTAAGTTTGTAGCTTTCAAAGGCTATTGGATGTCTTTTTTGAATAAGAACTGCTCCAATTTCCTCCCCTAAGGCATCACTATTGTAGCTCGAAAGGAAAAGTGAAATATGGGATTGCTAGGATAGGACATGTACACATTGCCTCCTTGAGTTTTTCAAAAGCCTCTTGTGACACTTCATTGCACAAAAAGGTCCCCTTCTTGGTTAAGTCTGTAATTGGGGCAGCTATTTTTTAGAAGTTCTTCACGAAATTCCTATAGTAGCTACATAGCCCCACAAAACCCCTTAGTTAAGTTAGGGTTTTTGGTTTTGGATATTCCGTGATGGCTTTGATCTTTTCTTCATCAACATTGACTCCTTGGGAATTGATTTTATGCCCTAGGTAAAGAATCTCATCTAAAACAAATTCACATTTTGCAGCTTTCGCATATAATGATTTCTATTCCAATATCTCTAAGACTTCATCAATGTGTTTAAGATGCTCCTCCCATGTTTTGTTGTAGATTAATATATCATCAAAGAATATTAATAGAAATTTCCTTAACTATTTTTTGAAAGTGTGATTCATACATGATTGGAAAGTAGCAGGGGCATTTGTTAACCCAAAGGGAAGAACCAAGAACTCAAAATGCCCATAGTGGCACCTAAAAGTAGTTTTTGGAATGTCTTCATCCCTCATCCTTATTTGGTGGTATCCTGATCTTAAGTCAATTTTGGAGAAGTGCATGGCACCATGAAGTTAATCTATGAGTTCATCCACTCTAGGAATGGGGTTGTGATTTTTATGGTCTTTTTATTTAAAGCCCTATAATTAATACACATTCTCATGGTTCCATATTTCTTCTTAACAAGAATGACTGATGAGGAAAAGGGGCTTGAGCTAGGCTGGATGTGCCCCATTTCTAGAAGTTCTTTAATGGTCTTTTCTATTTCTTGTATTTTTGCAGATGTCTAGAAGGGGTGGTGATTACTAGTTTCTCCCATTCTTCCAATTCAATAATATGTTCAAAGCTCCTCTTGGGTGGTAATTCGGGTGGAATATCACCAAAAAACTTCTTGTGCTTTCCAAGAATGGGTTGTATGTCAATGTGAATGGTCTTTCCTTGAGGAGTTGACTTGTCTAATATCATGCACTATGCTTCCCATTCTCTTTGATACCGATTCAAAATCATTTCTATTCATTTGCAAGAGACTACTTGTGGTGATCCATTGGGTAGTCCGTTTAAGGTAACTTCTTGTCCTTGGTGTTGAAAATGAAGTGTCAAGTTAGGAAGATCAAACATAAAGCATCCCAAGGAATAGATCCATGGGGTACCCAATATTACATATGCATTTAGAGGCACTACATAAAAGTCTTCTTTGATGGGATGATTTCCCAAGATCATCTCTAGTTGGGGAACTACTTTTGTGCACTAGACCATAGCTCCTATGGCAGTGTTGTTGTGAATCCTTTGAATTCTTTTGCTTTTAACTTCCTTTTTTCAACTAATCTTTCACTTATGAAATTGTGGGATGCCCCACTATCCACAAGGGTGATGATTCTTTGGCCTTGAAGGATACTCTTTACGTGAAAATTATGGTGTTTGGAAGTTTGTGTAATTGTGGAAAGAGTTACATGATAATCTCCCTCATACCTCAATTTCTTGAATACTTTCTCCTTTATTTCTTCATTTGTGGTTGCCTCTATCATGTGGGCTCAACCCTTCTTTTCGCATTTATGCTCGGGTGACCACTCTACACTGCAATGTCGACAAGGGTTCTTCCTTCTATTGTTCTCTTTGTTTTCACAAGTGTTCCCATGCTCCCATGGGCCTTGACATGTGAAGCACAAATTATTCTCCCTTATTTCATCTCATTCCCTATTGGAGAGGGGAGTGCAGCGCGGGTCATCTTTTTTGTGGGAATGCCTACTATGGTTATTTGAAGTTTTATTACTTGCTGATGAAGTTTCTAGTCTTAAGGATTTCTATATGGAATCCTCAAGATTTATTGGGTTAATAGCACTTACTATCCCTCTAAGTGTCTCTTTTAGTCCCTCCACAAAAAGATATGTAAGTTTATCTTCCCCTATCCCTGAAACTCGGATTGAGATTTTCTGAAATTCACTTATGTAGTTTTCTAGTATTCCTTGCTATTTTAGTTGAGTGAGCCTTTTAAAGTCTTCTTGGAGATGTTTCCTATCAAACCTCCTAATTAGTTTTTGTAAAAATTATTCATAGGGGGTTATATTTTGGTGGCCTTGGGTGAGAATTCCATGGTGCCACTATTCGTGGGCTAAGCCTTCCAAATATAAGATAGCAAATTGAAGTGCATCTTCTTTTGTCATTGGGTTGAGGGTGAAATAGGTATTTACCTTTTGCAGCCAAGCATGGGTAGTGATTTTTTTTGAGCCATCAAAGTTGGGCAAGGTCACTTTATTCACTTTATGTTTCAAGTATTTATTCGGTGGCTTCTTTCCTTGTATAGGGGCTTCATGTATTTTGGCTTCACATAATTCCCTAAATGACACAAGTTCCCTAAGCTCAGGTTCAAGATCTCTATATGCTCTAATGATTTCCTCAGTACTGTTTGGTATTGGATCCATTCCCTCCTCCCTTCTAGGACCATCCTCCTTGGTTATGAAGGGGGGTTTGGGTACTCTGGGTGTGAATGACCCATTATTAGCCTCTTAATGATTTAAACTTATGTCTCTCCCATTTGAGGAATTTTTTTAGATTGCTAATTGAGTTTTCCATATTTTGTAAAGTTTTGATGAGTGCTTGGTTTTCCCTTTCTATCCCTTATTTTGGTTTATAAGGGTTTGATTGGTTTGCTCCATAAAATCCCTTAATTCATTGGTCAATTGTTCAGCCATAGACCCATTTTTTTGGTAGGTTTGCATTCACTTGCTTACAAGATGGTAGGATTATGCTCTAATATCAATTGTAATGTCCCCTTATTGAACTTAGGCTAACTTGTCCTAGAAACATAATATGCACAAGTTAGGATTAAGAATTCAAATTTACCAAAAAATTAATCTTGTACATGTAACTTGCCTTGAGGACCTGCACACATCATGAATTACCAAAAAATACACATAATTCCTTGATCAAGAATAAATTAGACAATTTTAGACTGTATATTTAAAGAATAAGGTAGATGCATCATTATCTAGTGCATGAAACACATCATTTCTGACATAACTTATTATTCTTGTACTAAATAGATCTCTATCCTTTCCTCTTTCCTAACCTTAGGGAGGATGGTAGAATCACTGTGCCAAGGGCACGTGAATAATCTCCAAGTGGATTCCCTCAAGGTTTCCTACTCATCTTGGTACCATCCATAATGCAACTGAATTACCCACCTTTCCTTCCACAAACTTCCCATCCTCAAGTGGGTATTAGCGAAAGGGATTTGGCCATAATCTATTCTTGGAGTAAGAATCATAATAGCTTATGAGGTGCAATAATTTCTATAAGCATTATTATTGGGACATTGATAAATAATATCCATTTATCTCTGGATGTGGAATTTGTCATTCACTTATGCTATATAGGTGAACTCAATATATTGACGTATATATCTATTGATTGAAAAACATGTCATTTAATCTCTCTATGCATTCATTTATCATATTATAGCTAATTGAATTCACAAATTATCATAGATTAGAATATTTGTAAACATTCACTGGTATTTAATCTAAAAGATTTGGGTTAGTCATTATACTATAATCTCTGTATGTAGCAAGTTGCATTCCTGAAAACGTAACTCTCAACCACTTCTAGACGACTGAAGGTACTTACCTCTGATTTGATAAATTCAAGGTGTGTTCAGTGTAATATTGCATGCTTTCTGTTCTTCATCCGATAATCCTCTCTTTTCATGTGAGAGCCTTCTTAAATCACCTTCAAAGGATGTGACCCCCCTGTTGTAGGACGTGACTTTTCTGAGTAGTCACATCCTCTTGAAAGAGCATCTTAGTTTTCCTAGAGACTAAACACTGATTCTAGTTTGCTACATGGGAGTCTTTCCCAAATTATGTTCATTATAATTTTTTATATATATGCTTTAATAAAAGTGATAGTGGGTAAATATTTTAAGTCCATGTTCATTTTACTATTTTATTAGTTCACTATATTTAGTAATATAATTATTTTCATAATGCTTGTTTTGGTAAACATATTTATAAGGATAATAGTTTGATATTGTCAATAACATTTAATATTATGAAGTATAATCATAAATAACAATTATTTACATTTCAATTTCGCCACTTGCTTGACAACATTTCATATTAGTGTTTTTATAAATTCAAGGGTCATGACATTCAACTTCCCAAAAAATAAAAAAATGCAAAGTTACTTTGACAAAAAAATTCAACTTTTGTAACATTTACAAAAATGACTCACCAACCCACCTAGTAGCCTAAAATTGACTCAAACACACATGACATGGTCTTAAATGACCTTATTACATACAAAAGTGACTTAACAACTCAAAACCAACACTTGAACCCTTTTATGCATCATGAAGACTTAGGTACCCTACACCACAGAGGATGGTGGGCTTATCGGACCAATGAAGTCGAGTCCCCATTGAGCAAAAGGCCTTACCTCCATAACTAGTTGTAGCAGGACAAAAAAATTCCTCTCCCTAGTGGTGGCAGTTTGACAAATGTGATAAGATCTGACGTGATTGTGTGCATTCCTAAATAACATTGGCTAGTAGTACCTAGCTCGCAAGAGTTGATGTGCTATTGAACTAGTGCCAAATTTGTTGTGAAATTGTTTCAATACTTCAACTGCTTCCTCTTTCCCAAGCCATCTGAGGTATATTCCTTTATGATTTTTCTTGTATAATATGGATCCTTCCAGCATGTAGCTACAACTATTCAATCTCAAAGCACATTTTTGGACTCCTTGCAGCCGAGGTAGGACTTATTGTTCAACAGATAATAGACAATGTCATTGCACCATTCATCAGGGGAAACATCTTCCAAGCGGTATTGTTACATTGTGACTTTAGGTACAATTTCTGCTATAGTGTGAGTGAGGGACTATCCTTGGACTAGCTTCATGGGCTGGATTTCCATGTCATATTCTTGTACCAATGTGACCCATTTTTCTCTTCTTTCCCCAAACTCATTCTACATTATTAGGGTCTTGACGGCTGGATCTAAAACTATGGAAAACACTTTATTTCCTAAAATATAGTGCTGAAACTTTTTAAATCCTCTAACCAAGGAATATGCCTATTTTTTTTATCATTGTGGTAATGCAATTCTGCATCCTTTAGTAGAGCACTCATGAATGCAATGGGGTGTTCATTTCCCTCGTCATCTTTTTGTGTTAGCATGCTGGTGCACGAGTGGTACAAAGCAAAAGAATAGATGTAGAATGGATTCAAATAATCTAGACTGACTAGCACTAGAGCATCCACAATAACTCTTTTAATTTCTTCAAGAGCCTATTTGGCTTCTAGTGTCCATTTTACCTTAGCATCTTGTTTGAGCATCACATTCAATGGTTTGATTATTTTAGCGAAGCCTATGATGAACTTCCTGATGAAGTTGATTTTTTCAAAGAAATAATTCATTTATTTCTTTCTTCCTGGGAGATGAATAATTAATATGGTCTAGATGCATTCTGGTTTGATTGAGATTCCCTTCTCTGAAATCACATGTCCAAACAGCTTGCCCTCAGTCACTCTAAAGATACATTTCTTCAGGTTCAATGAAATGTCGAACTCTTTGCACTTTTTGAAAGACGTTGCATAGATTAGAGACATGGTCTCCTCTTTTCTTTGAGGACATAGTGAGATCATCCATATATATGATGATGCACTTTCCAATGAGGTCTTTGAAGGTGATGTCCATTACACATTGAAATGTAGCGCCGATGTTGATTAATCCAAATGATATTCTTTTGTATGCAAACATTCCCCATTTTGTGGTAAATGTTATTTTATGCCTATCCTCATACTACACCATAACCTAGTTATATCCTAAGTAGTTTTATAGAAATGACATCATCTGAGATCCATTGACTATTTGCAATACTTCATCTAGTGAGAGCACCAAATAATTGTCCTTCTCAAAAGCTATCTTTAAATTTTAGAAGTCCACACACAATATGATTTCACCATTCTTTTTTGTAACCAGAACCAAAATTTCCACCCATGTGGAGTGTCAGACTAGAAAGATGATTCTGGTTGATAGTAGCTTTTGAACTTCTTTGAAGATAACTGGCTCAAGCAATGCATTAATTGGGTGTTGATGCTGCTAGAAAGGTCTCACATTTGGCTTGAGGGGAATGGTGTGAGTGATAATTGAAGTATCATATGTTTTTAGGTCTTCATAGCCCCAAGCAATCACATCATGATAGGTGCAATGGACATATACAATTCCTTTCCTCTCCTCTCCTCTGGTGTGCATACCTTACTAATGAACACATTTTTAACTTCTTTAGTCATACCCATATTATGAGCATCACACTGATTGTCTATCGACTCCTTCTTGGTATACTAATCTTGGTCCCTAATTTGATCCAAGTCAAATATCCTCTCCAACTGAACCATACCTCATGGTATTATATTGGTCTTCAGATTGATAACTCCTTCTATGCCAAGTTCAGCCTCCTCTGGTTCTGTTTCATCAATGATTTGAGTTGCAAACACATAAAAAATTGTGATGAAATCAAGGATGTGCTTGTCATCATTAAACACTTGAAATTTGGTGACATTTTCAAGCATTGATGGGGTAGAGGTGAGCTATACAGTGAACTTATTTAGGCCAGTTAATGAGAGGGGCTAAAGGGTGCTAGCTACCTGGGCTAATGCATCAGTGGTCTAATTCATATCACGAGGGATTAACTGAATATTGAATGTGTCTAAAGCCTCTATAAGATCCCATACGCTATGTCTATAGTTTGCTAACCTTCTATCATGACAAGAGTATAGTTTCCTAACTTGTTTCACAACTAATTCAGAATCACCAAAGACTTGTAACATTTTAACTTTCTTTCTTAATACCATTAAAGCCTGTGAACTAATGCATCATATTCTAATACATTATTTGTGTACTAAAATTGGAGTCTATGAGCAGAAAAATACGTCTTACCTGTGGGACTAATGAGCTCAAAGCCTACTCCCGCTCCTTGCTTGGACTTGGATCTGTGAAATTGTAGCATCCGAAACTTAGAAGAACCTTTGACCTTGGGGTTGGCTGGGTATACTTCCTTCCTTCATTGCGCATATGCTTTTGTATCATTGGGGGACTGTGTATATATGGACTGGTTGTGATCTTGCTGCCCTCCTAATTCTTTTGGAATGGCCTACCCTATGATATGCTCTACTACTATTTTACATAGGTAACATTCAAATTTAGAATGAGCTACATTGTGTACTCTACACTAGCTTGGTAGTAATAGCTCCTAAAAATCCATTTAAGCTCCCAAGCTAAGCTGATCTTGTATGTAGTTCTGCATAAATTCTTGGAATCCATCAAGAAACCCAAGGTTACCATCCTCATAAGATTCCTCATATTTTGACTCAATCAACACTTCTATGCTATTGGGAACATGGGATAAATTGAGAGTTGCACTATGCAGCATAATGAAGTCATCGATCACTTCTTCCTCCTAAGGATCTTCAACATCCTAGTAAGTCATTGGAAAATAATTCCCCAATTCTATTTCTATGAACAAAGCCTCATTCATGTTGTATTTTGTGATCATGAAATTCATTCAATGCTTGAGATCAATGCATATTTGGTTTAGTAGTCCCTTCCATGGCAGCCACAAGTGAGAATAGTCCATTGCAACATAACCGTTCAAAGCCTAGGTGAAGTCCCTTCCTAATATAATGCCATACATTTTAGGGATATCAACAACTTTGATGTCAATCACCTGCTGCACCCTTGGGTCAACAACAATTTGCATGGGTATCCTATTCATTTCCCCAACTATGTTTACTTTATTCTTGTCCAACTGAGTCACTTTATGTTGAGAGGGAGTTGGAGTTAACCCTAGTGCTTGGCATACTGCAAAGGGAATGACGTTAGTTGAAGCTCCTAAATCTAATAGGCAGTTGTGTAGGTTCTTGTCAAATATTTGAATAGTCATCAGGAAGGGAGGGGTCTCCAAATTTCCTTGGAACAACCCTACGGACACATCCACTTGATCCACTTGAGCCTTGTCTTTATCTTTGAATTTATCCTTGGTTTGGATTGGATTTGACTCCTTAGTGAGAGTTTTATCTATGGGCCAATTTTTTCCAACTTGTTGGTTTGGAGGCTGATTGGGTTTCTTTCCCAAGAATTCCCTAATAACGGGCTCACTATTGGAGGTGTAAAAAAAAATCCTCTTGGCAGGTACCTGTTGGGCTAGCTTTGATGTAGTAGTTTTGTTTAATGACCTAAAGAGGGAATTTCAGATAGAAGGTACCCTTAATAACTCAAAGGATGACAAACTAGCTTTTACCTTCTTCAATTCCTTTGTCACATATTCTCCCATTTGTTCAATCTCTGCTTTAGAAAATTTGCTTTGGGAGGAGCTAGTAGGATGATCTTGAGTTTGATTTAGTTGCCTATTCTTATGAAGTATTTGGTAGGAACATGGGGAGACATGGGATTGTTGCTGGCATTAGGGTTAGGTAGAGTATTGAATTTGTTAGGCGAGGTAGAAGTCATGAAAGTACCACCAGCCTGTCTATTTCTCAAGTTGTAGGGGGTTTCTCTTTGGTGGAACATATGGACTTCATCCTCATGAGGCTCTTCCTCATCTATGGGACCATTATCTACCAAATCAAAGAGCTAAGAGAAAGAGTTATCATTACTTACCTCTTTTTCTTTTTTGTCCTTAGGCATGGTCTCCCTCTCAAGTGCATTGCTTTCAATTTGTGGAAAAGGAGCTTGATTGACCACCAACAACAAGGACTTGTACAACTATGAGGGGACCAAGTCTTTGCAACCTGAGCCATCAACGACATTTTGGATCTCCACTTGAAACATTTCTACAATAGTTTGAAATTCTAGACAATCCAACTCTAAATGCCTGTTTTTCTTATGGATTCAACACCATCTAGACCTAGCAGCCTCATCTAGATAAACTATGCTTGTTGACTTTTTGTTGCCACCTAGTTGATCAAGGGGTGTGGGAACACCTCTATTATTTGGCCTTGTGTTCCAATTCCTATTTTTGCTTTGTGAAGGCCATCTCTCAAAGGTTTGACCTAAATTCTAACCTCTTTCATAATTCTGTTCAAAAGATGCACTTGAATCATGGTTATCTCAATTGAGATTGGCTTGAATGCTCCTTTGAGAGGCTTGCAATTGGTTTTTTTTGTTCCTAGGTGTTCCATCTCTATAGATAACTCTTTTACCATCTCATTCAATTCATCAATTCGATCCTTCTCTACGCTACTTTGTTGTGGGACTATGTTCTGAAGGAAGATCGATTATGTCATAGGTTGGTTTTATTGGGTATGTGGGAATTATGAATTATGCAGGTACATAGGTACTTGGGGGTGTTGAGAATAAGTCTATTGTTGTGGAGGCTACAAGTAATGAGGCACTAGAGGTGCTTGATTTAGTGGCTTCCCTGGATGTGGTACTATTGGTAGTTGAGGGACTTGATTCAACATTGGTGTTTGATGAGCTAAGGAATGAGTAAGCCCTTGAATCTACATGGGGTGAGCAATGGGCCCCAATGAGGGAAATGGACCTGCAATATATTTCCCCAAGTCTATGCTTGCTGTAACTACTTCTGCATATGCATCCACCAACTTGGTAGGTGGTGGGTGCATCCTTTTGACCAAGGAAGATGTAAGGTTGTCCAAGGCAGCGTAGTACACCAACCTAGCTGAGGGATCATCCAATACATATGACTATTGCAACTTCATGTAAGGCTTATGAAATCAATCATTGAATGAGCTGATAGGCTCATTGATTTCCCTCTTGACAGACATTAACTATTGGTATAATTTTGAGGGGCTGACCGAGAGCTTGAACTTCTGCAAGAAAGTATTCTTCATTTGATCCCAAGAAGTTATGGATCCGATTGGCAAATGGATATACCAATAGAATGCTTCATCCCCCAATGAGTAAGGGAAGAGTATTCAAGCCATGTCTTCATGTTCAATCTGCATTTCTTTCAAAGCTATTTGGAAGATCTTGATGTGCTCTTCTACTGTACTTTGTGGATCATGTGGGTGGAGCTTGCAACAAAATCCTTTTAGATTCTTTGGCATGTCATGATAGTCATTGAATAAAAATGGGGATGGGTTATTGCCCAACCAATCCATTGTGAGAGGTGGAGGCTGCAATTGCCATGATATAGTAATTTGAGGTTGTAATGGAGTAGCAGCTGGGGAAACACTCTGGAAGTGAAGTGCACGGTTTGGGATAACACCTTGGCTAAGGGAAATGAAGGGTGGAAAGGTAGTTTGGAATGGATGGGAAGAAGGAGGTGTAGTTGGGAGTGAAGTGGAGGAATGAAATGGATGGATGGAAGGAGATGGAGGAGAGGGAGGTTGAGTGGAAGGGGTTGAAGTTGATGCTCCCCCTTTCTTGGCTCTCTTAGCCTTGCTAGGGGTCTTTAGCTCTTGAAACTCTCCTTTTTCTATGTGGATCTAAGCACTCTATGAAACCTTTGAGGGGAGAAGGAACCAATTTGATCTAGCTTAGCCTTACTTCCCTCCTTCTAGTGCTAGTTTTTTTGATGGGTTTTTTAGCACTTTCTCAACATAGACAATGCACAAGTGCAATGCCTCTCTTGAAAGGTGAAAATCTGCAACTAAGTTTCAGAAAATCAACCCAAGGTCTTTCAGGTGTTACGTCATGACTATGCTTGGAATAATTTAGTTGGTTGATGTGATTTTATGGTAATCACAAAGGGAATTTATGGTCACTAAGCTTGGAGGGAATTGGGTCTGCAAATGGAGTTTTGTAAATTCTAGAAATGAAGGACAACTACTGCAAGTTCAAATGGAAAACTAAAACTCCATATTTTCCATCAGATTTGGCTTTATAATGATGATAAAACTTTGTTGCAACTTTTGTTTTCAAAGAAAGGTAAAAAGGGAAAAGGGAAAAGGAGTTTCCTATACCTACAACTAATGTTGAACAGTAACAATGGAGGATGCTATAGTGGACAACCTTCCTAAAACTAAGTTCCACTTAACCAAGGGTAGCGTACTTTCTCATGAAACAAGTGCAATCTTCTAAGGTCTATAGATTTTCAACCATCCATTCACTATTAAGCATGAAAAATAGATGAAATTAAGTGCAACAATATGAACAATTCTCAAACTATCTTTTCACTACTATTCATCATCAACAAACAATAAAAAGTATGAGGAAGGAAGATACCAACACCATAACATTCTTCACCATTAAAATGATACATATACTAACAAATAAAAGCAACTTAAAACTAGAACAACAAATCTAAAATCTAATATTGGGAGAATGAATCAATCACACATGAGAAGAAAATAAAAGAATCCATCAAATAATGCTATTCTCATTACATTTTTGCAGCATGCCTTTACACAACAACTCATCTCTCACTTTGAAAATGAGAGGATGACCCTATTTATAGTTTTACAAAAGTAAAATGAATTGACAAGATTCATTTTCATTGTGTGGCTTAGATTCATTTTACATTAGGGTTTCACCTACCCCCAAATATATGACAATATAAAATACATTCTTGTCTTTTTCTGTATTTTATCCTCTAGCTACTTGTACACTGTAGTAGTTTTGTCTTGTAGTGGATTCGATCCTTTGTAAATATTTTGACAAGTATTCATCATCAATAATGGTATTTTCAACCACTTTTTGAGCATTTTCATACTTGATGAATTTTCCAAACATAGCCATAAGCTTCTTTTCTTCAAAGAGCTAGAACTTGAGGATCTGGAAGGACATCCTCTTGATTCTTTCAATGATTTCTTGTTGATGCTTTGCATAGTTTGAGGTAGCTTCAATCATTTTTTCTATTCGGATGAAGCCTCTCATATAAAAATCCATGAAGTCTAGTGATAGCGTGTCACCAATTACTTGCTCCATTTTCTTGTGGAACAAAGGCTTGATCTTCTTTGGATCTAGCTCCAAGGAAAATATCTCAAAAATTTTCATCATCTTCAGATATTCGGCACTATTTTCCTGACGCTCAACAACCCACTCATGATCAGCCTTAAGGTCATGCAAGACCTTCTCCAAAACTTTCTTCTTGTAATATTGGTTCATCAACTAGGTTTCTATTATCTTGTGATCTTTGTTTGGCACTTAAGGCTCTTTTTCCCGGATATCTCGTGAAGGCTTGAGGATGCACTCCAATTTAGGATAAGTGATACTGTATGTTTCTAGGAACTTCTTATAGGTATTCATCACACTTTCTATGTATTTCCCTAAGCTTCGATAGTTGTTGTACATCACAACTACATGGCCAATCCCTTTATCACCACTAGATGCTACCTTTTTGTACCAAGTAGTCACGACTCTTTCTTTTCTTCATTTTACCAATATCCTCTTTTGAAAGCATCCAAGGTGGATTTGATGACTCTGTTGGAGTCTCCTCTTTTGTAGATGTCCATTGCTGAATATAGGTGGTGAGATCCACTACCTGTGCTTTTAGTTCTTCCTTTGTGGAATAATCTTTATTTAGTTGTTGCACTATGGTGGCTACTGACCCTTGGAATTCATCAATATTTTATTCTTGGGTTGTTGGGCCTAGATTTATTTTTGATATATTGTAGCCTCGACCTTTCACAATGCATGTATCTTTATCTATCATCAGGGTGGAAATTCTTATTGTTCTGGATCTAGAGGCATCCACTATGATGTGGGAGAAAACCTTGGGATTCTTATCTTTTTTGGTTTTTCCCTACACCCTGGCTATTATTGCATCAAGCCTCATTTTTGGTTGAATGGCCATAGGATCCTTCTTTCTCAATTGTCGGTCCAACCAATCAAGAACCTCAGTTTGACTATTGTGTGATTCATGATCACCTTCCTCTTCTTGTTCCTTCTAAGGTTGATCCTTATTACTTGGAGCTTCTTGATCATTCTTTTCTTCTTCATCCAAGCCTTCTATCTGTATAGCCTTCACTTTATCTCACTTGGCAGAAGTTATATTATCCTCAGTGATGCCTTCTTCTTGGGGTGCCATCTCTTTTTTGTGTTTGACCTCAACATGGTGCTCAGACTCAAGGCTCTTTTCTGGCACATTTTCTTCTTCTTTATCTTTGTCTTTTTCTTCTTCCTTTTTGGGAGGTGCTTCTCCTTCCTAGACCAGGCCCTTATTTTGGACAATTAGTGGAGGATCTTTGAGTATCTCCACATCTATGTTTGTGTCTATCTTCTCTTCAGAATGGCACCCTTCAAGATCAACCCTTTTTCTTTCTTCTTCATGCTGCATGGGCAACTCTTCACCTAGCTCTTGGTCTGATGTTTCTATCACATACCATTCATTAAGAGCCTCAATGTCTTCTTCTGAAGTGTGTGACTTCTCCTTATTGGAAGCAACCTTGTCCAAGTTTATATTTATCCTACCTTCTAGGTTCTCAAAATAGTCATCTCGATCAAAATATTTAGGCTCCTTGGATATATCTTTTGTAGCCTCTCATTGTTGCTCTGCATGGTGCTTTTCCATCTCTTCAACAATCTACATCATGGCTTCCATCTTTGGTAGCTCTGTAGGTGGTGGGGGATGAGGAAGTACAACAATAATTTGAGCCATTAGAGCTTGAATTTTGGGGTTGAGGATTACCCCAAAGACTTCATCAGGCATGTTTTGCATATATAAAATGAAATCATGTGATAGAGTGAGGGGCACCATGGTAGTTGTGGATATTGTGGGCATCGGAGTAGAGAGAGTAGGTAGTGGAGGAGGGAGCAAAGAAGATGATAGTGGGGATGTAGTAGTAGAGGAGTCAAGTATTATCACCAAAGTAGTTAGCAAGGTGGAGGCAAGGTGTTCAGAGATGTCCATGGTAGGTGGATATGTGATGAGAAAATCCCAAGAAGTGGAAGGTGGAGGAGTGACAACAGTGGCAGCGGGAGTGGATGTGGTAGGCAACGGGGGAAGCTGCTTGGTTTCTTCTTCTACCTCATGGTAAGGATTCTCCTCTATGGTAGGCATCTTGACCATGAATGTCCCTGTAGAGCCATAAAAATGCATGATTCTATGGAGTAAGAACCACCATTTCAACCCACATCAATAGAGCCATTCTAATTAAAAGTAAAACTAGAAATGCGAATCTAAACTACAAAAACAAAAATAATGCTTTTAAAAGAAATCAATCTCCATTGTTTCCCTATCACCAAGATCTTTGTTTATGCATTTGCTCTCAGATTTTTATGAGCACAAAATGCAATAAAGAGGCTATGGTGAATGAGAAATGCAATCAAGATGCAAAGATGATATGCGTATGTAAATTTGTGAGCAAAATTTGTGAGAGCTCAAATGAGAGGGAAATCCCATTTTAAATAGGAGTTCTCTGAAGATGGAGAAGGGTTGAAGATGAAATGTGGGATAAAAGATGTGAGAGAAGGAAATGCCATTATCCCACATTGTTGGGTTAAATGTTATGGATGAGAATGAAAGTGATAAAGGGTTATTAGATTAAAATGTACCTAAATGATTAAATATGAATAAAATGATTTAAAGATGCTTTACTAAAATGCAATATTTCATGAATGATTTATGCAAATGATATGATTAATATGCAAGTTATGATAATTAATTTATTATGAAATAATAATCAATGACTATGATAATTGATTTATTAATGGAGATGAATATGAAACAATTATGAATGATAATGATAATTGATTTAATATGGAAATGATGTTTATGACTTATTATGCAAATGGATTATGAATGATTATGATTTATTATGCAAACGGGTATGAACAATAACGTAAATCAACGTGAACGTTAATGCAACAGATATTGAACAAGCATGAGATGGTTCAATGATTTGATGAAATGCATGAATAGAAGAAAGTATTGAATGAATTGATTAAATAAATAATAATATCTATTTAATCAATAAACAAATATCGTTACGATTGTGAGGAAAAATTTGAGTGTCTACAGTCCCTATTCTCTTTGCTCTTTTTGATGACTTCCCCTCAGTGGGATTTCTAGAGTACACCTTTTGTTTTGGATTTTTCTTAAGTGCATCCTTTCTTTTCTTTGACCTTGTTGCTGGTGTGGAATTAGAAGCTTCCTCTAATGAGCTAGCAGCTACACCTCTATCATTTTATCTTTCAAGTTCATCCTCAAGCTCACCATATGTCAACTCTACACCCTACTCCTTGAGTTGAGAAATTTTTGCATCCACTTACTATCTTATTCTTTCTTCAATAGGCTAGGTAAGTATGTTGAGGTTTGTTAGCTCTTCTTCATTCCAATACATAACCGGTAGGGGAATATAAGCCAGGGCATGGTATGTATCATCAATAATATTATCCTCTTCCTCCACAATTTGGTCCAACACCAAGAATAGGTTTTCCAAGTTCACAAGCTGGGTTGTCATTCTCATATAGTGCCTCATTCACACCTCTTTATCATGTTTTCAATTGGATCAGAATTCCTCAACATGAGGTCAGTCGATATATTGTATTCCAACCCATTTCTTCAACTTGTCGTAGGGGTCCATTCTTCCTCTGTTAGTGTGGAGATCCAAGTTATACTCCATCGAATCTTTCTCCAAATACTCTACACATTAGGTAGTGGGGTAGGAGTACATTCCTTTCTTAAAAGTTAGGGGATATGGAATCCCAACTCTGTGTTTATCAATCAATAGTCTATGAGCTATCTACAACTACTAAGAAACTTCCAGCAAGATGATGTGATCATTGGGGTATCATGACAATTGGTAGGGTTTTCCTGAGGACCCTTCTGCTCTAATATATGTGAACTTTGGAAACTCTACAAATAGATACTGAAAGCACTTCATGAAGTACATCACACTATGTGACACTCTTCTCTCAAAATATCCTCCCTGTATTTTCATTATGTGCATGATGTAGGCATCATTCACCCTTCTGTAATCTCTTTTGAAGTTTTTGTATTGTAGCCGAGGGTAGTAGTGATAGACCTTGAGTTCTCTCTTTGTTCCTAGTGGGCCTACACTGAATAATCCTTTGTATGGGAATTTCACCACCAAGAGATATACCAGATATGATGTCATATAGAAGTTGGAGGTATTCTTCATGGCCATGAGTTGATTGTGAAGGTTGTCAATGATCATATTGGCCCAATGGAACTTGGCCTCTCCCCAGATGATCTCTTCAATGAAATAGAACATCCATTCTTTGAAGAATGCAACAGTTGGTAGGCCCATTACTCTACTCAATAGAGTAACTAGATCATGATATTCTTTGAAGAAATCACTTCTAAACAAATCCTGTAGCACTTTGTTGGCACTAATCTTTTCTTTCAACTAATGTTCCAAGTGGAGGAAAGCTTGGAGGTATACTCCACTTCGTGAATCTAATATTTCATTTTTTCTCTTTCTTCTTTCCCTCTTGGAATGTGATTGGGCTTCTTTCCTTTGTTATATTTCTCAATGGGGCTCCCTAATGGACACACAATAGGTTCCATAAATCTTGCTTGCAGAAGATGCAGTAAGTGCATTCACATATAAATTAGGGAAAATGTCAATCAAATCCATCAAATTGAGCATCAGATCCATTTATACATCATTAGAAGATCATGAAATTCATCATCGTTCAACATTTGGAGCTCATTTGGATCATTTAGGTGATTGCAGGCTCAATAGTGTAGGTTTCACCAAGCTAGAAGCCATCATGATGAAGGCAGTTTGAAAACGGCTCCAAGGTCATGGAGACCCACAGGAAACCACCAATAGAAGAAATTCTACGTGGTTGATTTGGCAACCAAATTTCTTGTAAGATGATTAGGTACATGCGAAAACATGTCATGAGACACTTGGAGTCATTATATTATTCCTTGATGTTCTTACAGGTCTAGGTTATGCAAGCACCATGAGGCAGACTACCATTTGAATTTTAGTCATTAAAGAGCGGCACTTAGGGAATGACAACCTACATGTGGAAGTCCGTACTGTGGGATGCATGGAGGGTTTTGATGCTTAGCATTATGTCTTAGGGTTCTAATGCTTTTGGACATGCAAAGGGAAGTCATCGGGCCACTGTTAAATTTTTTCCATTATAGAATGACCTTGAAGGGGTGGTGGTTCACATGCAGTGGTCTACATAGGTGGGCCTGCAATGAGCTCAAGAACTTAGTTTATGGGTTTGCATGCATGCAGGATGACATGAACATTCCATTGTTAAGGAACATGAATAGAGGTGGGTCATCTACACATGATCACCTGAAGAGGCTGGCCCATATGCAACTTTGACTTAGCATTTTGATGTGGCAAGCTCCTAAGGATGATGAGTTGCATGCAACGGCTTGCACGGGTGTTTGAACTTAGTGAATTTTTAGGTGATGAGTTTGGTCCACTCAATGATGAAGATGAACACAGATTTTGAGCTATGAGGAGTCATGAGGAATTGGCCAGTAAACAACAGTGACGAGGAGGTGGCTTCCCATAAGCAGAATCTCACGTGGGTATCTAGTTTTCACAAATTCTCTAAGTGTTAGGGTTGGAAGAATTATATTGACGAAAGTGTAAGGAAAATTAGATGCGGAAAACAATTCTCCTAACGTCAATACCTCAAGAAAGAATGTAGATACACTTTAAAATTTACAATTACAGTCCAATTAAGATGCACTATGAAACAAACAACAGAAATAGAGTATTTGAAAATCACACATGAACACCAGATATACGTGGGAAAACTCTTACTAGAGAAAAACCCACCACACCAAGAGAAATCACTTTGTATTACACTAATGAAATTACATACAAATTCTAGACTTATCTTTCTGGTTTCATTATATAGCAACATTCAGCATTAACATTCTTGTACGAGAATCTTCACATTACAGTCCACATAATTCATCCACTAATACAATCACCCAACAACCTGTTGATTCAACCAAATGATTACAAACTACAATCACATAGTATATCCATGTCAAACTCTGTCTGTAGAACTTCCTCATAGAATTGTCACAACTGACTGTCTTCCAACTATTCCCATTTGGCTCCTCCTATTCATCCATGAGATGCCACATTAGATAGTCTTACTTGGTCAACAAAATTTGCAATGTATTGGCATCTCGGTGAGACACTAACAGTGTCTCACCGATGCCACATAGACTTCATATCGATGTCACCAAGAGACTCTGATATCACTAAGATGTTCTATCGAGCCTCATGAGTTACATTGAGATACCAAGTAGTCGCCCAAACCTATCGTATTCACCAAGAGATCATAGCGAGTCACCAAAGGTATGCCGAAAACACAAGTCATATAGAGCTCCAAAAGATAGTCGACAAGACATACCGATATCGCCAAGAGGTTTCTCTGAGACATAAAGGTTACCTCAAAGTGTTCACTTGTCGCCAAGACATTGCCCTTTGCTGCGAGAACATACCGGTCTCCATATGTTACCCTGAAGACTCCAAGATAAAAAAAATGTCAGTGAGACATGTAGCTCTCGCTAAGACTTCTCACCGAGCTCTATGACTTACTTTGAAAGCTTCATCTATCACCAAGAGTTATACCGAAGATCCCACAAGATGTTCTTGTTGGTGAGACCTTCAACATTCGCTAAGACATTTTCCTGGGATGAAGAGTTACCTCGGTAGCCATCGGCTATTAGCAACACATTCACCATCGCTAAGAGGTTTCTCTGATCACTTTGAGTTACACCAAAGAACATTTGGATGTGTCCCCATTGGCGTGACTTTTTCCGTTCGCTAGGACTTCTCACCGAGCCATATGTTATGGTGAAGACACCAGTAGTAATCCTGTTGGTGAGACATTAGCTTTGGCTAAGATGCTTCACCGAGTCATTGTGTTACACTGAAGATCATGGTTGCCAAGAGTCTCCCTGAAATATGATTGAATGGATTGTCAACTAGAGGTCTCCCGAGTGTTATGAGGTCATAATGAATACACTATGTCAGAGTGATAGACTCCATAGTGCAACCTTTTGGCAAGACATTTGCAAGGTCACAATGACCTGTTCAAAACATAATGAATCAAGCTACTAGTCAGCCAGACAATGAAGATGTCACACCAACTTAGCTCTAATGGAGGTTTCAGCCTGTATAGTTTGAGGCACATATTTCCAACAATCTCCCACTTGACGAAGATCATATAGGCACCTCCAGAGCACATCATAACTTACTGAAAATCATGGGCACTAAGGCCCATTGAACAGGCACACCACCTGAACTTGTCTATGCTCACTGGCTTCGTTAATGAATCTGCAACATTCTCCATAGTATCAACCTTTTCCAAACTGACCTTTCCATCCTCAACCATATCTTGTACAAAGTGGTACTGTACATCAATATCTTTCGTCCTGGCATGGAAAGTAGGGTTCTTTGTTAGACAAATTACACTCTGACTGTCATAGAAAATAGTTATTTCCCTTGCATCAAAACCAATGTTAGAACACAAACGTTTCAACCATACAACTTCTTTACAAGCATGAGTAGCTACCATGTATTCAGCCTCCGTAGTGGACAAAGTGACTATAGCTTGCTACTTGCTCATCCAACTCACTGCACCACCATTCAACATGAAAATGTATCCACTGGTGGACCTCCTGCTGTGAATGTCCCCTACCCAATCAGAATCTACATAACCACGAATGCTAAGATTCCTCTGTGATTCAACTGAATTCCCATGGTAACACAAAGCGAAATCTGAAGTACCCTTCAAATATCTAAACACTCTCTTCATAGCATCCCAATGCGTTCTTCCTAAATTAGCCATAAATTGACTAAGTACTCCCACTGCTTGGGCAATCTCTGGCCTTGTACAAACCATTGCATACATAAGACTACCTACTATACTAGCATAAGGTACACTAGTCATGTCCTCCATCTTAGTAGGATATTTTGGACATTCCTCAACAGATAGCTTCATTCCATGCATGACTGGGACCACTAGCTATTTGCAATCATTCATACAAAATCTCTCAAGAACAGTCCTGACATACTAACTCTAACTGAGCCAAAGCTTTCTATTCTTCCTTTCCCTAGTTATCTCCATCCCTAGAATATACCTTGTTGTACCAAGATCCTTCATTTCGAACTTAGCAAACAATTGAGACTTAAGATTAGAAATCATTAGCTTGCTATTTCCTATGAACAACATAAAATCAACATAGAGAGCAATAACTAATACTTGATCACTTTCAACTTTATAATATAAAAAGTGATCAGGTTTTGATCTCACAAATCCCAAAGACAATACAAAAGTATCAAATTTCTGGTACCACATTCTAGGTGACTTCTTTAACCCATATAGAGACTTCTTTAATTTGCATACCATTTTTCTTTACCTTTCTCAACAAAGTGCTTAGGCTGGGACATATAGATTTCTTCTTCAAGATCACCATGAAGAAACGTTGTCTTCACATCCATCTGTTCGACCTCTAAGTCATAAGCTACTACAAGTGACAAAAGAAATCTAATGGACGTCAGCTTTGCTACAAGAGAAAATATTTTCCCATAATCGATTCCCTCTACCTGGGAATAACCCTTTGCAACCAGTCTTGCCTTATACTTTTCTACACTGCCATCCAGACCAATCTTTTTCTTAAATACCTATTTGCTGCCAACAACCTTTCTACCTTTAGGCAAGGGCACCAGACTACAGGTTTCATTCTTATCTAAAGATGCCATCTCTTCTTCCATGACTTCCAACCAAGAATTTGAATCAGACATTTTAATTGCCTCTTTTACAGTCATAGGCTCATCAGTACTAGAAATCAAAGCATAGGCATAAGTAGAATCAATCAATGAGAACCCATACCTATCTAGTTTTTTTCTTTCTCGGGTTGACCTCCTCACTTGCTAAGGCTGAGGTTCTTCTTCTTTAGAACTTTCAGAATTGCTCGAGCTCTCCTCAGTTTTAGGTACATTTTGAATTTCCAATTCCTCTTTCTCTGGTGTAGGATGAATTAATGCTACATCCTTATTTTTATCTGACTTTGTCTCTAACTGCAGATCCAAAGTGGAAGGTTTCAGCTCATGAAAGATTACACTTCTACTATATACAACTTTCTCTGTATCAGGATTCCAAAGATTGTATCCTTTTATAACTACACTATAGGCAATAAAAATACATTTGACAACCTTGTTCTCCAATTTAGATCTTTTGACATCTGACACATGAGCATATGCCTCATAGCCAAAAACACGAACATGTCTAAGAGAGGGCTTCTTACCAGACCACACTTCCAAAGGTGTTTTCTTAACAAGAGCAGAATTTGGAGAATGATTAATTAAATAACATGTAGCAAATATAGCCTTAGCCCAAAATTTCTCCTCCAAGCCAGCACTACTGAGCATACTTCGTGCTCTCTCCATCATTGTCCTATTGAACCTTTCAACAACTCCATTCTGCTGTGGAGTATAAGGTGTAGTCTTATGTCTTTTAATTCCATGATCTTTGCAATATCTTTCAAATTCATCAGAACATAATTCA
This sequence comes from Sequoia sempervirens, assembly GCA_007258455.2. NCBI lineage: Eukaryota > Viridiplantae > Streptophyta > Pinopsida > Cupressales > Cupressaceae > Sequoia > Sequoia sempervirens. The sequence goes on from VDFB02075321.1 coordinate 433,965,909, forward strand.
TCGCCATTATCAATCCTTAAGCATTTTATTTTTCTACCAGTCTGATTTTCAACAAGGTTCTTAAATTCCTTAAATCGACTGAACACTTCTGATTTACTTTTCAAAAAATAAATGACTGCTCTTCTTGAATAATCATCAATGAACGACACATAATATCTTGACTTAGACAAAAAGGGAACATCTACTGAACCAAATACATATGAATGAATATAGTTTAACAAACCAGAAGATTTATGAGGACTGGAATAAAATGAAACACGGTGTTGCTTTCCATATATCAGTGTTCATAAAATTAAAATTCAAGATTACAATCTTCAAGCCCCTCAACCAGGTTTTTATTCTTCAAAGTTTTTAAACCTTTTTCTCCTATGTGGCCTAACCTATGATGCTAAAGCATAGTCTTCTTTGCATGAAGTTTTACTTCCATAGAATTTACATAATTAGGGATATTTCCCTCTTTACCTCCACGAGCAACTTTTAGTGACTTTCCAGAGACACTGTTACATTGAATAGCCTGTGCATCGAGTTTGTACAGGGTACCAATTTGAGCACCTCTAGCTAGCACCATTGAACCTCTAGTCATCTTGTAGCCATTTTTAAGAGAAGATAACTTGTACTCCAATATCGTTCAGCATACTTACAGACAATAGATTTCAAGCCAGACCTGGTATGTGCATAACATTATTGATTCCCTTTACTCTGCCATCAGGGAAATCTTGAATCCACAGCCAAAAATATCCAAAGTTGAATCACTCACCAAGTACACCTTTCCACCATCGTATTCTTCATACTTTGTGAACCACTCTTATGAGATGTCATGTGGAACGATGCTCCAGAATCAATCAGCCAGACATCATCTGATGCATGAGTTTCCAAGGCTACAATGAAGGTGTCACCATCACTATGAGAAGAACCATTATCGGAGATCCCTTCTTCTTTTTCTCCTCTTTACAATCCCTTCGGACATGACCAGGTTGCCCACAGTTCCAACACTTCACCTTGGACTTCTTGCCAGGAAACTTTGATCTCCCTTCTGATTTTGATTTGGACTTGTCCTTCTTCTTGCCTTTCTCCTTTGGTCTTCTTCTAACAGCAAGAGCTTCCTTCACCATCTCAGAAGATTTCCTTCTCATCTCTTTTGATAGCAAAGATGCAACAACATCTTCGATCTTGAAATTCGATGTTGTACTCCCAATAGCCATCACCAGATGATCCCATGAGTCTGGAAAAGAACACAACAATAGTATACAACTATCCTCTTCTTCAGTTTTCACACCAACAGATTTCAATTGAGCAATCAACATATTAAATGCATTCAAATGATCAGCTATAGACCCTCCTTCCTACATTCTCAAAGAGTATAGTTTCTTCCTCAGGAATAGTTTATTCACCAAGGACTTCCCCTGATAAATAGATGCCAGTCTCTTCCATAAGAAAGATGCAGTCTTCTCCTCATGCACATTTAGAAGCATTGAGTCTGCCAAATAGAGCCTTATCAGCCCCTTAGATTTCCTATCTGCAAGGTCCCACTCTTCTTGCTTCATGCCTTTAGGTTTCACTCTAGCCACAACAATCCAAAGATCATGGTCAACAAGAAGATCCTCCATCTTTAGTTTCCACAACTTAAAGTTACTGTCATTGAACTTCCCTATTTCAAATTTTCTAGATGTACTAGCCATCTCAACCTGTAATCATAAATAACAATTTTCTACAAAACTCCCACTAAACAAAACTGACTCAAAAAACCTAACGTACCCGCAAGGATAACACAACTGGCTAGGCTCTGATACCACTTGTAAGGAAAATTAGATGCGGAAAACAATTCTCCTAACGCCAATACCTCAGGAAAGAATGTAGATACACTTTAAAATTTACAATTATAGTCCAATTAAGATGCACTATGAAACATACAATAGAAGCAGAGTATTTAACAATCACACATGAACACCAGATATACGTGGAAAAACCCTTACGGGAGAAAAACCCACCACACCAAGAGAAATCACTTTGTATTACAGTAATGAAATTACATACAAATTCCAGACTTATCTTTTTGGTGTCATTATACAAAAGCATTCACCATTAACATTCTTGTACAAGAATCTTCACATTACAGTCCACAAAATTCATCCACTGATACAATCACCCAACAACCTATCGATTCAACCAACCGATTACAAACTGCAATCACAGAGTATATCCATGTCAAACTTTGTCTGTAGAACTTCCTCACAAAACTGTCACAACTGACTATCTTCTAATTGTTCCCATTCAGCTCCTCCTATTCATCCAAGAGATGCCACATCAGATAGTCTTACTTGGTCAACAAAATTCGCAATGTACTGGCATCTCGGTGAGACACTAATAGTGTCTTGCCGATGCCACATAGATTTCATATTGATGTCACCAAGAGACTCTGATATTGCTAAGATCAAGCCTCATGAGTTACACCAAGACACCAAGCAGTGGCCCAGACCTATCGCATTCGCCAGGAGATCATAGCGAGTCACCAAAGGTATACCGAAGACATAAGTCATATCGAGCTCAAAAAGATAGTCGGCAAGACATACCAATATCGCCAAGGGGTTTCTCCGAGACATAAAGGTTACCTCGAAGGGTTCACCCATCGCCAAGACATTGCCATTCGCTAAGAGAACATACCAATCTCCATATGTTACCTCGAATATTCCAACTTAAAACAATGTCAGCGAGACATGTAGCTCTCGCTAAGACTTCTCACCGAGCTCTATGACTTACCCCGAAAGCTTCATCTGTCACCAAGAGTTATACCGAAGATCCCACAAGATGTTCCTATCAGTGAGACCTTCAACATTTGCTAAGATGTCTTCCCAGGACCAAGAGTTACCCTGATAGCGATCGACTATCGGCAACACATTCACTATCGCTAAGAGGTTTCTCCGATCACTTTGAGTTACACCAAAGAACGTTTGGATGTGTCCCTGTTGGTGTGACTTTATCCATTCACTGGGACTTCTCACTGAGCCATATGTTACGGCAAAGACACCAGCAGTTTTCCTGTCAATGAGACATTAGCTTTCACTAAGATACTTCACCGAGCTGCCATGTTACACTGAAGATCATGGTCACCAAGAGTCTCCCTGAAATACGATTGAATGGCATGTCGGCTAGAGGTCTCCCGAGTGCTATGAGGTCATAACGAATACACTATGTCATAGCGATAGACTCCACATTGCAACCTTTCGGAAAGACATTTGCAAGGTCACAATGACCTATTCAAAACAAAATGAATCAAGCTACTAGTTAGCTAGACAATGAAGATGTCACACCAACTTAGCTCTAATGGAGGTTTCAGCCTATATAGTTTGAGGCACATATTTCAAATAGAAAGAGGTAGAATATGTGATGTAGAAATCCACTAGGGTTAGGGTGCTAATCAACAGTAGTGGAATAGAGGTCACCCACAATGGGAACCCCACATGAACATTCTTGCAATGGGTGAATAACTTAGCTATTTTCCAAGATTTTTCAAATTTCATGAAGAACAACTGGAGAGCCAATGCGTCCCACAAGGGTTTTTTCACCACACAAAGAATGGAAAAGGAAAAGTAGGATTCTGTATGATCGTGAGGGCATAGTTTGAACTGATGTTGAAGAATTTTGAATGTTGGGAGCAAATCATTCATGCAGAACCAAGGGTTGTGAGGTTTGTGTTGGAACTTCAAAAAATTTACTCCTTGTGTTCCATACCTACCCTACCTGGTGTCAACTAGTTTTTCATGGTGTTGGAAATTTTTGAGGGTTGGGGTTTTAGCTTTATTTGCATGTAAAAACCTTGTGTTTATGTTATGCCTTGGCTGGGATCTATTTCAATGTTACTTTTTGAGGGGGTTTAAATCATCTTATGCCCCGTCGTTTCATCTAGGATGGGTCTTTTTGCTCGTAATGTTTTATTTCCTCCACGGGTTTTATCTTCCTAAGTCTAGGTTGGCCTCATGTTGAATTGTTTTAAGACAACTTATGTCATTATTTACTGTTGGCCTAGTAATGCCCCCTTTTCTTATTAATAAATATTTTGTTTTGTAGAAGGATGAAATTTCGTGCCACCGTTGATCAATTGCCTCTAAATATCAGCAGTTGCCCGCCATCGTGCGATCAGGAATAGCAAAAGCTTTATGGATTGCGATATCGTGGGTAGGCATCACATGTCCTCTTTGGGGGATGAAGTTTGCATGACCATTGATCAAATGCAGCATGATCATAGCCCTTGCCTATTATTTCACAATCAGAAGGTGCTCACTATTTAATTATCATGAAATAGTGAGATTTTTCCATGTGTACAAGGTGGGGCCTAAGGAATTTTTTGTGCGCTAGTGATATTTTTTAAATGTTTAATTGGTTTATCCAATGAAAAAACATTTAAAATGATATATTTGACAAGGTAGGGGAAATTCATTAAATGAGAAAACACCAATAAAAAAAATTAGGGCATCAAAGCAGGTCAATGAAGATCTATAGTGGAGATTAGAAGTTGAATCCAGCCACATTCTAGTCATTCCCTGCCATCCCATGATGGCCCCACCATAGTACTTCGGTTGATCGTGATATCGCGGGTAGGCACCACGTGTCCTATCTAGAAGGGCTGAAGGGGACAAAGTTTGTGACTGTTGATCAACTGTCATTTGATCAACGGTCGCTTGCCATCACGTGATTGAAGGTTGCAAGGTTTTTACCAATCATGATATCATAGGCAACTACCACGTGTCTCATTTGGAGGAGTTGAAGGAACAATGAAATACTTTGAACTGGTTTTAATATGTTATGTTGCGGATTACTAAAGTGCTTGTGAGATGCATATGATTCAAATCAATGAAGATGTTATGATCTCAGCAGAAAAGCTGCTCAATGGTTAATGATAAAGTTGATGACTATTTTAAGGGAACGGGATCACTAATGATTAAGATTAACGATCACCCGCCATTGCATGATTCGAAGTTGCAGGATCTTTACTGATTGCGATATCGTGAGCGATTGCCACGTGGACTTCCTTCGTAGCATATGGTAGGTGGGCCCCTTATTTGCCATGTTACTGATTTTTTTAGCTTGTTTTGAAGATGACCATTCGATCATTTGATCGAATTGAAGGATCGATGACTAGAATTTAAAGTTTGAGTCAAATATGGTTGGAGTTGTTCATGCAGAGTGCAGGTGAGCTTTAATGGTGGGTGAGGTGCTTATTGGCATGTTTTAGTCAGTAAATCAAGTGCTAATTTGTGACATGAGTACTTTGTAGCCCGATGCTTGTCTGCTCCTTCATTTTCTATAAGAAGGATTTCAAGGCCAAAAGTATGAAGTGGCAAGTTAGATAACTTTTTGTTGAATCTAGGTGAAGTTGTAGAGCAACTTGTAAAGTATGATGGTTTTAGAGAGAAATGCAGTTTAGGTTTTGAGTCAGTCTATAACAGGTTTTGAGTTCATGGGGTTTAATGTTGTATAACACTACTAGCATTTGAGTTAAAATGAAAAATTGAAGCTCATGTCTCTCCATTGTACATGCATATGTGAACCTTGAATAAAATAACTAAGGGTTGTTTTATCCATCTCACTGTTGTGGTGTGTATGATTTTATTTTGGCTTTAATTCAAGGAATTAATTAAAATGCTTGAATGGGATTATAGGTAGATATGTGTTGTATAAGGATTTGATAAGTAGTATTGAGTTAGAATACATATTGATGAGATTACAAGGTAATTCCATCAAGGATCTCATATGTTATGTGTTAAATTTGTTGTATACCTTTAGATGCTTATGAATTTGACTCCTTCCCAATGGATATATGGCATTGGTCTAAGTTGTAATTACCCACATGATTCAGTATTTTTTTGTATTTCCCTAGAGCTTGCTACAAATTGCAAATCAATAACTATCTTATCTTATGGATTGTGTTGTAGTTATCTCATGCTTCAGGTAGTTGATATTATCGATGAACAACCGATTCTATTTGATATTATGCTATCATGTTGAGCTATTAAGTGAGATTATTTTCCTTTATTAATGTTGTTTATGATAATGGTGCAAAGGTTGTAAACACATTAAGGGATTACCCTCTCGAGTCTTGCAGAGCCCTAAGTGTAGGAGGCTTCTTAAAGTCCTCATCAGTTGGTCCAGGTCCTTTGAGCTGCCCTTGATTAAAATTGGCAGTTCCATAGGTAGATTAGAAGACAAACCTGGTTACAGTATAAAAAAGAAACCAACAATTTGCTAGGAGAGTTGGGGTTTGATTTCCAAGATTTTAAACATTTATCCAAAACCATAACAATAGAAAAATAGTTCTTGAAATTTTAATGCTAACTTACCTAGAAATGACACAAGAATTTGATGGAAACTAGGCTTGAATCTAGCTAGAAGTTTCATGTGGGTGAGAGCTTCTCCTTCTCCATTGAAATTTTGAAAAATAGGGGTGAAATTGATAGGTTCAACCCCCCTTTTATAGGAAAATTGGTCATTAATGTGTGCAATAAGTTCTAGGTACTATGGTGGGTTAGGTAGATGGGTTTGTAGAGACTTGATTTTGCATGATTGTGGGATGATAGAGGATGATGTGGGACCCTCTATGTGGGTGGATACTAGGACTTCTCTGCTAGCTAGCGGCTAAGCAACAATAGTGGCCCATGGATAGAAAACCACAAATGTGGGTCCACAAAGCTCCACAAACACTGGGGAAAAGTCTAAAGGGAAACTTGTAGGTCCAAACTAGCAAAGGAAAATGAAAACAAATTTTGGGGTAGTGATTTTGGTCAAAGGGAAATTGGTGGCTTTATTGCATGTGACCAACTTAAGCTTAGAAATGGGGGCACACAAAATGAGGCAAAGGTGAAAATGATCTGACGAAGGTGAAATGAAAGAAGGGTGTCCCTTGCCCAGATGGGGAATGTGTGCAATAGGCACAACAAGTGCTACTAGAATATTGAGTGAAATCCTTAGGCACTTTGTGCATCATTAATACTTCTTCTACCTCTAATTCATCAATGGTTGCTACTAAGATATAATTTCCTAAACTTGCCTCAGAAACCAACACTTCATTTGATGTGTTAAGACACTTAGTAATCAAATACCTTAATATTGGATCCCTTTCAATCCTAATATGATTAGGAACTACCTTCCATGGTAGCCACATATGAGAGTGATCCATAGAGGTATATCCATTAAGTACTCTCATGAAGTCTATTCCTAGAATCATCCCATAGGAATTTGGTATCTCAACAACTTGGATGTTAATGACTTGTTGTACACGCAGGTCTAACACAACCTGCATTGGAATCATATTCAATTCCCCTATCATAGTCACCTCATTTTTGTCTAACTAATTCACCTTACGTTGGGAAGGAGCTAGGGTAATGCCTAGAGGTTTGCAAACTAAAAATGGCATAACACTCATTGATGCTCCAGAGTCCAATAAATAATTATGCAGTTTCTTGCTAAATATATGAATGGAAATAAAAAAGGAGGAGTATCCTACTTGGCTTGGAATAAACTCACTAGAGAATCAATATTAACCACTTGATTCTTATCCTTTTCTTTGCTACTATCCTTCATCTGCATTTGAGGTTAATTTTAGTAGGTTGATTATTCTAATCCTAAACTGATTGAGAGTTATGTTTCTTTCCAACTGCTTCCTTGACCAATGGTTCAACAAAACTAGCTCTCTTGATAGTAGAATCTTATGAAGACTTTGTAGATGTACTCTCATTTAAAGAACAAAAAACAACACTCCTAATAGTAGGAACTCTTAGTAACTCAAAAGCTAAAAGACTTACTTTTACTTTCTTAAGATCTTTTGCTACATATTCTCCCATTTGAAATATAGTCATGTTAGATTGATTTCCCTTGGGTTGTCATCCTTGTTGGTCCTTAGTAGCATCGCCCTTTGAAGCATCGAAATATCCTCCTTTGGAAAGGTACTATTTTGGTACATGGGGATAGGAAGGGTTGTTACTCGCATTTGGATCACATGGTGTGTCAAAATTATTTGGATTTGTAGACATGGTAAAGGGACCACCAGTTTGTCTACTCCTCAAATCACAAGTTTTTGGTTCTTTGATGAAAAATTTGAACTTCATCTAAAGGACCATTATCAACAGTATCATTATTTTCAAATAATTGAGCTATTGATTCTCCATTACATACTTGCTCTAACTCAACACTTTTCTCCATAGACCCTTCCCCAGGTCCATTTTCTTCACCTCTCAGAAAAGGAGCATGATTTAATACTAACATTGGAAAATCATATGGATCTGGTGGCACAATTTCCTTCCCACTTACACCACTTCTAGTGACTTTTTGGACCTCCATCTAGAAAATTGGCTGTTGTTATTTGGAATTCAGGACAATCAAATTCAAAATGTTGTGTTGTCTTATGGAGTCTGCAATATCCTTTTAAAGTAGCTTCTACCAAGAGAATTGTACTTGTTGACTTCTCTTTATTATTAGGTTGGTCCAATGGCATGGGGACTCCTCCATTATTAGGTTTGGTGTTCCAAGCAATATTTTGTCTTAGAAGGGGCCTTTTATCAGAGTTTTTTCTTGATGATTGACCTCTATCATGGCCTTGTCGTTGACCTTGTCCTCTTTCAAAGTTTTGTCCTTGATCCCAAACAAAATCTTGATTCTCCCTGTTATAGTTGGACTATATACCCTTTTGTGCAGCCTATAATTGACTGTTTTTGTTTCTCAAATAGGTGAATTTAGTAGATAAATTCTTTACATTCTTTGTCAATTCATCTAGTCTCTCCTTATCAAAATTGTCTTGTGGGGCTATAGAATTGTGTGATTGGCTCAACACCTCAAACTGTTGCAAGTATGCTGAGATATTAGATTGTTGTTTGGGAAATGTGGTCTGCCCTAAATTCTACAAATAAGGAGGGAGTGATTGAGCTTGATTTAGTGGAGGACCTGGGTGAGGAACCAAAGACATCTGAGGGATTGGGTTCATTAGAGGAGTTTGATTAGCTAGAGCTTGGTTCAGAACTTGGACCTATCCTAGATTTGTAGTAGGTACTAATGAAGGTAATGGTCTAGACAAATGTTGCCTTAAATCTATGCTAGCTTTGATTTCCCTAGCATATGCATTAGTTAGTGTAGATGGAGGTTGATGTTTCTGCTTAATGAATGTAGAGGTGAGGCTATCTAGTGCTTCATAATAAACTTCTTTAGCTGATGCATCATTTATTGCATATGGTGGCTATAATCGGGAATAGGCCCTATGAAACATATTGTTAAATGAGCCTATAGGTTCATTGATTTCCCTCTTTATTGATATGAAATGGTGGTACAAATAATTAGGGATGACTAGAATTTTGAATTTCTGCAAGAAGGTAGTATCTAATTGATCCCAACTAGTGATAAAACCAACTAGAAAAATTAGACTAGTATAATGTCTCCTCTCCAAATGAGTAGGGAAATAGCTTGCAAGCTACATCCTCATGGATGATCTACCTATCCTTTAGTGTAGTTTGGAAAAATCTGATATGTTCTTCAATAGTCATGTTGGGGTCATTAATATGGAACTGAGAGCAGAAATGCTCAAGATTTTTGGGCATGACACTATAGTTGTTAAAGTTTAGGGGTGAGGGGTTGTTTTCCAAAAAATCCATTGGTGGTGGTGGAGGTGGTAGTGGCTAATTAACTGGGGTCTAGGGTTGCTAAATGGATGAAGGATTAGGTTCAATGGGAATGGGTTTGGTGGGAATAGGCTCATAATTATATGATGAAGAATTGGATGGCCAAATGGGTGAAGATGATGAAGCCTTCCCTTTTTTGGTCTGCCTTGACCTGGTCAGGGATCCTAACTCTTGGAAATCTCCTTCTGCTATTGATCTAGTCTACCTTCTAAATATTTGTGGAGATATGAATGATAAAAAATTCTCTAGCTTTGTTGAATCAACCTTCTGTTGATGGGTGTTTTTGCACACTTTCTCAACACAAGCAATAAATAGATGCACTACCTCTCTTGAAAGGAGACTTCCAACAAAAAGTTGCTAAAAATCACCCCAAGGTCTCTTGGGTGTCAAGTCTTGACAGTGCTTGGAATATCTGAGTTGTTTCATGTGATTTGCTAGAATCACAAGGCAGTCTTATGGATGAGTCACAAAGTGGGGAAGTTGGATTTGTAAATGGAGTTCTTAAGATGGGAGAGTTGATGTGCATTTGCTAAAGGTTCAAACAAGAGTCTTGAACTCCATTTCATCATTGGATTTTGCTTTACAATGTGCAAAGAACCTTGCCTAAGGTTACTTATTAAAAAAAGGTAAAAAAGGGCAAGGAAGAGAGAAGGTTCTTGGACGTGAAACTATGAATGAACAATGATCATGGAGGATGCTACAATAGACAAAATCCCTAAAGTTTTTCTTGACCAAGAGAACCTACAACTACAAAAAAATAGTGCAATATTTTAAGGACTGTAGATTTTCAGATTGTGCATTCACCTCATAAACACACAATAGAAGTTAGTTGCAACAATGTCAAATAGCTCAGACCAGCTTTAGAAAGTGATTCATCATCAACAAATCATAAAAAGCATGGAAACTCATCAATTATTGTAACAACAAACACCATCACCACTTCCATTCAAGAAACTAACTTTAAAACTAACATGGAAGTAGAACCATGCATGCAAGATGAGAAAAATGAAAGATAACATCCATAAAATCATGCAATGCTATCTTTTATTACTGCAAATGGTTTTTACACCAACTCTCCAACCATTTACAAATAAAGGGGAGACCCCTATTTATAGTGCCCAAAAGGTAGAATGAATGGCCAAGATTAGTTTGCATTGTGTGGCTAGGATTCACTACAAGTTAGGGTTCTACCTACCCAACAATATTTTACAATTTAAAATACAACTTTTTCTTTATCCCTATTTTGTCCTCTGGTGACAACACTATAGAATTTTGTCTTTTGTTGATTTCCCTTTTGCTGTAGCTACTCTATCAATAATTCTTCATTAATAATAGGGTTTCCTTCTTGCTTCTTCAAAGCTACATATTCCATGAACTTCAAAATTACCGATTGAAGCTTGTCGACCTCGAAAATCTCAAATCACAGCAATTGGTAACTCCACTCCTTGGAATTGTTTGTAAGCTTTTCCCAGTCTTTGTCATACCTGGTAGTGTGGTGTTTGAATAGTTCTGACTAGGTGAAGGCTTGAGCGACAAAACTCATGAAATCGGTGGTTATGTCATCTGACATTCCATACTCCATCCTTTTATGGAAATATGGCTTTATCTTCTTTGGATCTATCTGCACGACATGCATGCCATGCCCTGTCATCATCTTCAAGTATCGAGCACAATATGCCCTAATTTCCTTAGCCCATTCAATATCTAGATCTACCTTGTCGAGCACCTGCTCCAACCTTTCCTTTCTGTTCTCAAAGTCCCACTTCCATACATCCATCAGCCAATGATCATCTCTTTTGAATGAAAGCTCTTTTTCTCAAGTCGCACTTGGTAGTTTGAGAATAGCCTCAATATTTCGGTAGGTGGACTCATACCTCACAGGGAAGTCAATGCAAAGTTTTCTTGTACCGTTAAGAGATTGTAGCAGATCTAAGAACTTGTTTGTTGTCCTAACTATGCAACTGATGCACATGTTTCTAGTATATAAGACCTGCTAGAACCAATTTTCTATGGTCTTATCCAAGTTCTTTCTTCTTTCAAGCTTGTGTACCTACTCCTTTGACAACAACTAAGGTGGGGCTGAGGACATGGTTGTTGTTAGCTCTCAAAAATGCAGGTTTGAACCATGAAAGGTTGCCAAGCTTTCACAACATTTTAGGGTAATAGAACAAGGTTTGAAACAATTAAACCTTCTACTCTTTAGGTGTTGCTAGACCTAGGTGGGTGTACCTTTCTGAATAGTGTAGAATTATCTTATAATTATCCTTCTGAAATAATTTGTCCACATGGCAAATAATAGTGAACAAAATGAAAGCAAACTTGATAGCAATAGTAAAAGCAGTTTTCTAATCTAACTCCTAAAATGATCAATAAGCAGATGTAAAGAAATTGAGTGAATTCAAATAATGAAATTACAGAGACAAGTTCCTTGTTGGGTATGTAGAGTCGAATGAAATAGAAATGGGCAACTTATTCTAGCAGAAGATAGAATTGCAGGCATATGATCTGTTCATAACTTGTATGAACAATGCAAGATTATGACTATTGAGCTCTACTTTAAGATCCAGCTGAATCTTTCTGATTACTGTGATCAATGAAAAGGATTTAATCTCTACTTGAGAGAACCAATTGATTAACCACACAAATGCAACAAATGTGCATGGATAAATCGAAAGTAAACTTATTACATCAATTTAAACAACTAGAAAGAATCAACATGGAGACAGCTTCATCAATGCCTTTCAATAAACTCAACACATAATTGATACCAAAACAAAACTGCCACACAGCTGAATTTCATTGAAACCACCATTTGAAAACATGCACATAGTCTCTGATAAGAGAAAATTATCCTACTCTATCCATGCCTAATCTTTCTATTTGTGATCTAAAATCTGATGATGTTCAATTACAATCTAGGGTACATATAAATACACCAGCATTAGAAATCATATCATTTCAAATTCATGTCATCCCAGCACCAAATTTGGGCTCCAATCGAGCTAGCAAGCAACAGTCATTCAAGAAAAAATATGTCGGCCCTAATATTTAAAATTCTGTTATCACCAGTGAGACAGTCGGCGAGACATAGATCACCATCCTCCCAAAGGAAATTCACTCGTTACATCCCCTGCTCTTGTATTTCACTCTCGCATTCGTTGTAGCAACTCGCAAGTCATACCAAAGCCACATAGTATTTTGTTGTTCCCACTGTGCTTCGCTATAACACACATATAGTTTTAAGTTTCACCGAGAGCCTCCCACTTAACCTCATGTCAGTGTGACCAACCAATTATCCTGCCGACAAAGCAATGACTACACCCATTCGGCAAGACCCCAGGAACCTCGCCATGAACACATACTGAAACAAATAAGTTACACCGAGCAATACTTTTTGTTACAATCATCATCACCAAGACTGTTAGATTCTCTCACTGAAAATAAACCACATTGAGCTATCGGAAAAACAATGTAGGGGGACCTCTTGTAGACTACACATTGCTTCACCAAAAATCCTTATCCATCTTGAATATCACCGTGACTTATGACTTGTCCAACCGACGAGCCCGCTTGTCTTATGTTCTGTCGCTGAGACATTTCAAACTTGGGGAGAAGTCCCATGGAGTATATCGGGTTATACCGAAAGCCTTAGGATTACACCATATCGCCAAGAGAGTTCTGATCTCACATCGACATCCTTTATTTTTGTTCGCAGTCACCACAACTTCCAACCCTTGGTGAGACATCTTGCAAAGAACTCCTTGCTTTACCGAAATTCACTTGAGATCGTTCATGTTCGCCAAGACAACCCCCATCCTACATTGACATCCACTTGTTTTCCATCCTTCGGTGAGACTGAAGGTCACTCGCCAAGACCTTACAGTGATCGCCCTAACCTACACCGATATGCTCATATTCTTCCACCACTGATTGGTGAGACCAGGTTGAACTCACGTCGAAAGAAAACCATATGTTAAACACTGTTGGCAAGACCTAACCTCTTCGCTATGACACTCGGCAAATCAAATAGCCTTTGTTGATAGATGTATTAGTTGTCACCAAAACAACATGGATGCTATGATGATAGCCATTTATGGAGGAATGCTAGTCACTATAACAAAGAACATGTCTTGCCAGAACACCTGTAACAAACGAATGTCAACTCACAAGCAACATGGGTCGAGGAGATAGTAAAGGACCTATGCCGATAGATTCAACAAGATGGAGAAAGCACAACCCGATGGATTCCATAGGGAAATATGGGAAAAATGCAAGTAAAAATACCATGAGATGAGGAAAATTCCAATAGAAGGACTCATATGGAGACTCAGGGGGTATGGAAGGTATGCAAAAATCATCAATTTGATAGTTCCAACAGCTGGAATTTTCTCCATTGAAGACCATTGCTAGATGTAAGTTGTTAGATCAACTACCTATGCCTTAAGTTCCTCTTTCAAAGTCTTATCTTGTTGTATGAGATGCACTATGGTCTCGACGGACTCGTGGAGGTGTTCAACTTTTTGTTCTTTTGTAGCTATTCCTAAGTCAATAGTAGAAACATTATATCTTATTCCCTCTTCTCCCACTACTGGTGTGGCTATTTTGATGGTCCTTGATCTAGAGGTGTCCATTGTTACTTTTGACCTAACCTTGGGCTTCTTATCTTTCTTCTCTATGAGGTGACCTTTCTACCTCTTCTCTAATGTCCTTCAATTGCTAGGATATCTCTTCTTCAAAGTCACCATCAAATATTTGTATAATAATTATGCTACCGACATCCTCTTCTTCATCTCCACTTTTAGGTGATCCTGCTTCTTCTTCTTCATTGACCACCTTTTCAATTTTCTGGTGCTCATATTTCAAATGTTCATGGTACTCATCCACTTCATCCTCCAATGTTTTTGAAGTTTCCATCTCCTACCTCTCACATTCCTCAGAGATTTGCATTGTGACATCTGTTGTTGGTAGTTTCATTGGAGGTTTTGAGGGAGGGATGAACACCATCACCACTTCCATTCAAGAAAATAACACTAAAACTAACATGGAAGTAGAACCATGCATGGAAGATGACCAAAATCAAAGATAATATCCATAAAATCATGCAATGTTTTCTTCTATTGCTGCAAATTCTTTTTACACTAGCTCTCCAACCATTTAAAAATAAGGGGGAGACCCCTATTTATAGTGCCCAAAAGGTAGAATGAATGGCCAAGATTAGTTTGCATTGTGTGACCAGGATTCACTACAAGTTAGGGTTCTACCTACCCCACAATATTTTACAATTTAAAATACAACTTTTTCTTTATCCCTATTTTTTCCTCTAGTGATAGCATTGTAGCATTTTGTCTTTTGTTGATTTCCCTTTTGTTGTAGCTACTCTATCAGGAATTCTTCATTAATAATAGGGTTTCCTTCTTTCTTCTTCAAAGCTACATATTCCATGATCTTCAAAATTACCGGTTGGAGCTTGTCGACCTCCAAAATATCAAATCACAACAATTAGTAACTCCACTCCTTGGAACTGTCTATAAGCTTTTCCTAGTCTTGATCATACCTGGCAATGTTGTCTCTGAATAGTTTTGACTGGGTGAAGGCTTGTGCAAAAAAACTCATGAAATCGGTGGTTATCTCATTTGACATTCCATCCTCCATCCTTTTATGGAAATATGGCTTTATCTTCTTTGGATCTATCTGCATGACAGACATTTCATACCCTGTCATCAACTTCAAGTATTAGGTGCAATCTGACCTAATTTCCTTAGCCCATTCAATATCTAGATCTACCTTGTCGAGCACCTACTCCAACCTTTCCTTCCTATTCTCAAAGTCCCACTTCCATACATCCATCAACCAATGATCATCTCTTTTGAATGCAAGCTCTTTTTCCAAAGTCACACTTGGTAGTTTGACAATAGCCCCAATCTTTGGGTAGGTGGAATCATACCTCACAGGAAAGTCAATGCAAATTTTTCTTCTACCATCAAGAGACTATAGTAGATCTAAGAAATTGTTTTCTATCCTAACCGTGTGGCTGATGCCCATGTTTCCAGTATATGAGACCTTCCAGAACCAATTTTTTGTGGTCTTATCCAAGTTCTTTCTCCTTTCAAGCTTTCTACCTACTCCTTTGATAGCAACTGAGGCAGGGCCGAGGAATTGGTAGGAATTTCCTCTGTTGAAGACCATTGCTAGATGTAAGCTATCAGATCAGCTACCTGTGCCTTAAGTTCCTCTTTCAAAGTCTTATCTTGCTGTATGAGATGCACTATGGTAGTGACAGACTCTTGGAGGTGTTCAACTTTCTATTCTCTTGTAGCTATTCCTAAGTCAATAGTAGAAACATTATATCTTATTCCCTCTTCTCCCACTATTGGTGTGGCTATTTGGATGGTCCTTGATCTAGAGGCATCCATTATTACTTTTGACTTGACCTTGGGCTTCTTATCCTTCTTCTCTAGTAGGCAACCTTTCTACCTCTTCTCCAATGTCCTTCAATTATTGGGCTAGCTCTTCTTTAAAGTCACCATCAAATTTTTGTATAATAATTTTTCCACCGACATCCTCTTCTTCATCTCCACTTTCAAAAGATCCAGTTTCTTCTCCACAAACCACCTTGTCAATTTTCCAGTGCTCATATTTTAGATGTTCATGGTACTCGTCTACTTCATCCTCCAATGCTTTTGAAGTTTCCATCTCCCACCTCTCCCATTCCTTAGAGATTTGCATCATGGAATCCATTGTTGGTGGTTTCATTAGAGGTTTTGAGGGAGGGATGTTGGCAAGAACCTATGCCAAGGTAGCCTAGATAGCAGGATTTGACAACACCTCAAAAATATTGAAAGGGACATTCTTCATATGCCGCAAGAATTCCTCTGGCAGTGTGAGCATTTCCATTGGTATTGTTACTGCTATCAGCTGAAGCAATGTGGTGGGAGACATGGAGGTGGAGGAAGGTAGAGAAGTCATGGCTGAAGTAGAATCGATCATCACAACTTTCCCAACTAGCGGAGAAGAGGCAAGGTGGACCGAGATGTCCACTGTGAGCAGAGAAGTAGCAACCATAGTCTATGAGATGGATGGAAGGGTAGTAGTAGCGGAGTTAGCTGGTGGAGATATCCCTCACAGAGTGGATCTTCCTATATACTAGTCACTGTAGTGGTGTCACTTGAGCCCTTATGTCTCTTGGAGGACTCACCCTCTAAGGCCTTTCTAGCATACACCTTTGGCTTAGGTTGCTACTCCTCAATATCTTTCCTTTTCCTCGATCTCCTGAGCAGAGGGAACCTGGATGTCTCTCCTATTGAAGTCATAGTAGCAACATCATTTGTTGCACTAGGCTCACTTTTGATCCCTTCATATGTTAAGACAGCCCCTTGTTGCTTCAATCAGGCCACCTGTCCATTGACCCATTCCATGGTGTGAGCCTTGATAGGCTTGGTTAGAATATCAAGGTCATCAACCTCTTGTTCATCCCAATCTATTGTTGGAATTGGGAAGTTGGCAACTGCATTGTACCTAGGGTCCATTATGATGCTTTCATCTTCTTCAACATGGTCAAGTATAGGAAATATATTCACCCATTTCACAAAGTACGTGGTCATTCACATGTAATGCCACACACACACCTCCTTATCATCTTTGCAATTTTCCCAAAAATATTCCATTTGATGCAAGTGGGTGTACTCTGGTCCTAGTGCCTTCCTTATGTGCCCATACAAGTCCATCCATGGGTGAGAAGTGTGTAGGAGAAAATGATATTCTACTAGTTCCTTCTCTAAGTTCCCTACACATTTAGAGGTTTGTTTCTTGTACATCCTCTGGCCAAAAGAAAGGGGATAAGGGATCCCCAAGAAATGCTTGCTGCTGAGAAGGGTATGCATGTGTCACAGTTGTTGATATAGTTCTAGCAATATAATCCGGTCATTGGGATGTCAGAGTAGCTTATTAGGCCTCTCTATGTAACCTTGGGAATGAATGTAGGTGAAATTAGGGTATTGAATAAATAAGAAGGAATACTACTTCAATAATTCCTGAGAACTATGAGAAATTATTCTTTCAACATCCCCTCCAAGTAGTTTGATGATGTGATCCACAAAGGCGTCATTCACCCTGCAATAATCCTTCTTAAAATTCTTGAACTAGAGCTAGGGGTATCTATTATAGACCTTCAATGCACAACCTAGTTCCTCATTAGGTACCCTGAACAACCGTACTGCTGATGCTCGACCAATGAGTAAACAAGATAGGAGGTCATGTAGAATTTACAAGTCTTCTTGACATTCATAAACTTCTTATGGAAGCAGTCGCTTATTATTCCTGAAATAGAATAAGGCATGTGTGGTGACATCCTCCTTTCCATAGAGAATCTATGCTACAAAATATACCATCCACTCCTAAAAATATGTGGCAGTGGGAAGGCCCATCACTCTGCTCAGCAAAGTCACCAAGCCGTGATAATCTTCATGAAAGTCACTGCAAAAAAGTTCTTGAGGAATTTTCGTAGCGTTGGCCCGCTTCTCTTTGAGCTAGTATTGGTTTATGAGTTTCTTACAACCACCTGGTTCCTCATCCCACATTTCTTTACCTTCCTTTATGGTTGGAAATTCCATTTTCCCAAAGGTGGGGATGTGGAAGGTTTTTGTTATTGCTTCACTAGACATTCAGCTAGAATATTTCCTTCCTTATCGACTATTGTATAAGTTTCTAGTTGATATGCTTTCCTACATGCCATTACCAACTCAAGAGTGATGAGGGATGGAGCAAAGTCTACAGCCTTGGAAATTACACTACTCTTGATTTATCTCGCATTCTTTATGGTTGGGTTGATCCTAACCCTTTGCTTGAATTCATCAATATCGACTTGCCTAATATTGGTGTTTGTGATTTCCTTCAAGCTTGTAACAACCTTTGAGTACAAAGGATCCCCATGGAATTGGTATTTCATCTAGTCTTTTTCCTCCTTCCCGTGAGGAGCTCTACCTAATTTCTTGCCTTTTTCCTTCTCTACAACTACCCCTGAGGGTCCTGCAGTCGATTCCATATATCTTGCAGATAAAGGCATAATTAGCACAATTAAGCTTAAAGACATAAATGTCAGCCAAAATCCCCATGGACGAAGTCCAATTAGACAATATATTATTCATGAAATCAAATGTTTAATTTGAGATGTCATCATTAGTTCACTGGGGGGAATTCAGACAATTTGGGCCCATGGGGCCGGACTTCCCTGGCAGGAATGTTGTCTTGAAGGGAAAACAAGGTAGGGCAATCCGGGTGGTTTCTACTAGCCTTGGATTTTGATGGTTTGAAAGGCTTATGCAGGAGTGGGTCAAATTTAGGCACATGGGTCAAGATTGGTTTTCAAATTGAAGATCATTTGGGTCCTTATTGGAGAATTCAGAGGTGCAAGGTGAGAAAGCCATTAGTGTTTTTCCATTTGGGATGACTAGGAGGAAACAAAATTCTAGGGTTGGAGTTTCGGGGTTTGGGACCTAAGAGGCTAAGGAGTGGTTAGTGTACCCTCTTGATATATGAAGTGTTTGGGTCTCTAGGGCTGGGAAGCCATTGAAGAATAGTTGTTTGAAAATGATGGGCATTGAGTGGAAGTCTGATAGGGGTGGCCCAGTGGATCGGACCTGGAATCACATTTGGCTTCATGAATTCTTCGTTAAGTTTTTTCTAGGGATCAGAGGGGCAAGCCTTGGAGGTTGGAAGAAAGGGTTGGATTTTCCCTTGGAATTAGCAAAGGCAAGACAGAGTCCTGTGGGCAAGATTCTAACGGAGCAGGCCCGGTGAAGGGAAATGGATTTGGGTTTCATCATTTTGTCATCATGGAAAATGAAAGCCTCAGACCCAAAATGTAGAAGGTGGTTGAATGATGGCTATTTGGAAATGGTGAAGTTGCTATGGAAGTTCGTGAATGGAATTCCATGAACCGAGGCTTGGAGAAACAAGGGGAATTTTTGTTTTTCTTCCTTAACTTGGACAACATAAGGCAAGGCAAACTCTGAGGCCTGAATGGATAGGGCCTATTCGCCATTTGGAATGACAAAGATCACACAACACCCTGGGGATGGAATCCCATGTGAGTGGGCCCAGGAAGCATGAATGGAGTCCGATATTTCAATTTTTTTTTAATTCTCAATAGCGATCTACTGAAGGAGGTCTGAGGTCGTGGGCCCAAGGAGGCATCCCACCATTTGAGTGTTTGTTGATTAAAAATTTTTCTAGGAGGTGACAAGGAGGCTTGGGTTTGGAGGGCATGAATGCCCTAGATGAAGAATGACATCGAGAGGGTAAAGTTCTAGACTTGGCTTACTTGATGTTTTTGGAGGTTTCTAGGAATTCTACCACATGGGTTTTCTAGGTGTTCTCTTCATCTACCAAATGAATGTAATTTAAACATATTTTTTCTGCCATTTATTAAAAAATCACAAAAAAAACCATGTGGAGGTTAGGCGAAAAGCCTACCTCGAGAACCCGGGGAAGGATCGACAAATGGAGCTAGTAGGTGCGAGGGTAGTGGGCGACAGAGGCATTGGACTTCTCATAAATCACTCTAAACTCCTCTGGTTATCCTAGCATTGCATAAATGGTAGGTGGAGCTAGATATTTATGCTCATAGACTCATTTAATGCATCCTATATATGCTCGTATGGAGGATGAGAGAGTTGGTGGGTTCAAATTCTTGGACGGCGGTAGGAGGTTGAGGACCCAAAGGCTGGAGTAACATTGGTAGACAACTGCTTCAAAGTAACTTTTTGGAAATCTCCAGTGAAAGGGAGTTCAGGGTCTGATGGTTGGAACACTCATGCAGGTTGGTTGTCTCATAGGGAAAACTCACCATGGAGTTTTGGGCAGAGAAGTCCAGAAGATAAGGCCTGGTAAGGACAAAGGTAGTCTATTTTGTAACATAAGTCATGAGGACAACAATCGGGAAGCCAAGTCTCAAGACATGGGAAAGGGAAGGCCTTCAGCCATTTGAGACAACAAACACACAATGGAAACTCAGTGAGGGAAACCTGAGGAGTTGGGCTCAGGAGGTCCCAAGGCTGCTAATAGAGGCATATTGCCAAAGGGACTCCACAAAGACCTAGGTCTTAGAAAATTTGAGGCAATGAAAACATGGTCAACCTAAGATGAGACTTTAGAGGCACGCTGACCATCTAGGACACCAAAACAAGGGCACACAAAACAAGGAAAAGCCAAAAGTAACACGATAAGGAGAAGGAAAGAGAGGGTCCCCGTTCTAAATGGGGCATGTGTGCAAAACATGCACAACACTTTCCATCTACGCCAATCTGTTGATGGTGTTTTTAGCACTGCAACAACTCAAACAAAATACAAGTATCCTATATCTCTTGAAACTTAAATCTCTATCATTAAGCCTCAATAAGCAACCCCAAAGTCTCTAATGTCAGGTCTTGAAAATGTAACCAACAACTCAGTGATAATATGTGAAAATGCTTGAAATCACAAGAGGCCTTACAAAAAAAATACTGGAAGCTTTAATGTTCATCAAATTTAGCAATAATGGTGTTTCTTTGTGAATCTTGCTCTAACAGTGATTTAAAAAGAAACAAAAAAAATGGTAGGGTTTAAGAGAAATTTAGCTAATCTAAGACCTAAGATCAGTTGTGCAAATAATAGTGTTCAAGATGGACCAATCTTCCAAAACCAATCTTTGCTTAACCAAGATTAAATCCATAGTATCACAAAGATAGTGCAATCTCCAAAGGAAACAACTAATTTTCAAATTGTAAATATTTAAACATGCATTCAAGCATTCACAATTGAACTTGATTACAAAATAGAGTAGACCTAGGATAAATTTACACAACAATCCACAATCAACAGATCACTAAAAGTATGGCCTAGAGATTCCTCAACACCTTAAACACTTTATCATGAACATAAATGAATTGCAAATAGCTCTAAAATTAATTATAAAGGACTTACTCAAAATGAAATAGATTAGATTCACAAGAACCATGCATAGATGAAACAACACAAAGAACACCAAATAAAAATTCCTTCCCTTGTATTCACTTTACCCAAAATTTGCAACAATTCAAGTTCCTCAGAATATAACAACTCAAAAGCTATCAACTGTGCCCTATCAGCTATCCACTATTCACTATTAGCGTTACAAATGAGGAGGAGACCTCAATTTATTGCAACTTTCAAGTCAGGTTCACCCAAATTATGTTTTACAATTAGTTCAGCTAGATAGGTCAGCCTTAACACTTTTTCAAAATACCCTAATTCAAATTTATAATAAAATAATCCAAGGTCAGTGCCAAAAGTCAACTTTATAATTTAATACATTGCATGGCACAAAATTGAAAGTGCGGCCGACTTGCATCCTAGGTAGGATTGTTGTAGATAACACATTCTTCAAGATCATCAAGCTGAATTCTCCCCTTTGTCTTTATCGTCTTCCCTCCTTTTGGAAAATTCTTGAACTTTTGAAAGCACCAAGTCCAGGTTGCCTTGAGTTGGGATTGATATTAAATTAATCCTTGATTTAATTGAATTTAATTCTCCTCCATATTTGACTAAAGTCTTCTCCCAATCACTATAAATCCCTTGATATCTATCCAGGTTGGAAATATAAATTGTATCATCTTCAAGTTGATCTTTTATTGTTGATCCACTATCACCTAGAGAATATATTCCATGCCACCATTTCTGTAATTGTCCCACATTTAAGTTCTTCTTCCCAAGTTTCTTTCTCCTAATAACAATTTCCAGAAAGGAAATGCAACTATTATAAATTTCTTCAATTTGTTTTGGGCCTTAGATATCTTCTTTGGTGCCTTCATCCTAAGCTCAATTTTGAAATTGAATGCTTCTATCCAATGCATGGATTTACTAGTATTCTCCATTGTGAGAACACCCTCCTTGATCAACAGATTAGTGGGAATCTCAAACACTTTCTCAAGTTCTCTAATGCTAGTGTCATTCATATGTTGAAACTCAGTAAGAAATTGTACCATGTTGATGCAGAGGGAATGGGACTTTACGAAAAACACAAAGTTTCAAGGTCTATAATGCTATACTCTCAAACCTGCTTCTAGGCATCCTGATGGAAATAAGGATTCAAGGTTCACTATTGACTTATATTCTTCCCTTATGTATCCAAACCCTTGGAATGATCTTAGGAAACTCAAAAAACTTGTCTTGAATGGTTACAAATCCCCAAGCCTCTGTCTCAGACACAAACCCACTTATCCATCTTGACTAGGCTTCTAGCCCAACTAGGTCTCCAACGACTATTTTTTTGAATTTTCTCACAACTTTTCCAAATGACTCCTCAAACTAATGAATGATTCAAATGTATTTTATGATGCTACATAACATACTCAAACCTTGATGGCACTTGTTTTGGATCAATCCCTCCAAAATCTGTTGTTTCCACATAATTAAGGCCTAATTAGCCCTCTTTTTCAAAGCAACCCTTCTCAAATATTGTCCCCTCATTATGAGACTTTCAAAAGTTTCTTAAATTATTTCCAAACTAAGGATTTTCAAGGTCTTAGACTCCCATGACACCTTTAAGACCCCTAATTAAAAAACCCTTAATTAAATCCCCTAAAACTAGGGCTTCTTGGATACTAGCCTTCCAATCACTTCCAAAACTGATTCTTTAATTTTTCACCATTAAATAAACATTTCTAAACATTTACAACTCATAAAAATACCCCTTGTTTAGGTAGAACTTCTACTGCTATACCTTAGGCACCATTTCCATGCACTTTGCCTTGTCAAATCATGGTGTACACCTTATAATTCTTCCTTCTTGCACATTACCCTATTAATTATGTATAATATATGTTAGAAATGATCCACTTCACATGTTACAGTAACATTCTTCCATGAAATGGATCAGTCATCCATGAAAACCCCCAAAAATTAGTGAAAAAGCAGAATTTCCTTGAGACAGTCAGTAGTATTATACAAGAAACTGATTGTTAACATTTATCAGGACATACAAAGGTTTAAATACATGTAAAATCAAGTCCCTAGTTCATCCAATGGAACATATCTTCAATAGAAATCAATAGTTCATCAAGAAAACTAAAGTTTTTATTCTTTTTCTTGTAGCAGTCCGTACAATCCTTGCAACATCAACCAACCCTCCGTACAAATGCCTTCTCTAGCTTTAAGACTCATCTCCCAACTGTTCCAACCAATTTGGATCATTTTGATTACATTATAGTTGTTAAAACTCCTAAAACCTACTTACCCACCCAAACTGAAACTAGCTGTTGGATTTCAAAAATTTTATTTCCAACTTCTAACTTATTGATTCCTACTAACTAAAAACCCTCCAAAACTATTAAATTTTATTACTCAACCTTATTTTACTTAATTAAAACATTATATTCCTAACTAAACTCCTAGGTCACTATTGGTCCACTTACAACTCATTTTGGTTCTAGGGTCCTTATTAGAACCCTCAGGACTTTTGATTCTTCTAATACATTCATCCATTCCAAATGCCATTATAGGTTCCAAAATGGCATAATTAATGCTCTGAGATGTTTGATAGGTCTTCATGATGCCTCTTCAAGTGACCTTTAAGAAGCTTGGGTTCCCCTGCACCACATGTCCTTAGAGAGGGAGGATGCTTTTTCATACATTTGTAGTACCTTTTCAATCATGGTATCTCCTCTTTGAATCACACTTTGCAACCACTCTTGAGTGTCCTTGATAGAAGACTTCATCTTCTCAATTTATTATACAACATCCTTTGACAGTAACCCCTTTGAAAATGAAGATCCTTCACTACTTGGTGTTTGCAGGGGTTTCACCAAATGTTGAACATATCTGTGCACTTCCTTTAGTTACCTTTGTAACTCTTCCTTTTCCTTGGTTTCATTATCTAATCTTCTAAGGATTTCCTGGGTTGACTCTAGAAAATCTTATTTCTCTTTCTCTTTTGTGGATGGGCCAAGATTAATAATTTTTACTTTGTAATATGAGGGTCTTACCTCATCTTTGTAGTTTTCATTTGCAAGAGTAGAAACATGAATAATTATGTTATTAAATTCATCTCTGGAGAACCTAGAAACTATCCTAGCCATTTTCCTTTCCTTGGGTTGTCCCCAACTTTCAAGAAACTTGTCCCAGTTTGGAGTTTCATCCTCCAAAATAATGGATTTATTTTTGAGTCTCTTCTCTAACCATTCTTGGGTGGATTCTTGTTCCATTCCTTCATTCCTCGGAGGAACATCTTGTTGTAGCCAACTATTGGATGGACTATCTTCAACATCCTCTACATCCTTGTTGTCCTCTCCCTGCTTTTGTTGTTCCTTATCTGCATCATTCTTATCCTCTAAATGTGATGTGTTTGTATGCTCATGTACTAAAGGATGAGAAGGCATTTCAATTATCACTTTTAATGTTTTGTCCTTGATTTGAACTTCATTTTCTCCCATTTGTCTTCCAAAATCACTTAACTGCCCACTCTTGGGTGTGGGTAGTTCCTCATTTTCTATCTCCTCTTCTTTAAGATTATGGAAAATGCCCATTTCCTCATCTTGCTATTGTCCTCCTACAATGATCTTAATAACTAATAATTTACAACCATGACTCAAATATTGGACATCTAACCTGAATAGCTATTTCAATCATCATGAAGGTGCATTTAACTTGTCAACCTAGGGACGTTAACTTGAAATGGGTCAACACAGTATGTGCACTAGGAAATCAAAGTATCCATTTCATTCTATATGTAAGGAACACACAATACTAAAACTAAATTGCTTGAAAATGAATGAAACAAATGTTGAACATCAATCAATGACTATGCCAAGCTAAAATGCATCATAGTAATAGAAATTTGAGCAACAAATAGGATACTACACTATCTACTTTCACTATAGGAACAGTCACATAATAGAATTCTAGTGGCTGTAGGAACAGTCCATGCTAGACTTCTAACTAAGTACTAAATATTAAGTAATACTAAACTAATGCTAAACTAAGAAGATAGGTTACTCACTAAGTGGCCCCCCTTGGATAAGTATCCTTTAAAACTAATGAAAACTCATATGCTCAAACTTAGAACTTTATTTAATTCACTATGAATCATGAGTACAAAAGAGTAATGTATCTATATTACTAAAAAATGGATAGTGTAAGTACAATATCAAATCATGCAACCCTTGAAGAAAGAGCAAAAAATCATTATTTATACTAACAACTAAATGAGGTAGTCAACTCCATGACTAGGAGGATTCCATTTAGGGAAAACAAAGGAAATGGAGTGATGGTGGTTACGTGTGCATGGAATCTAGTCAGATATGCAAGTCCAAACACAAAGTCAACTCAACAATAATGCCCATGCATTCTTGATCATTAAAGTCCAATACAAGGTTGTTACATTTTGATGGAGGTTCAAATTTTTGCTCCTTGTTTGTCACTCATGCCCTACCTTATGTTGCTGGTCTTTCATTGTGTTGGAAAATTTCTAAGGGTTGGGGTTTGTGCTTTGTCTTCATGTAAAACCCTTATGTTTACTTTATGCCTGGGGTGGGATCTATTTTGCTGTTACTTTTGGAAGGCTTTTAAAACAACTTATGCCCCATCATTTCATCTAGGCTTGGTCCCTTTGGTTTTAATTTTTATTTCCTTCATGGGTTTTATTTTCCCTAAGTCTTGGTTGACCCCATGTTTCATCTTTTAAAAAAACAAGTTATGTCATTATTTTCCATCCGCCTAGTGATGTCACCTTGTCCTTTTAATGAATGTTTTATTTTGCAGAAGGGATCGTATTCGTGCTACCATTAATCAAATTTCCTTCTGACATCAATGGTTTCCCGCCATCACATGATCAGGACTTGTAGGATCTTTATTGATTGAGATATCGCGGGTTGGCACCACGTGTCCTTTTTGGCATGGCCGAAGAAGATCAGTTTATGTGCCGTCGATCAATCTTCATCATCTATCAACAGTTGCCTGCCATTGCATGATCCAAAGCTGTAGTATCTTTATGGATTGTGATATCATGGGAAAGCACCATGTGTCTCATCTGGTGGAGCCGAAGAAACAATGAAATAATTTAACCCAACTTTAATATGTTATGTTGTGCGTTAATAAAATGTTTGTCAGATGCATGTGCTTCAAATCGACAGATCTATTATAATCTGGATGGGAAAGTTGCTTGATGGTTAAGGATAAGGCTGGTGAATGTGTTGAAGGACTGAGATCACTGATGCTTAAGATCTACGGCCACCCACCATCACATGATCCAAAATTGCAAGGTTTTTACCAATAGCGATGTCACGGGCTATTGACACAAGTCTCATCTGGTGGAGCTGAAGAAACAATGAAATACTTTAACCCAGCTTTAATATGTTATGTTGTGGGTTACTAAAATGCTTGTGAGATGCATGTGCTTCAAATCAATGAAGATGTTATGATCTCAATGGAAAAGGTGCTCAAAAAATAATGATAAGGCCAACTAATTTTTTGAAGGAACATGATCATTGTTCTTCAAGATCTATGGTTGCCTACAATTGCGCGATCCAAAGTTGTAGGATCTTTACCGATTGTGATGTCGTGAGAAACTGCCACATGGATTTCCTTCACAGTGTATGGTATGGTGGACGCTTTACTACCATGTTGGCAGTTGCGCTAGCTTGTTTTGAAGGTAGCAGTTAGATGATTTGATCAAACTAAAGGATTGATGGAAAATATTTAAATTTGCATCAAATATGGTTGGAGCCATTCGTGTAGTGCGCGAGTGAGCTTTAATGGTGGATGAGACACTTGCTAGCACAATTTGATCAACATAAAATCAATTGTCCTACTTTATTTGTATCAAAAAGCATTCGGGTATTTTTTAGAGCAGTCTCAGAGCCAAGGGTGGAATTGTGAGTCCCTACAGCTAGAATTTAGGATTTCTGCGAACAAAGCCGTGAGTTTGTTTTATGTGCCTCCCGATCATTCTGCACTTGAATTTGGGAAAGGATTTTCTGTGAGCTTGTTGATGAATGTGTTAGGGCTATAGTTTAATTATGTTTGTGAGAAATTGCAGTGTTTTGTCTTGTAATTTTCTATCTCTAGTTATTCCTAGCTATTTGAATTATAACATTGAAAAGAAGTCGTAGTTTGTCCGTGATGGCACCACCCAAGCAACATTCTGGCCGAATTGAATATTTGAGAAGAAATGTGTATGATGATTTCCTAGATCAATTTCCCTTGTCAACGAATGATAGAAGGAGGGGATTGGTTCTGATGCGAGGGAAAATCTTGGGGGAAGGATTAGTATACAATTGCTCTAACATTATCAATGCTAGGGTTCCCCTCATAGGTTTGGAAATGTTCAAATTATGGTAGGGATAGAGGAATTTGCCTCACCCCTTTTGAAATGGTTGGATGTATGATATGGGGAAGCTTGTTGTACCAAATTTGTTCCCTGATGTAGACCTACTTAAGGTAGTGGCTTCAAGATATGACCCTATCACACGGGTAATCAGAGATAATGATGGAGGTGTTCTGTTAATTATTAACAGAGTGGAGGTTCAACAGATTTTTGACTTGAGTGAACCTAGTGAAGACTTGGTTCCTATCAATCTTGAGGAAATGAAGCAGGAATATGCAAAATTGAAGTCTCTTTTTAGAGCTAAGTTGCTTCCACCTCATTTGGCTAGGGTAGGAGGTTAAAGATTTCATATCAGCCCTAGTGACCAAGAACCTTTTAGATTAAATTGTTTTTCCAATCATTTCCTGGCCACATTATATTCATTGTGTCAGATTTTGGGTTTCAGTCCTGGTGCGGTGATGCCCATTGCTTATATGTTCATGGGGGTGCAAATAAAACACCCTAACTTCTTTGTGACATATGACTTTGCCCCTTTCTTGGCTTAGAGGATAAATGAAGGGTTGTCAAAGTTGTAGAAAAATGATACCGACACTCAATTCTTTTGGTATTCTATGCTGATGCATATGTTCTTGTTCAAGAATGCTGACTTCTTCTTTGAGAGGATGAAATTAAGGCAATCGGTTGATGGAGAAAGATTGCCAATATAGATATGGGCTACAAATTTATCTTGTAATAAGGAAAGTACCAGTTACGTGCAATTTGATAATTTCTTTGCTTCCAGATTGAGGGCTAGATTGATGGTGAATGTACTTAGGATCCTTGAAGAATTACATGATTTTCTTAGGCCAAAGGGGAGGAAGCCAAAATTGAAGGTTTCCCATAACTAGTGTGACATTATCCCATACCCAGTCAACATTGTTTTGAGAGTATACAATTTTTAGGGAGCCACTCATATACTACCATACAATGTGCCACTAAGAGTGGGGTTTGTAGAAGTTATGTGGAAAATAGGTTGTATTCATGAGGACAATGTCATTGAGAGAGGTAAGGGAACATTTTTTCTTGATTATACAATGGTGTCTGATTTTGCATTTTCAAAGGGAGGCTAGGTTCATTTTGATAAATTCTTTGATGATTACCATTTGAGGTGTGGTCCAAAGCGGCAACATGATCCTGGGGGTTTCTTCACTCTTTTCAGATAGAGAATAAAAGCTAGAAAGTTTGTGCATGAGTTCAACTTCCCTAAGGACCTAATTAGAAATGAATTCAACCTAAATAAGTAGGAGTTGAACAAGGATAAATGGATAGTTTATGATAAGCTATTAGAAATTGTGCACAAAATGGATCCCAAGTATGATCCATTGTTGGAGTTCAATCCATACCATAAGAAAATTGATTTTCTGATGGAGAAGTTCAAAGAGATTATGGGAACTTTGAGAACCAAAAAGATAAACTTGGAATTGAGTCTGGGTGTACAAGAACAAGGTGCCAGAACAATTGAAACAAGGCCAACATATCAGCCTATAGAAAGGTGGCCCATTTATAGAAGGAAAAAGGATAGCAGCAGTGATGAGGAAGAAGTGGATAGAAAAAGAAAGCAAATAATGAAGGTGCCTCCACAACCAGGTCTAAAATTCAAAGTTCTTGGGGCAATCAAAATCATTGATTTAGAGTTATCACTAGAAGACAATCCCCCATTACCACCATCTGAGCCAAGCCCTAAGAGGCAAATAATTGATCAACCACAGGAGAATTTGATGGATGAAATTATTGTTACTGATTAAGACATGCAAGTTGGTATGCATTCCCCTCCTAGACCAACTGAATTGGTTTTATCTGATTTAGATATGAAAGTAAAAAGTGTACAAGATGCGAGAATGGAAGCATGCAAGGAGTTTCTAGATGACAATACATTTGTAAAAAATATTGTATTATTGCAATTGGTATGGAGGATGAAATATGAAGAGTATCAAGATAAACATAAGAAGAGAAGAGAACTGAGACCTGACAGGTTAGACTAGGAGAATGATGAGGAGGTGAAATTTAAATTGATGGAAGAATTCAAGAACATCACTCCTGAAGAAGGAAGAAAAATGGTGAGTTAGGCTAGTGTGTTAATTCTGCCTAAATGGGACATTATAGATCCTATAGCATTTAATGCTATTTTGAAGTCCAAGCATCCCTTGCAAGATTCTAGTGGATAAGAAGTTAAGACAACACTTCAAGACTCTGCTTTTAGTGAAGAGTATGAAACCTTGGCAATTTAGGCATGGGCCCCACAAAGGAGAAAACTAGATGTTTTTGATATTAATCCAAATTTCATAGGAGCATTAATAATAAAGAGAGATTTATAGACCTCAACCACTGAGGCTACTAATTTGACTATGAATGTGGCCAAATTGGCCCAAAAGACTGTTGAAAGGGAGGAGGATGAAAAGAAGATCCTTTGGAGAAGTATAACCTCTTGATTGAGGAATATAACAAGATGCAATAGAATAATGTTGAGTTGCAGATAGAGGTGGAAAGGTTTAGGTATAAATATATTGGGGAGACATCAAGTGCTCCAGGAAACAGTACATTACCTTCTACAATAGGGTCGGTGCCTCTTGCTTCTCCAATTGTTTCCACACTAGGATCTCCCAGTCAAAATCTTGCCATTGACCCTTCTTTAGAGGAAATTGAAGAAGAAACAAAGTGTTGTGTTGATCCTACAAAGAAACAAATCTTACAAAGAATTAATGAATTGTAGACATCATTAAAGGTAAGTGAGAAGGGATCTTTCTCAAAGAAAAAAGAGATTGTTACTACTGTCTTGAGGCATTTAAATGAAAAGGTTGATAGTAAATTGCTATCTATACATTCTTTATATTCTTTTCTGTTAGAAGCAATAAAGAATATTGATAGGGATCAGGAGGTAGTGATACCATTGATTGAAAATTTGATCCCTAGGGCCAGTGATTTGGATATCATGTATAAGGCCTCAAGGTTTGACACAAATAATAGGCCCCAATCATTAAAGCCTACTCAAGTATTAGTTAAGTCATTGCAGGGTTTTTAGACCTTACCAGATGATTTGAGTAGGAAGATTAAGGAGTTGGTGAAGAATTTCAATGATTGGGGTAACACATTGCTACTTGATATAATTGATGAGCAGGGGAAAATCAGGTCACTCCAACAATGATGGGATCAAGCAAATGAGGTCATCAATGATCAAATTAAATTAATTTGTGATGACTTAGATTATGGTTTGCTGGTGAGTTGTATGGATAATGTTATTGGAACCAACTCATTTTTGGAATATTTTGAAAGGGATGCAAATCAAGTAGCAGTAAAATACACACCTTATAATGCCAAGGTGGATGAGGTAATTAATTTTGATTGGCCGATTGATGAAGAATACCAAAAATGGGTAACTAAGTATTTGACCGAGGAAGAGTAAAAAGAATGGACTACTAACAGGTGGAAAATTAGATGTTGTGGTTACAACGGTTCCAATTTTGTGTTGATGGAATTCTCGATGCGGGTTTCTTGTAGTTTTTGTCATTGCATCAACTTTCCTCAGCTAACATGATGAACAAGAATATTCTTCAGGGTGACGACTGTTGTAACAAATTTTGGAATAACACCAGGTGCTCCAATTGGCTAGTGACATGTGTACTTTCTGGCCTGATGCTTGTTTGCTCCTTCATTCTCTATAAGAAGGATTTCAAGGCCAGAAGTATGAGTTAGCAAGTTAGATAATTTTTGTTGAGTCTAGGTGAAGTTACAGAGCAAATTGTAAAGTATGATGGTTTTAGAGAAATGCAATTTAGGTTTTGAGTCATTCTGTAATAGGTTTTGAATTGATGGGGATTTAATGTTGTATGACAATACTAGCATTTGAGTTGAAATGATAAATTCAAGCTTATGTCTCTCCATTGTGCATGCATATCTAAACTTTGAATGAAATAACTAAGGGTTGTTTTATCCATCTCATTGTTGTGGTTTGTATGATTCTATTTTAGCTTTAATTCAAGGAATTAATTAAAATGCTTGAATGGGATTATAGGCGGATATGTTCTATATAAGCATTTGATAAGTAGTATTGGGTTAGAATGCATACTGATGAAACTGTAATGCAATATTGTTAGGGATCTTGTCATGTATTAAATTTGTTATAAACCTCTAGATGCTTATGAATTTGAATCCTGCAATGGATATATGGCATTGATCTAAGGTGTACTTATTTGTGTAGTTTAGTATTTTTTTTCTTTTCCTAGAGCTTGCTACAAATTGCAAATCAATGACTATCTTATACAATGAATTGTGTTTAGTTATCTCATGCTCCAAATAGTTGATATTATCTATGAACAACCAATTCTAGTTGATATTATATTATCGTGTTGAGCTATTAAGTGAGATTATATACTAATGTTAATGTCATTTATTATAATGGTGCAGAGGTTGTAAACACATTAAAGGATCACCCTCCCAGGTCTTGTAGAGCCTGAAGTGTAGGAGGATTTTTTAAATCCCTCGTCAGTTGGTTCAGGTCCTTCGAGCTTCCTTTGATTGGAATTGGCAATTCCATAGGTAGATTAGAAGACAAACCTGGTTACATTGTAAAAAGAACCAACACGTTTAGTTGCATGAAGAATCTTCTACCCTCGGCCTCCTTTGACTTGGAGTGATTCCTTTATTGGATGTTATGGTGCATGCCTAGCTTGTGGTGTCTTCCTCAACTTAGCATATTAAATCTGCATGGTAAAATTAATATGCATAATAACTACACATTTATAACCACCTTAAGGAACATTCATTAACCACATGCAAAATCAATATAGATAATCCACATAATATGCCAAATGCCATTAAAGCTTGTAGATATAGGATTAAGTCCAATGTTAATGGTTTGAGGGAAATATTATGAAAATACCAACATTTAACATTAAAGTCCATGACATAGACCAACAAATAAAGTATAGATTCTACCAAAAATTGGACCAAAAACTAGGCTCATCACTCCCCCTAGCCTAATGTTTTTTTGGTCCTCCAACAGGGGAAGGGTTGTTCTTATGATTGGTCAAAGCTTTAAAATTTGGAACTGATAGTTGTCCAACATCAGTGGATGCAATGTGTGAATTAGTATCCAAATAGAATCCTCCTAATATGTCAAATCTATTCCATCTCTGCTTTTTTAGAGCTATGTCATACTAGTAGAATCTAAAGTTTGGCATGGGCCACATGAGTATGCGTGGCTAGAAATTTAGGGGAAGCCAAGATCACCCCTATGTTCTCCTAATCTGAATATACCTATCAATCCTTTTTAGTGCTACAACATAATTGTGGATGGAATGAGGCTCAAATTGCTTCAACTCATTAGTTAGACTATTCCATCTTTGTGATAGACATCTTCTCATAGTTTCCTCCTTTGCTACTATCTTTACCTCATACTCACTGTAAAATGCCTCAATCCAAGGCATAATCCTATTGCCATAACTATGTATGAGAAGCATTTTGTGCCATTTTCTGTAAATATCCCTTGGGTTGCTTGATTCAGCTCTAACGGGTAGAGGGATATAAGACTCCAATTGCTTATAATATCCATGTTGTTGTCCCCAACTAATCTCATTTTGTACCCAAGAAATAAATTCCCTCAATTGGACATCCTGAACATACAACAGGTTCCAATCCCGGTCTTGAGTTACAACAAAATTATGTAAACAAAACTCACACAACAAATTCTTCATTTCAGGGGAGGCAATCCTATAAGCATTGAAAAATTCAATGGGGGTATCAATAGAAGGATTCAAACCTGAGGCAATCCTTGATAGCTTAAAAGAGAGATACTTCTCTTTTAGGAGTAGAGCATAGACCCTTGAAGGGGTCGTATATTCCAATTTTTTTTGTGCCAAAGCTGCCATATCATCCACCCTCTACTTCAAGGTGGCAATTTTTGCATCTTTATCTTCAATCTCCTCATCCTTCTTCAATTTCTATTTTTCCTTTTTCCATTCTTCCTCCCTTCTTTGTATTTCTTTCCATAAATTCAAATTTTTTGCATGTACTATAAAATCAGGAGGATTATGAATTCCTACCAATCTTTTTCTCAATGGTGGCTGCTCATATGGCACTATTTGCATGGACTTAGACTGGCCAGTTATCTTTGGCTACAAGGGCACTGTTTCTTCTTCCACTTCTTATTGCAAAGACTCTCATTTTTGTTCTTGCTGTGGTTGTAGGAACTCCTAATCTAGTTCTGGTTGTTGTTGTAGGACATCCTACTATAGGAATTCTTGCTGCATGACTTCTTGCTCATGCTGCAAGAAATTCTAATTTTCCTCAAACTCTTCTGCAATGTTAGCAAGATTAGCCAGTGTTGCTCTCATAAATATGTCTTCTTTTAAATTCTCTTGCCCCATTAGAGCTTTAAGGTCTTTGTGTGATTTCTCACCAGGCTTAGGGATTTCTTGTGAAGACATACAAATCATAGGCCCAATTGGTCTTGATTTATTGGGAGGTTTCTCACGCTTTCCTTTGGCTATAGGATGAACAGTGTCAACCTTCCTCTTTTTAGAACTTCACCTTTCTTTCTACAAGATTTGTTTTGGCATTTCCTTTTCTCATTTCTACTTCTCTCTTTTGTGCCCTAGTTTTCATCATGGTTTCAAGTGGAATGACATCATCAGAATTAGAGGAAGAACTCTCTTTTTGTGAGTGCTTCGTTCCAAAAGAACTAAGTTCTATCATTTCTTCTATTGCAATAGGATTCACACTAGAGTCAACATGAGAGGTTGAAGTGCCAAGAGGGGATTTAGTTGTGCTCAATCTCCTGCTAGACCTACGAGGTTGAGGTAAATCCCTAGGTTGCAAGTGCTCAGGTCTAATTTGATCAACATTTATAAATTCTTCCTAGGTTATTGCAGATACATCATGCAAAGACTTTTCAACCAGCAATTTAATTAGAAAATGGTGGGAAACAAAATTATCCCTACCTTCTTGGGTCTCAGCCATCATGATTGAGAGAAGATTGTATAGCACATTAGGCACATTCATCCTCCTTCTGTGCCTCACGTGATTCAAAATCCTAAAGTGTACGGAATGAAAATTTGACTGGTGGCCCTCATAGCTAATGTATTTGATAACATAAATGGCTATCTACTTCCATGGTTCAGGCAAAGACATTCTCTTTGCACCATGTTTATCAATGCTCAATGGGGGATCATTTGACTCTGTAAATTCAGCCCTGGCTGATCTCGCATCTTTGGAGGCAAGGTAATTTTCATGATCAACTGGTAACCCTGTGACCTTTGCAATTCTTTCCTTAGTTTCCACAACTTCCACCCTTTTACTGTGACTTTCCCTTCAGAAAATGTCTAAGAAAATTCAAGGGAAATGCTTTCATCAAAGCCATCCAACTTCAAGAAGTAATCTAGCCATTTGCAGTTTCTAAATTCGGCTAGGCATTGTGCATCCTATAATAAAATCTCATGCACCATGGGTTCATTTTGAATTAACCCACCTCCCATTTTCTACAATCAAACAAATGCTTTGCAACTTCTTTCTTGCAATTCCCATATGATAATCAAGCTCACTTTCCTACAATACCTGCTAAATTTCTAGTGCCAATATCGACTGAATTTTCTTTTCTTTGTTTCACCTTTTTTCTTGCAACTCAAGATTATGGCATGGTCAATAATGACAAGAAAATGAGTGATAAAGGGGAATTATGATGGGAAGAAATGGCGACTACAGTTAATGCCACTTTACACATGCAAGTTGTCCTCTCACTTAGATTTCAAATCAACTCATTTTAAATTTCTGATGTAGCCTAGCATAAATTGACACATAGGCAATATATTTACATCTTTTTGTTTCCCCTCACCCCAAACTAAATTTGGACATTTATTAACACATACGAGATGGGAGTGGTGATTTGACAGGGAATGATGGAATTTTATGTAAACTTTTATTCTAACGTTCAATGATTAAATGGATGTACTTAAAAGATGCTTAAAGATAGAAATTAATGCACACATACCTAAATGTGTGGAAGATTTGCTGCAAAAGTATCGCTTGCATTTTAGGGAATAAATTGAGCAATTGATGAAAATGAAGTGGGGTGAGGTGAGGTGGAATGAAGTGATGGAAGAGAGAGAAAGGTCGTCATGGATGGGTGCATGGGTGGATGGGTGGATGGGTGAAGAAATGGACTTTCACATAAGTGAAAGCATTTATTATGAGAAGTATGTACCTTAATTAGCCAGAAGGAGGGACACTAGGTCCATTTCCTTTGGTTGCAAGAAGCTCAGGTGCTGAATGTTGGGAAAATTGCTACAAGAACTCTTCTTTGTAAGTTGGCTTGTGATATAATTTGAGGCAATGACCATTGACATTTAATTTGAACTTGACAAGGTCAATGGTAGTAAGTTGAACAACTCCATTAGGAAAGACCTTAACAACTTCATATGGTCCTAGCCACCTTGTCTGTAATTTTCCTGCATTGTCCTAGTATCTTGAGTCATAAAGCAGGGCCCAATCTACTGGTTGGAATTTCTTGTCCTTGATAAATTTTTCATGCCACTTGATTCTCTAATTTTACACTACTTCTGTATACCATAGGACTTCTCTTCTTATCTCATCCAAATCATTTGGCTGCATGATTCTTTCTCTTTGTGCCTCAAAAATATCCATCCCCAAATCTACTACGATCCATAGAGTCTTATATTCAAATTATACTGGCATCATAGTTGTCTTTCCATACAACAACTCAAATGGGGTGAAGCTTGTAGTTAATTTCCAAGTTATCCTATAGGCCCAAAAAACTTATGGTAATTTGTTTTCCCAATCCTTTCTATGAATAGCTACTGTTTTAGTTAGAATGGCTTCAATTTCTTTTTTGGTCACCTCAACTTAGCCATTAGCCTATGGGTGATAAGGAGTGGACTTCCTGTGCCTTATGCTATACTCATTAACTAGTGCTGCAACAAGGGTTGATGTGAATTGTGCCCCTTGATCAGTCACTATTTCTCTTGGGACTACATATCTTGTGAAAATATCCTCATAAAGAAATTATACAACCTTGTTATCTCTTGCATGATTCATGGCCTTTGTTGGCATATGGCTTCTAGTGTTGTCATTGATAGCAACTAAATTCATCTCCATGGTCTGCAGATCTATATCTAGTCATACTGGTAGATAAAGTGAAATACTATGTGTTACCGACATAATACTTGAAGAATAGGGTATCCGATCAATCAGTTAATCTGTCTACTTCACCGAATCATCATTTTGTGTTGTGGACCCCTGTGATTGCTTGTTGAGCACATATATTATCTTATTATTGAATTTTGTGGTGTTGCATTAGTTGCAATACGAGCTTGGAGGTCCGGTAGGATTTTTTCTATCTACTTGCTCGTTGTAGTTGACTCAATGAATGTGGTGCATTGTGGATGTGTAAAGTGATTATTTAAAATGTTTTTATGTTCAAA
Organism: Sequoia sempervirens; assembly: GCA_007258455.2. Taxonomy (NCBI): domain Eukaryota; kingdom Viridiplantae; phylum Streptophyta; class Pinopsida; order Cupressales; family Cupressaceae; genus Sequoia; species Sequoia sempervirens. The sequence continues at coordinate 434,003,372 of VDFB02075321.1, forward strand.
TATTTAATTATGGGTTTGAGGTTTAGTCTAGCTGACTTGTTTGGGTGCACACAAAAAATTTTCATGTTTTGGGCTGATAGTTGATAATATTTCCAAGTTTTATCAAGGCTGACCTATAGTGACTCGATTTCTAGATGCATATATATATATAAGAGATTTGATATATCATTTGAAAAATGAGAAAGGAAGTGTGATGGTGTGTTGCAATCATTAGTAACAACAATTAGAAAATTATGCAAAGTTTCACTTGTGCATTATTATTTTTGTAGAGCGAGTTGTGCAGGGTAAGGCAGAATTGTTGAATCAGTCAGAAGGACATGAGATTATCTACAGAGCTTAATTGGAATTGTAATTAGGAATTGTTGATGCTATTTCATCAGTTCATTCTTTTATATCTATTCCAAATCAACGTAGGGAAGTGAGCCCATCCTTTTGAGTAATGAGCTCTAGGAAGTGATCCTAAATGCAAGTGCATTCCCATTTTGTACTTTTCATTTTGAGTATACTCATATTATATTGTGGATTGGCCATCCACCGTGATTTCCCCTAACAAGGTTTCCACGTAAAAAATTCTGGTGTTATGGTGTTGTGATTACTTTATTTCTATCAATGCATGTTTATTTTGTTGAATGATTAATTAAGTTAAATGACAGAATAATTAAGTTGAATTTTTGCACAACATTGATTCACCCCCCCTCTTAGTGTTGCTTGTTTCCAACAATTGGTATCAGAGAAAGTTCCTTGAAAGAACTCTTACAACTTGAGGAGATCTTGGAAAGTGTTTCTTAATGGAAACAAACAATCTTCAACATCAACTTATGGTGGCTTTAGATGATCTTGACCAGATAAAATTTGAGAACTGGGAATTGCAAGAAAATATTGAGAATGTAGAAAAATTCATTCAGTCACTGAAAGACAAGATCAATGAATCAAGGGAGAAAAGAAAGTAATTATGTGGTCAACTCAAATAGAAGAATAAAAGCATGGAAGATGAACAACTTAGTCTAGCTTTGAATGATAAAATAGAAGAATGTGAAATTTTTTCCAAAGAGAATGCTGCCTTGAAGCGAGAAATGGAATCTATCATGATGAAAATGTCCAAGGAGATTGAGGACAGGAATAAGAATGAAGAAATACTTGCACATTCTTTGAAAGAAAAGTCTGAACAATGTAGTCGACTAGATAATGAATTGGAGCAATCCAAGAACAATGAAGAAGTGCTTGAAAAGAAGCTTGATGATCTCAGACATGAATTTTCCATTGCAAATGAGTATAAGGAAAATTTCAAAGAAATCTCAGCCAAACTTAATGAACTAATCAAAGGATAGAGGACTGATGGTGACATACAAGGTCTTGGATATGAATAAGGATAGAGTTCTAGGTTTGGACAAAGGAACTCTGGACAGAGGAATTCCAGACAAGGAAATCAAATGAAAGGAGCCAGAAGAGATTTGGTAAGGCAACCAAATGCTCAAAGATTTAATGGCTATTCTTATGTCTACAACAAATTTGGTCATATGGCTTCTCAGTGTAGGAGTAGAATGAATAAAAGTAGACTATCATTCTCAAGTCAATGTTTCAATTGCTATAAGTATGGTCATAATTCTAGTGAATGAAAAATTGTGATGAACAAATTTCATAGAGATGTCAAATGCTATGCATGCAATAGATTTGGACATATTGCTAACCAATGAAAATCAAGACAAATTCAGTGGAACAGTTGGTATGGAAAAATAAATGTTGTGTGCTACAATTGCAACAAATATGGCCATATTTCCAGATTATGCTAGAACAGAAGAGGTCTAGTAAAATAGAACATGCAATAGGATGTTAAAGGAAAAGGAAAAGTCACTATTGATGAAATCAAGAAGCAAATGCAGAAGAAATGGGTGAAGAAGAATCCCTCTATAGAAGGAAATGGACCTGCACCAGAAGCAACTTCTGGTAATTCCTCAGGAAATGAATTTTAGGTCTCTGGCATAGGGGGAGCTATCAAGAAAAACTTCTAAACCCCCCCTCTTGTAGGTGAATGATACTGGAATCTAGATATTTCTAGTAGGAGAATTAATAATTTTTAGATGTTGTTCGAATAGTTAGAAGCATTAGTGAAGAATATTGGATATCCACATAAAATTCATCTATCTTGGTGCCTGAAAGGAAGAAAACCAAATGAATTAGGACAAGGGAATTTATTGAAAAATAAAGGAGTTAGGTATGCGGACAATAAAAGGAATGGCTTCAACCCTCATTTTCCATATTACATTTGGAGAAAAGTGGTTTGGAGAGCTCTAAAGTGATCATTGTGAACTTGTGGAGAGACTCAAGCATAAAGGAGAATCTGCAATCAAATTCTATTTTCGTCCCCAAAAGGTATTTATTGAGAACCTGTAAATTTGTATGATTGCAATCATGTCTATTCCTCTAATAGTCAAATTTAAGGATAGGCTGCATCCAAAGTTTAAATGGCATCCATATAAGTCTGTAGATATAGTGCCCTTAGGGGCATTTTCATCAGTTTCATACAAAGTCCTGCATATTGAGGATATTAGGGCTTATGTGCATGCAAAAATTGAAGATTTGGGAACCTCTCATTTGATGGATTTGTACTCTCATCATATAATTCAAGAAGATTATATTGTAAAAATAGAATATAAAACCCTAAAAGATAAGAAATTTTCCCAATTTGCAAAATTCCCCGTATTTGAAGAAGATGAATGGGTTCGATATGTGTTGAGTTGTGTCCATGATGAATTCATGTGGTTAGATGTGCCATTCAAAATCACAAAAAAAGCTATATGTCCAATCACATGACTAAATTCCACCAGTAGACTTCTAGTTTTGAAGTCTGTGAAGAATGATAAGGTTACTGAAGTGACAGGCTCACAATGGGACAAAATAGCAATGACGATAGACAATATTACCATAGTGGATGTAAAAATTGCATCAATGGTTATTGGCTATAAGATTTATCACTCAAGCTGAGAGAGTTCGGTATCCAACACAACTATCTACGCAACATATGAAATGGTCAAACAAAATGTAGACTATGATTTATGTGAACTGCTGAGAAGCTAGTGATTGGAGAATTTGGGGAAAATAAAAAAGGATAAGAAAACATTCAAGTACGGTAACTTTATGATATGTTTGTTTTTCTACTTCTCGAATGAGGTACTGGGAGTTGCTAAAGTTCAATGGCGTAATGATATGCCATTAGTTGTTCAGATATGGAATATGTTATGTGGACTGGGTGATCGACAGACCCACAATACAATCCTTTGGGGATACTTTAAAAGTTTTCAGAATCTGATGCATGCCAGAGAAATAATTCCTGCCACAATAATGGAACAGTACAAAGATACTATTTACTTCATGGTAGACAATGACCAGTGCCATATGGAAGCTGCTAATCCTAGAACAGTTTGGATCATGCCTATGGGTTATGAAGTAGATGAGAAAATTCTGAGAATGTATGCAGAACACCTACTAAATTCACCACTTGATCAGGGAGAAGAAAGGTTTCATACTTATGTAGAGAAATATTGTAGGTTCATTCATAATTGAAAAATCCCATGATAGTCAGAAGGGTAAGAAAAGAGATAGAAGCTCTTGTAGAGAGTATAGGAATTCTTGTGCATAAACTAAAAGAAGTGAGAAGGCAAAGAGATGAAGCTAAAGATGAAGCACTAAGAAGAAAGAAAAGGCAGAATCAGCTGGATTAGGAACATCTCCTACTCACACTAGAAGTTCCTCTGTATCTCATTCAAATTAAGCCGAGGATTCCAAAAAAAGAAAGAATAAAAACAAAAGATCTTACAAAGTTGTGTTTGTAGATGAAGAGGAAGAAACTAATTTAGAAGTAGTAAGGGAGATAAAGGCTACTAGTACATAGGCTATCAAATTGAATAAAAGAAAATCTTCTGGAAAAGGAGAAGAAGCAAAGAAAAAGGCCAAAATTGACAAGCCTAGTATGTCTGTTGACGAAGTTGAGAATGCATTAGTAAAAGATGGAAATCTCAAGCCACTCTATGATTGGTATGAGACCTTTTCTGAATTTCATAAGAGAAATCTTGAAGAAGAAAAAATAAATCATATAAATTTTTTTAGTAAAGCTCTTGTTGAAACCATGTTTGGTTTGCCTACAAGTTTGTATAATGCTTTGGAGTCTAGGAGGTCGAGTTCCTTATTAGAAGAAGAAAATTTGAGGAAGATATTCCTAGTCAATTTTTTCTCATAAATGACAATCGAAGAAATGGATTTATTCCTTCAAAAGGATAAAAGGGAATTTAAGAGAAAAACAAGAATAAATAAACTCATGATTGGTGAAACTGATGCTGTTGTCAATGAAACTAAGGAAATTCTGGAAGAATTTTTATTAAGGGATAAGATTAACATTGAGGAAATCAATACTGAAAATGTTCAAGGAAATGAGGAAGTGAATGTGGAGGTAAATGAATTAGAAAAGAATGTGAATTAAGAGAACATGAATGTGTCTGATCCTCTAGAATTTGAGGATATTCTAACTTCTCCTGATGTGGAAAATATAGAGACACCTATGGTAACTAAGGTCTCTATTGAGGTGTTAGCTAAGGAAAAAGAGGTGCATATTGAAGAAGCTAAAATGCCTAAAGTCAATCTTGAAGCAGAATCCAAAGTTGAAAAAGAAAAGGATCAAGAAATCAAAATAGAGGAAGTGAAGGAATCTCTATTGGAGCAACAGGATGAGTCAGATCCCGAGTTAGATGAAAGCTCAATTAACCTATCCACTCTATCTCCAATTTAGATGATGGTCATTAAAATTTATCAAGCCAAAACCAGTGAGAGGATACTAAAATCTCAGATAAAGGACAGTGAACTGCTAAAGCTCACATCTAGAATTTTATACAAAATAATGCCTACTTATGTTGTGGATCCATCAGGTTCCTCCTTCAGTGAGTTAAAAAGCTAATAAATTATGTAGATTTTAATTTTGAATCTTTTAAGAAATAAACTCTGGTGAAAGTGAAAAAGGAATTCAAGGAGAAGAGACTTGGTAGCCTAAATGAATTAATTACCGAAGATAAATCTTTGTTACGAACTTGCATAAAAAATATTCAAGGTACTATGTCTAAAGGAGGAAAAGTATACAAATCTTGCTCGGTATTGTCAAAATTTACTGAAGCAAATGACAGGAAGGTGAAGTACATTGAACAACAATTGGTCACTATTTCCAACACTTTTGACCCATTAGTTGGTAGCATTTGCAATCAATAAGGTCAGGTAATGTCTTTTCTCAACCAAATAAAGAGTATGACACTTGAAAATGAAAGGATTATAGGTAGAGTATGTGGACTCAGGGGACTAATAAGTCCAAAGATTTAGATGACGGTGAATGCTTTGAAAGAAGCTAAAGATGCTATGACCGCTCCTAATCTGGTAAGTCTCGAAGCAGTAGAAACTTTGTCATATCTACTTTGTGGTCATATAACCATTTTGGAGAGTTTGAGAAGTGTCTGGGAATCAAACTTAAGTGGACTAAATAATAACTTTGCAGACATCCTCAAATTTTTATGTCTCAACATTTTTGTAATTTTGGATTCCCCAATTTTGTCATTGATGTGAAAGGGGGAGAGAGTACAGTGAAAACTTCCTTGACATTCTTAGGGGGAGCAGTATTCTGAATTTTGGCAATGTACTTACTAGTTTCGACACTTAGTCATTTTTCACTAAGTGTTACCATCAATGGAAAAGGGGGATATTGTTGGCATATGGCTTCTAGTGTTGTCATTGATGGGAACTGAAGTCATCTCCATGGTCCATAGATATGTATCTAGTCATACCGGCAGATAAAGTGAAATATTGTGTGTTACCGGTAGAATAATTGAAGAACAGGGTATTCAGTCAGTCAATTAATCTTTCTACTTCACCAGATCATCATTTTGTGTTGTGGACCCATGAGATTTCTTGTTGATCACATATATTATCTTATTACTAAATTTTGTGGTGTTGCATTAGTTGCAGTATGAGCTTGGAGGTCTGGTAGGATGCTTTCTATCTACTTGCTCGTTTAGCTGACTCATTGAATGTGGCACATTGTGGATGTGTAAAGTGAAATTATTTAAAATGATTTTATGTTCAAATATTTAATTATGGGTCCCAACTTTAGTCTATCTGGCTTGTTTGGGTGTGCATCAAAATTGTTCATGTTTTGGGCCGATAGTTGATAATATTTCCAAGTTTTATAAAGGCCAACCTATAGTGACTTGATTTCTAGATGCAGATATATATATATATATATAAGAGAATCAATATATCATTTGAAAAATGAGAAAGTGATGCAGAGGCTATGGGACTTTTGGAAACACACAATGATTTCAAGGATTTCAATGAAGCAATCTCAAACCCTCTTCTAGGCACCTTGCAGGAGATAAGCCTCAAAGTTTCACTTATGACTTTAAACCTTCACTTATGGACCCAAACCCTTGGGAATCGTTTAAAATACTTCAAAAAAACTTGTCTTGAATGGTTTCAAGCACCAAACCTCTGACTTAAACACAAACTCACTTTTTGCACCTTGACTAGGCCTCCTGTAGTGATTTTTTTAACTTTACTCACAACTTCCCCAAAGGACTTACCAAAATAATGATTTTTTTAGATGTAGTTTATGACCCTACACAACATACCCAGACCTTGATGCACTTGTTTTGGATCAGACTTCCCAAATCCTACTGTTTCCACAAAAACTAGGCCAAATTAGCCCTCTTTTTCAAAGCAACCCTACTCAAATCTTAACTCTAGATTATAATACTTTCAACAGTACCTTAAAATTTTCCCAAACCAAGGATTTTTAGGTTTTTAGGCACCTATGACACACTTGACACCCTCAAACACAAAACACTCACTAAATTGCCTCAAAACTAGGGCTTCTTGGATCTTGGCCTTCCAAACACTTCCAGATCCCTCTCTTTGACTTTTCACCATTAGATCAACATAATAAATCAATCCAAACTCAAAAAATTTCCCCTTATTAAGGCAGATCTCCTATTGCTATACCTTAGCCCCCATCCTCATGCACTTTGCATTGTCCAATCTTGGTGTACACCTTAATATTTCCTCTTTCCTACACATTATTTGTTAGATTTGTATTATACATGTTAGAAGTGATCCATTTAAAAGGTTACAACATCATTCTACCTTGAAATGGATCAATCATCCATAAAAACCCTCCAAATCAATGAAAATCTGCACTTTCTTGAGGATAATCAGCAATAATATACAAAGAATTGATTTTTGTTTCTTTTAGGACATTAAAATGACTTAAAAAAAAGTTGATACAAGTCCCTAAACCATCCTACTAAACAAATCTTCAATAGAAATCAATAAATCATCAAAAGAGCACAAGAAAAATGCAAGAAATTGCTATTTTTTTGCTTTTTCCTGTAGCAGTCCGTACAAAATATGTACCAGAAACCCAAACTCCATAAAAATGATTCCTTTAGGGTTATATACCCATCCCACAACTACTCAAACCATTTGGAATTGGTTTGATTACATTAAAGTTGCTAAAAGTCCTAAAAATCACTTTCCCGCCCAAAGTTGGAAGTTTAAAATTTGAAATTTCCAACTTTTATTCTATTAACTCCTACTAACTAAAAATCCTTAAAACCTATTAAATGAAATTATTCAATGTTAATTAACATGATTAAAGCACTAAAAACCTATCTATACTCTTAGGACATTATTTGTCCAATTACAATGCATTTTGGTCCTATGGTCCTTATCAAGACCCTTAGGACATTTGACTCCCTTAATGTTTTTAACCATTTCAAAAGCCATTATAGGCTTCAAAATATCATAATTGATTTTCTGAGTTCCTTGATAGGTCTTCATGACCCCGACATCCTCATGTCTCTTGAAGTGTTCCTTGAAGAGCTTGGGTGCTCCTGCACCAGAAAGGAAGTGTGGTGGTGTGTTGCGATCATTAGTAAAAATGATTAGACGATTATGCAAAGTTTCACTTGTGCATTATTATTTTTGTAGAGTGAGTTGTGTAGAGTAGAGTAAAATTGTTGAATCAGTTAGAAGGACAAGAGATTATCTACAGAGCTTAATTGGAATTGTAATCAGGCATTCTTAATGCTATTTCATTAGTCCATTCTTTTGGATCTATTCCAAATCATTGTAGGGAAGTGAGACCATCCTTTTGATTAGTGAGCCTGAATGCAAGTGCATTCCCATTTTGTACTTTTCATTTTGAGTATACTTATATTATATTGTGGATTGGACATCTACCATGGTTTTTCCCCTAATAGGGTTTCCACGTAAAATTTTTTGGTGTTATGGTGTTGTGATTACTTTCTTTCTTTCAATGCATGTTTCTTTTTTTGAATGATTAAGCAAATTAAATGACATTATAATTAAGTTAAATTTTTTCACAACATTGATTCACCCCCCTCTTAGTGTTGCTTGTTTCCAATATCCTTAACTTCTACCCCGTTTGTCACATAATCAGTGCATACCAATATATAAGACTTACCATTTGATGGAGGGTCAATGGGTCCCACAAAATTCAATCCCCATTTGTCAAAGGGAGTGATTACTACCTAAGGGCATAGTGGCATCTCATCAGATCTAGTTGGTCTTCCCATCCTTTGACATCTATCATATTTTCTGGTATACCTTCCTGCATCCTTGTGGAGTGTTTCCTAATAATATTCTGTGTTCAAAACGTTCATTGTTGTACTCTTGGCTGCAAATTTTCCTCCACATGGTTCGTTGTGACATGCATGAAAAATGTCATGTCTCATCTTATCTCATGCATCTCCTCATGACATGGTCAAGTCCAATATAAAACAAACATCCAACAATCCAAGAGAAAGGAAAAGATTTTTCAGTGAGTGCCCTTTTCTCTTTTGGAGATAAGTAAGAAGAAACTCTACCTATGACCAAGTAATTGGCTATGTCAGCATACTAGGGTGTTTGTATACTGAGGGAGAATACATTCTCATCAAGGAAGAGTTATCTATGGGATGATTGTCTTCTGTTGTAGTTAGCCTTGAAAGAAAATCTGCAACAACATTGGCCTTCCCTGGCTTATCCACAATGGTTAAATCAAACTCTTACATAAAAAATAACCATCTTGATAATCTACTTGTGATCAAAGGTTTATTCATGAGATATCAAATGGCTACATGATTAGTGTGCACAAATATTTGGTAGCCTATTATGTAATGTCTAAATTTGTTTAGTGCATAGATTACTGCCAACATTTCTTTTTCTTTGATTGTATAATTGAATTCAACTCCTTGTAATTTTTTGCTGACAAAGTAAATGACATTTTCAATAGCTCCTTCTTTCTATCCTAAGACTACTCCTATGGAATAATTTGATGCATCAATATGGATTGGAAAGGAAGCTCCCAATTAGGCCCTTTGAGTACAGGAGTATGAGTCAAAGCTGCCTTCAAGTCAGAAAATTCCTTGTCACAGGCTCCAGTCCATTGAAATTTAGCATATTTAGTGAGAAGAGTGTACAATGGTGTTGCTACCTTGCTGAAATCCTTGATGAAATTCCTATAATATCCCGCATGACCCAAGAAACTCCTAACATCCTTCTATTTTACAAGTGTGGGTAGATTTGTGATTACCTCAATCTTTGCAGGATCTACTTGAATTTCCTTATGGGAGATGGATTGGCCAATAACTACACCTTCCTGCATCATCATGAAGCACTTTCTACTATTTAAGCAAAAGTTTTGGTCTTCACATCTCTGTAGGAACCTTCTAATATTTACCAATGCCTGATTAAAATCAACACCATAAGTGGTAAAGTCATCCATATAAATTTTCATGCAATCATGAGAAATGTCTAAGAATATGCTAATGACTACCCTCTAAAAAGTTGTAGGTGCATTGCATAAGCCAAATGGGAGCACTAAATAGGCATAGGTCCCCCATGGATAGGTAAATGTAGTCTTCTCTTGGTCCTCTAGTGCAATTTGGATCTGGTTGTAGCCATTGAATCCATCTAGAAAAGAAAAGTATTGATTTCTTGCAAGTGTGTCCAAAACTTGATGAATGAAAAGGAAAGTGGTCCTTCTTGGTGGCAACATTAAGTTCCCTATAATCAACACAAACTCACCATTTCCCTCTTTATTGGGTACAATCACTAATGGAGACACCCACTATCTAAAATGGGGTAGATAAATCCTACATCTAGTAATTTCTGGAGTTCTCCTTTCACAATCTCTCTTAGTGTAGGGTTAATTCTTCTCTGTGGCTGTCTTACTAGGGTGCAATCATCTCTTGATTTAAATTTTTTGTGTACAAAGTTTAGGATCCAATCCCTTCATATCATGATAATCCCATGCAAATGAATGTTGATGGGTCCTTAATAGGTTTTCCAATTGTAGACACATAAAATTGTCCTAGGCTTGCAACTCTTAGATTATTCAACATTGCCCCTTTCATTCTTAATAATTAAATTTTTAATTATTTAATTATTTTCTAAAGTCATAATTCTTCTATTATTTAATTAATTCATTTTTATCTTTATTCTCCCTTGATTAAATAAATTTTATTATTTCACTAATTAAGTCCCTTCTTTCTAAAATTAAATAATTCTTATTTATTTAATTTTTGTCCACTTTCCACTATAATTAAATAATTATTTTAATTATTTAATTATTCATTAGCCTTTCTCTCATAAATTAAATAAATTTAATTTGTTTTAATTTGGTCCACTCTCTTGAATTTTGAATTAAATCATTATTTAATGCAAAATGATTCCTTTTCTCACATTCTTCTATAATTAAATAATATCTTTAATTATTTAATTATTCATTGGTCACCTAAATTAAATAATTTTTATTATTTAATTTCTCCTATCACCTCTTTTTCTGTGCTAGTCTTATCTTCCACATCAAATCTTATCTCTTGACATATCATTTAATTTCAACCCTTGATTGAATTATCTTATAATTCAATCTTAGCCATTCATTTCTTGTCATTGCCCTAATTTTGACCTAACCCTAGTCCATACTACAACTTTCAATTTTGGCCATTGATTTAGACATCTTATTGACATTCAATCTCAACCATCAATCGAAATTAGACATTTCCTATAAATAAACTCTCTCATAAGCCATTTGGGGGGTTGATTCTTCAAGTATCCTTATGCTGTCAAAATCATTCTTCAGTCTTTCATCCATTCCTATCTATTTTCATTCATCTATCATCCCCATGTCAATGTTATGCTACTGAATTGAGCAACCAACATTCATCCAACAATCAACCTTCAAAATATTGCATTCTTATGCAGGTGGAGAAGAGCTATGGAGGTCAATCAAGTCTAGTTTGAAAATTGGTTTGCATTTCTTTTATTTATTTGCATTTTCATTCTAGTTTGTGCTTCATGGTGCTTGATAGGGTTTAGTTAATTTGTTGTTTTCAATACATTAAATCTGATTTTTTCCCTATTTACACCAATAACAATTGTTGTTCTTCATTCAATTTACTATTAACATTCAAATATTTTCCTTTTGACACTTGTACTTGTGTAGTTAACTATATTATTGTTGCTTCATTAACACATGGTATCTTTTTCTCATATGGCAGAAATTTATGGGACATACCTATTGTTGTAAGAAGTATGTCTACAAGAAGAGTGGCTGCAGGAAGAGTGGCTGCAGGAATTCTATCTACAGGAAGAGCAAAAAGAAGTGTCTTGACTGGAGTAGCAGAATGAGAAGATGATGCTTCCTCAACTTCACAATGGTTCTGAATGATGTTAGCCAATACTTCATTCTCATCTTGGAGCTGGATAAAAGAGCTTCTACCTAACATCATAAGCTGTGCCACAGAGTTAACTTCCTCGACCTCTTCACCAACATGTGGCCATATAGGATTATCTTCAATGTGAGATGGTTGAGTAGGTGGATAAGTAGGAGTAGATCTCATGCTTGTGATATCTAGTTTTTGCAAGATGTCTTTGGTCATTACATTTAATGCTGCCCCTAAATGAATCAGAGCATTCTTTACTTGGACCCTATTTATAACAGCCGCTACCACAAGACTGCTTAGGTCATTATACTTGGGAATAGTCACTTTTCCCAGCATGATGTCAATTAGCTGTCCCACCACATGAACTATAGTTGGATCACTCTTTTTTCTACCTAGCTTCTTAAGACATTCCTCCTTGATTTCCTTACTATAGATTAGAAAATCTTTTATGGCCTAAAATAGAGGTATCTGGATGCATATATGCTTCAATTGATCCAAGATATCAAAAGTGGTATCCTCCTTTTCTTCCTTCTTCTTGGAAACTTCCAATCTCTGAGGAAATGGTGGTTCTTGTTCAATCTATTTGACTTGGACTGGTTCAGAATTTTTAGGCACACTAGGCTGAATGAGATCATTTAGAGGCTCCTCTTCCTCTTCCATAGGAAGCTTAATGATAATGGGCTTGGAAGGGGCCAATAGATTAGCATTTGAACGCAAGTGGATATCACTTACACCCACAACATATGCAAGGAATTGATTTGAATCAGTAGAATATATAGGTTGCTATTGTGGTTTGTTATTTGGTTTGGGTGTGGGTTGAGTTGGTAGTTGTGTAGGTTTAGGTGCATTTGAGCTTGGATTAGTAGGTGGAGGCATTATAGTAGGATGTTGGGGCTGAGAAGGTGGTTGCATGTGACTAGTTGTTTGAGTAGGTCATTGCTTCCCTCCTCTCCATTGATTTGTTTGCTACCAATGCCCTTGAAATTGCTACCAATTCCCCTGAGGTTGCTACTGCTAGGGTGGAGAAATTTTATGATTGGTCCAAGCAATTGGAGGGTTATTCGAAGGCTATAGTGGATATCCTCCATAACTAGGTGGATATGGGGGCTGCCATTGGTTACCAGATGAATAGGAATTAAAATATAGCCTAGCATAGGATAGTGGATCCAATGGCATACCTTGTCTTGGAGCCCAAGACTTCCTTTGTGCAACATAGTAGACTTGGTCTTCTTGAACCTAGATTGGCTTGAACTCAGGTGGAACCTGCTTGCTTTCAAGATTGGCTGCCATATTACATTTGTAGTCCTTCTTCCTTTGTCTATAGTGGGGGTAGTACTCTATCAACATTGCCTCTGCCTCCTCTTGCATCTTCTTGTCCTGAAGTGTATCTAGCTAAGTAGCTAGATTATTGATAATGCCTTTCTTGAAGTCTGCCAGCAAATGAATAATCTCCATTCTTGAGACTCCACTAGTAGTTGACTTACATATGGAAGATTGGTAAGCTCTCCCTTTCTTTGAAGCTTCCCTAGAGTAGTTCTGGCATATTTTCTTGAGTAGAGGAGCTTGTGAGATATCTCATCCTCACATGAGGTCCAAGGAATTAGTGCAACTATCATTGATTCCTCTTAGGAAAAGAAATTTTTGTGAGTCTTATTAAGTGTATGGTGTGGAAATTTTTGTAGGAAAAACAAAAACCTTGCAATGTAATCTTAAGGCTCTCATCTTCTTTTTGCTGCATCCTAAAAATGTCACCTCCTCTCATGTCACTTCCTTTACAATATTCCTTGTATTTCTCAAGGAATTTGGTTTTCATGTATTCCCAAGTTTCCATAGTATCTCTTCCTAGGCTCATGAACCTTCTTAATGCAACCTCTTTCAAAGTGGTAGGAAATAGCTTAAGCCTATGGGCATCAGTAGTATAATAATAACTCCTACAAATTATGTCAAACTCAAACAAAAAGGTATCTAGATCTTCTATGACAAGTCCATCAAACTTTGGGAGTGTTAAGGTATGAATGTTCTTGATGTTGTCAACTTCATTCTAATGGGCAATGGGGAAAGGAAAACCTGGTTGGTTAGGTATATTCCTATTTGCATCACCCATTCCTACTTGATGTTGTTCCAAAGAAAAGGGGTTCTAGAGCTTATTTTGATCTTCAAAGGAGACTTCAAAACTATTCAGATCAGGATATGCATCAACAAAGGGGTTTGGATTTTCTTCTTCTTCTTCGGGTAGATTCTAATAAACAAATAGCTAGAATGGATTAGGATTGTTAGGAAGGAATCTCCCATAAGTATCCCTTCTCCTTCCTCTATGCATGCGGTATCACTCACTATCAGTTAGCTCACACAAAGAATTGGTAAAGAATAAGGGGTTTCATTACTTCCTAAATGAGGATATACTAAGAGAAACTTCTAGAAACACTACACAAGAAAAACTACCAATGACTCCAAAAGACTCCCTAGTTTGACACCATCCTTGACAATGGTGCAAAAAATGTTTTCCTCCTACAATGATCTTAGTAACTAAGCCTTTATATCCATGACTTAGAGATTGGAAATCTAACCTGAATATTTGTTTCAATCATCATGAAGGTGCATTTAACTTGGCAACCTAGGGACGTGAACTTGAAATGGGTCAGTACAGTATGTGCACTAGGAAATCAAAGTAGCCATTTCATTCTATAGCTAAGGAACACACAATACTGAAAGTAAATTGCTTGAAAAGGAATGAAACAAATGTTGAATATCAATCAATGACTATGCTAAGTTGAAATGCATAACAAGAATAAAAATATGAGCAACACACAAGACACTACTCTGTCTACTTTGGCTACAAGAATAGTCACATAATGGAATTCTAGTGGTTGTAGGAACAGTCAATGCCAAAATTCTAACTATGTACTAAAAAACAAGTAATACTAAACTAATGCTAAACTAAGAAGATGGATTACTCACCAAGTGGCCCCCCTTGGATAAGTATCCTCTAAAACTAATGAAAACTCAGATGCTTGAACTTAGAACTTTATTTTATTCACTATGAATCATGAGTATAAAAGAGTAATGCATCTGTATTATTGAAAATTGGAGAGTGCAAGTACAATATCAAATCGTGCAACCCATAAAGAAGGAGCATCAGATCATTATTTATACTTACAACTAAATGAGGTAGTCAACTCCATGATTGGGAGGATGACATTTAGGGAAAATAGAGGAAATGGAGCGATGGTGGTTATGCGTGCATGGAATCTGGTTTGACATGCAGGTCGAAACACAAATTTAGCTAAGCGGTAATTCCTGTACATGCTTGATCATTAAAGTCCACTACAAGGTGGTTACGTTCAGTTGAATGAAGACTCTTATGCCATCAGCCTCCTTTGACTTGGAGCGATTCCATTGCTGGATGTTATGGTGCATGCCCAACTGGTAGTGTCTTCCTCAACTTAGCATATTAAATATGCATGGTAAAGTCAGTACACATAATAAATGCACATCTATAACCACATTAAGGAACATTCATAAACCACATGCAAAATCAATATAGATAATCCACATAATATTCCAAATGTCATTAAAGCTTGCAGAGATAGGATTAAGTCCAATGTCAATGATTTGAGAGAAACATTATGAAAATACCAACATTTAAGATTAAAGTCCATGAAATCTACCAACAAATAAACTATAGATTCTACCCAAAATTGGACCAAAAACTAGGCTCATCACTTGCTATCCAGGTTCACTAGAGACATTACCTTCTTGATTGATAACTTCTTCAATAGCTTGCACATTGGGGACCATAGATGGATGAGGGGTATTATTTCTTGTAGCTACTCTCTCCATATTTCTTGTGAGATCATTAGTAGGTTCTTCTTTAATGTGTTCCTTCTATTATTTCATTACATCTTCCACATTCTAGACAAGATATGTCTTCTGTCTTGGGGAATTTCTTCTCACATAAACCTATGATCTCTCTCCAGAACTCAACATCAACAAATTTGGTCTGAGTGGTTTCCTTTTCAGTAACTTTGGCCTTCTTTTATTTGGCCAACTTTTCACCCTCAATGATTATCTTTCTCTTCTTAGAGGGTTGGGGCTCTTTAGTACCTTCCTTAGTAATTTCCTTTGAGGGCTTCCTTTTTCTACAAGCTATCTTTGAGATCCCTTTCCTTTAACTTGGCTCATAGTTCTTCTTTTGATTAGGAATTTTGGTTCCTCCACATCTTCTTCTGAATTGAGCTCAGTTGTGTCATATTTAGTTGTTTCTTCCTTTTCTTTTGAATGGGACTCAAGATCTCCCATCAAATCACATGTAAACTTGGTGCCACTTTCCTCTAAATCATGGATCTTATGCTTTACCCACAACTTGGAGTACTTTAATATGAGGGCATTAAGCACATTCAGGTCAACTACCTCCTCCTTAGATCAATTGACAATAGGGAGTGGTTTATCCTTATATTGCTCATAGTCATGGTGTTGTAGGAGATCTCCATCATCATCCACCTGATCAGGAACATTGGATACCTTGTACAACCTTATTAAATCTCAAGGAAAACCTTGAATATTTTCTCCTGATTACTTCAAATTCATCTTTACAGGTAGCCCAATAATCCTCTATATGAATCTTATGCCTGTATTCCCTACTTGCTTGTTTTAAGAAATTCCATAGTGATCAAAGTTATTTCTATTTGTATGTGAATATAAATTGAACTATACCATCTCCTTCTAAGAATGATAGGCACATTGGATAGAAGGGAAAGCTTCTAGGACTTCAATTCTTAATGGGAATTTATCTCCAAGTCCTATTTTGTGCATATCCTTTACAATTGCATCAAATGACACCAACTACCTAATTAGTTCTAGTAGAATGAGCTTGTTGGTGGGACATCTTGGTAATCTCATGAGCACTACCAGTGATCCTGACACTCTAATATAGGAGAACTTTGGAAATTGAATGAACCATTGACCATATTTCCTTATCAATTCTATGGCCTATGCTAAAATCCTGACATGTAAGGAATCTTGTAAAAATATTGTAACATACATGAGAAAGGCATCATTTACCCTCCTATAATTAGAAGTATTGAATTGGAGCTAAGGAAAAACATCACATATCCTATCTCGACCAAGGACTCCTCTACAACTTAGACCTTTATACTTATTCTTTCTAACCAACATATACATAAATTAGGAGGTCATGGTGAATTGCTTTTTATCTTGTACATTCCTCAATTGCACATCTAGGTTATCACTTATGACACCTGCCCAATGATAATGAGTTCCCTTCACAATTTGTGAGATAACATAGAACATCCAATTCCTTAATATGAAGGCATATTCCAATCCCATTATTCTACCTAGGAGGGTAATCATATCATTATACTCCAATTTTAAATTAATCATGTGCAATTGATTGGGAAACTTTGAGTGGTGTGATTTTGGTTTAGCAATCTAGTTACTATTCATCATGGCCAAATCCCTATTGGGATCCTCTACATAAAAGTCTTTTTCCTCTTTTATATTGATCCTCCCTAGCTTCTAATGTGACCCAATGTTAAAGGTCTCTACTATAGATTATTCAATCAAATTGGCCATGATCCTCCCCCAAGGTTTGAAAATCACTCTCGTGTTTGCATCATAGTGCTTAGCACACTCCGACACCAACCCTGGATAATATAACTTTGGTGGAAATCCTATAGTTTGATCCAATCCTATATAGGTGATGATCTGAGCTAGTTGGGAAGGTGCATTACCAAACATCCTCTATTCAAAATCATCATAATCCACATGTACCATGTTGGTGTCACTGATCTTTCTCCATGTTGGGAGAATCCTAGATTTAGGCTAGATACCCTTGAAGTCATACTTCATCCTTTTAGCTCTACTTTGGGGTTCCCCGAGACCAATTTCAAATGTATTTCCCTTGGATATATATTTTAGACTAGGCTCAACCTACATCTATTAGAAGAAAACAACAATTACCATGATATCAAAAAGAATCAAGCATTGAATCCAAACATGTCATCAAGATAACCAATAAAAATTACATAATTAATCTCAAGCCATCATGGAAACCTTAAAACTCGAATATAAATCAATTTTAATGACATACCAAAAAAGCTTCAGGATTTTTTCTCCTTTGAATATTTTAGGCATGGAAAATTTTTGGGGAATCCACCCCCATGAGGATTCTCTAAAAGTCCAAAAACTCGGGGAATCTAGAGGAGGACATATTTTTCAAAAAGGTCATTTCAATTTAAATTTTAGTCATCACTCACTTGCCAACATCATGCAATCACTTTAACTCGAATGATAGGACCATATTCACACATTCATTCACATCATACATAGGTTCAGGATTTTTGAGCCTTGAAGGATTTCGAAGAGTCTGTGAGCAGGCAGATTTTCTGAACATCTCGACACTCAGAGAATTTCTGGCATGACAATTTTTTTGAAGGATGAAACTTGACTAAGATCTAACTCATAGTACTTTGTTAATGCCATGAAACCATCCCTAGATCAAATTTTGAAGTCACCTTAATACACTAACTCAACTTAGTACCATATTATAATTTTGGGAGCTCAATAGAGTTGAAAAATCTGTGAGGATGCAAATTTTCTGAAAGAGTTAACATTTGGAGAATCTGTATGTAGGTGGATTTTTTTAAGTTCCTCATTTATCATTGTTTCTTCAATTTTTTTTAAAAAACCTGTCTTGATTCACATTTCTCAATTCAACTCATGATTTAGACATATTTATGGGCCATAATTCAAGCACAAGTTCATAATGCAAAAATATTTCACCTTCAAAACTCATCATAATGCACTTACATTATCATCAAATCTTCTAGAACTAGAATTAGGCCAAAACAAACATCACTAGGGTTTTCAAAGCACCTATCAAACCAACCAAAGTGATTTAATTCCAAACTTAGTGCAATCACCCTCAAAAGACCCTATTTTACATCAAAACCCATATACCCTAGCTTTCCATAACAGTGAACTTGAAGGGAACCCTCACGGAAAAGTCCATGCCCTAACTTAGTTAGACTCAAATAGGCAATAAGAGATCACAATGGGCCACATGAATACTCTGAACATCAACTATTCCTAATTAAAACCCAGCCAAATCAAATGCAATCAATCTATGAATGCAAATAATACCCTCCCAAATTGATCAATGATTAGAAATAAATAATGAAAGGATGCATCACAGCATAAAACAACCACAAAACCATGCTGAAATTGTGAGGGATTTAAGAAACCTTACCTTTCAAATGGAGAGGTCAATGTTAATGAGTCAAGTGCACCTAGAGGTTTAGTCGCTAATTAATGAAGAGAACCCTAATATTTCCATACAGATTTCCAACACCAAATGCTAAGGAATGCAACAAGTTCTTCAAACTCATAAATGAATGATGAAAATACAATGCAAAGACCATAAATCATACCCCAAAATAGTATTTAATGCATCCCAAAGTGGCAAATGACAAGCCATAAATACCATGATGTGACCACCAAAAGATTGGATATTCGATTAGATGGATTTGGAAAATTTGGCAGGGCCAAATTCTCCAAAAGGACAAACCTTCAAGGAATCTACAATGGAAAAGATTCTCTAAAACACAGGAACCTTAGAAAATCTGTTAGGAGATGGATTCTCTAAAACACTCCCTAACTTGCACAATTCAAGACCTTAATAATATTTTCATGGATAGATAAGCTTCAATACATCTTTTTAGATCAAGATATTGCAAACAAAGGCACCTAAAGTGAAAATAGGTCATTAATTCAACTAGGGTGAAGCAAACCCAAAACCAAGGGAACCTATCCCTTAAGGGGAAGAGCTCAAACCTAAAGCAAAACTGAGAAAGGAAAGTAAGAAAAAGAGGGTCCCT
This sequence comes from Sequoia sempervirens, assembly GCA_007258455.2. Taxonomy (NCBI): domain Eukaryota; kingdom Viridiplantae; phylum Streptophyta; class Pinopsida; order Cupressales; family Cupressaceae; genus Sequoia; species Sequoia sempervirens. The sequence goes on from VDFB02075321.1 coordinate 434,023,023, forward strand.
ACCTTAGGTAAGGCATGTGTGTAAAAAGTGCACAATAGAACTGGCAGTGGAGCCTCAAACAATCACACTAATTTGGCCAAAGTGTTCTTGCTCAGTATAATTGAGCAAAGGTCTACCATTCGCTTGCACTATAGCAAGCTCATTTTGAATTAAGGCGATTATATCTATGCTTAGGTAATCCCTCTCAACAAGTTAGCTAATCCCTAAGATAACCTACCTCATAAACACAAACCTAAGGTTACACAACTCATTTAAGAAAAGTACTAGTTCCCTTCCTTCATTGGACAACAATCCCAAGAGTAACCTAATATCCATCTAGCATATCAAATATATAGCTATGAGTATCCCTTAAGCTACCCATGTTTAATCATATCTAGTATAATAATAATATTTATGAACAAATAATCTCTCCTATCATGGAGTAATTACAAATAATACACAAATAGAGTAAATGGTTTCCACTTTTATTTTAAAGCAAACACAACTTTTTGCCTAAATGCAAGTAATTATAATAGACTAGCTTTAAATAATCAATAAGTAGCTCTTTCAAGATTAATTAAAACAAGGGAAGAATATCCTCATGCCTATGATAAGCTTTTCAATCGATTGGATGCAAACACAACACTTCCAGAACAACAACTAGCATGGTATCGATCTCTCTAATGTTGTCACAATAATCTCTAACTCGCAAGTTGGTAAATACTTCTCTCCAAATATTAATAATCTCTCTCAAATGCTAAAAGCTCTGTCACTGTACTAGGTAGAATATTGTAGATAGAATTGTAAATAGAATGTAGAAACTTGTATAAGGAATGCATCCCAAACAAGTGCACTAGCTCCACTATTTATACACTAATTTGGTAACTAATTAGCCTATAGTTTAGGCATGAGTTTTGACAAAAAAACATGCACAACAACACATATATCACATTCAAAAGGTGGTGAACATGTAAGAACACACTCAACTAATATAGCTATAGATTGACCATGTTGAATGATAAAAATTCAAAACTAATTCAAATTAACACATGATAGAATTTGGTTTGCATTTCATAATGGAAATCTACAAGTAAAGGTGGTACCAAAGCATCAATGATCACTTAAAGAGTTGAGGCAGTTTCCTTCATATCAGAAATAGTAAACATCAAATATACAACACCAAGCTTGCGTCGACTAAGCTTGGGTATGAGTAGATTCACATAATAAATCAGTTTGACAAAGTCATAAACTTGTTCACATTCCTTTATAGATTTTGGTTGATGCTTATTGAAATGGAATTTAGGGTTTACTAAGTCCATGGGATCTCCACAAAAGGTGTCGACTTATCCTTACATCTCACATCAAATTAATTCTTGCTCATTGTTTGTAGATTACAAACTCTTTATACGTAGACAATAAGAGTAATAAGGGTCTAAAGAATATAGTCATAACTATATCATATTTTGACATTGATTTAGTTTGATAAATTGGCCTCCAAGTTTCTTATAATAATAAACTTCAAAGCTATATATAGCATTATACATACATACATATATATATATATATATATATATATATATATACTTAACATATATTTACATATACATACATATATACATATATATTGGTACACACACATATATATGTTTATGTATATATATATGTTAGTATATATATCCATATTTATCATATGACAATAAATCATGTAAATATGATCAATATACAAATGAATACATCAAGATAGAAATCACATAGTAATAATATATATTATATATCTATATATATGTGTGGGTTTGTGTGTGTACACACCCCTCTATTAAGCATTTTCACTTATGTGTATCTATATATATACAAACATATATACATTATCTATCATCACGATAGTCAAATGATCCATTCAATATCTGAATGATCATGACCTACTTGACTATAGCATCATAATAATTATTTATCTACATATATGCATCTCTATACATATGTCGTCATACTCGTATGGACATCCCATTATATCCATCATACGCATATGCTGACATATGCATATATCCCAATACCCATTCAACCATACAAACAAGCACAATAACATGAGAAAGGACTCACAAGCTCAAACAGATAAACATCATTCAAGCATGCATTCAATAGTAATCATACCCTTACTAATGTAGACACATTATGCTAAGGATGACTTATCACTTCCCAACTTAATGACTAGACTAAACCAATCTACTATGGTGTGTGTAAGCTTAGATAGGTTATGTTACTAGTTACCCATCCAAGATCTTCTCTTGAATGATACTTCCCCTCCGCCTGGAGGAATGAACATATACCTGCATCCACATTCTCAAAATATTCCCAAGGTAGTCAGCTATTCAACATATGAAATAATGTTTATTCATAATGCATTGATAACAAAGTGCAAGCACATTTGATTCACCATCAATATACAAATTACATTTACATTTACCCTATATAGTAATAGTAAATAGTAACTATATAATTTGGGTGTAACATATTTCTCTCCTTGTGAATCATCATCCCTGATGATCTATATCACTTTAACATACAAATAAATTCAAATAAAGTTTTACTTACCATTCTTAAAATATGTAAGATTTATAAAACATTCATCCTACGTAGCACCACTCCTTGCAACCTTGTCCCCCCTGGACTTTGCATCAAATTTCCTTGCTATCACATAGGGAAAACTTGTATGTCTCACACATACTTACACTCTCAAGAGCTTATGTGTTGTATTCATAATATTTTATAAGTACATCCCATGTACAATAATATTTGAATGACACATGACATCTATACTATAGTGACTAGAAAGCATGTTCTCATTGGCTCATGAATTTATCCTTAGCATAATCCAAATAGAAAGGAATAATGGTGCATTGTACACTACACCATGGGTCCCATCCTTCCCTTTGGTATTTACACCTTCAAATAGCTCAGAAGTTGAGTTTTCGCATCTATTACTTTTCTATTTACTTTAGCCAAAAGTAATGCTCTTGAACACTTGTCCATCTTGAGCACAACATTACTCTTGGATATCTGTCAATATCGATATTGCTTCATACTTAAGCTTTGTATAATTTTTTTTTTTGATGCAAGAGCATCCTTGGTTCTTGAAAATCTTGCATCAACCAAAAATATTTTCATTTCAATTGTGTTCTTGTTCAGTTCAAGTGGAAGATTCAATGTTTCATCATATTTTCTCACTGGACCCTATGGATCTATGTTTTCATCATGAACATGTTAATTTTCCTTGTTCCAATATTTCAAAATGATTGGATTTTTTTCTAGAAAGTTATCAATTCTAGATTAATTGATAGTTTCTTGAGCTAGCACAAGAATAATTTCAACATAATGGCTAGTTTGACCTCTTGTAAATCTTTCCTATTACTTACAGATCCTTATAATGTGTTTCAAATTTTTCCATGGAGTGTCCCTAACCTTAATTATTGCTCGACACTTCATCTTATGCACTCGCTGAGGAGAAATTCAAATTTGAGGCAAACCTATTTCATGCACACATTACATTTTCCTTCATTGGAGATTGTAATGATCTTTGGCTGACGTGAAAGATTCTAGATCCGTGGATATGATATAAAGAATTGTAATGATCATTAGGATAGGAAGTAGTGAATTGGGAATGAATAGAAGATTTGATGTGTAATATTTTTTCTCGTGTTAAGGAGCATATAAGAATATTGTATTTTGAGCATGTTGTATCAGGCCTGTGAGCCAAATCTATAAGCCTAGATGTTGCTGACTAATTGTAATTGAAATTTTTGATAATAAGAATGTTTGAATCTATATTTTCCTCTATATTCTGTGTTGCTTCTATTGTGTGACTCTTGCTACATGGTCCAGACTATTCTCTTTGAGGACCTTCCTACCATGGCTACACCAGATTGGTATCAAAGCAAGATTCATTTCGTGAGAGATAGCCAAAGTTTGTGGAGTCCTGTTGAATATTTGTTGTGGGGTGGTGGACTGAGGATCCAACCTATAGTTGTAGAGGACTTGTGTAAAGATGGTGGGAAGAATAAATAGTAGAGGAAATAGAGCATGTAGAAATGAAGACCTAGATATGATGGAGATGTTGAGAGGAATTGCTATTGGATTAGATGCAGTCAAAATAGCCCAGAGGAGAGGTTGACCAGTTGATGATGTGAGTGAAGAGGTAGAATAACAAGGAGAAGAGAAAATACTAAACGACATCTCAATCCACCAGAATATAGTGGTGAGTTGGATTCAGATGAATTGCTTGATTGGATAATAGAGACGGAGAAGTATTTTGATTTTGAAGGTACCGCTGAGGACAAGAAGGTGAAATTTTCTTGTACAAAGTTGAAAGGACATGCATCCCTTTGGTGGGAACATTTGCATATAGATAGATGAAGAAGATGAAAGGAAAATATAAAATCATGGGATTGGATGGTGAATAAGTTAAAGATGAATTTTATGCCTATAGATTATCAGATCAATTTATTTTGGAAGTTGCAGAATCTAAAGCAAAAGGAGTCAAGTGTGATAGAGTATACTAAGGAGTTCTACAAGTTGAATATCAGATCTAGACATTCGAAGGATGAGATCGAGCAAGTATTTAGATATGTGAATGGCTTGAGGTCATTTATATAGGATGAGATTAGTTTGATCAAGTTGTAGAGTGTGGAAGAGGCATATGATGTGCCCTAAAAGTAGAAGAGAAGTTGATGGAAGGAGATTTATGGATGGACTGATACATGAGAACATGTGCTATTCCTTGGTTCCTAAGAAGGCTGAAGACTTGAAGCATGTAGAAGAAAAATCAAAGGAGGTAAAGGAATTGCTGGAAGAATATGAAGAAATCAATTTAGATAATGTACTTGATGGATATCCATCTATGAGAAGTATTAGTCATTGCATGGATCTGATTCTTGGAGCTAGTTTTCCTAATAAAGCAGCACACCAGATGACACCAATAGAGAATGAAGGGTTGAATAGACAAGTGAAAGAGTTGTTGAGGAAGGGTTTGATTAGAGAAAGCTTAAGTCTATGTGTAGTACCTGTTGTGCTAGCACCTAAGAAGGATGGAGAATGAAGGATGTGTACAGATTCTAGAGCCATAAACAAAATCATAGTGAAGTATAGATTTCCTTTTCCCCAGATGGATGACATTATGGATTGTTTGAGTGGAGCTAAATAATTTACAAAGATAGATTTGAAGATTGGATATCATCATATCAGAATTAAAGAAGGGGATGAGTGGAAGACAACATTCAAGAAAAATGAAGGATTGTATGAGTGGTTGGTGATGCCTTTTGGACTAAAAAATGCATCAAGTACTTTCATGAGGCTGATGAATGAGGTATTGAAGAGATTCTTGGGTAAGTTTGTGATTGTCTATTTGGATGACATCTTGATTTTCTATAAGACTAGAGAATAACATTTGTTGCATACAAGACAAGTTTTGTAGAGGTTGAGAGAAGAGTAGTTGCTAATAAACATTAAGAAGTGTAGTTTCATCAGGGAAGAATTGGAGTATCTAGGACTTGTGATATCTGTGGATGGATTGAAGATGGATCTTGAGAAGGTAAAAGAAAATTTTGAATGGCCTACACTGAAAAGCATTGGAGAGGTAAGATCATTTCATGGATTGGCTAGTTTCTACTGAAAGTTCATTAGAAATTTTAGTTCTATTTACAATCCTATGCCAAAAAAATTGAGAGGAGATAAGAAAGATTCTAAGTCAAAATATGGAGGAGACTGAAGTTTTGAGTTGTTCAAACATAAAGTAACTGAGAAACCTATGTTGGATTTACCAAAATTTAATAATATATTTCAGGTAGACTATGATGCAAGTGGATATGCAATTGGAGCAGTATTAAGTCGAGAAGGAAGATCAATAGCTTATTTTAGTGAGAAATTGAATGAATCTAGGAGAAGATATTCAGTGTATGACTAGGAGTTTTATGGCATAGTTCAATCCTTGAAGAAGTGGAGAAATTATTTGTTTCCTAAGGAGTTTGTGTTGTATACAGATCATCAGGAATTGTAGTATTTGAATAATCAAGGTAAGTTGAATCAAAGACACATGGGATGGGTAGAATTATTGTAGAGTTATACTTTTTTTTTGAAACATAGGAGTGGAAAGTAAAATAGAGTTGTTGATGCTTTGATTAGAAGGAATTTACTGATAGAGATGAGAGTGGAGGTATTCGATTTTGATGAATTGAAGAACTTGTATGAGGAAGACCCAAATTTTGTAGAACCTTGGAGAGCTTTTAAAGAACCAGTCTTGTAGGATAGAAGTCAATGGTTGGATTATTTCATTCAGGAGGATATGTTGTTAAGAGGGAATAAGTTGTATATACCATGAGGGATAACTTGGTGAAATAAAAATATAGTGGAGGATTGTCAGGACACTTTGGAGTTGATAGAATAGTAGCATTGGTAAGTGAGAATTACTTTTAGCCACAGATTCATAAGGATGTTAGGAAATTCATGCAGAGTTGTAGAGTTTGTCAAGTTGCAAAAGGGAGTAGTCAGAATGTTGGATTGTATAAGCCTTTGACAATTCCGAAGAGACTTTGGGATGATATCAACATGGATTTCATACTTGGCTTGCTGAAAACACCCAGGGGTAATGATTCTATATTTATGGTGGTGGATAGATTTTCTAAAATGGCACATTTCATGCCTTGTAAGAAGACAACAGATGTCGTACATGTAATAGACTTATTTTTCAAGGAAGTGGTCAGATTGCATGGATTACCTAGGAGTATTGTTTCAGACAAAGATACAAAGTTTGTTGGTTACTTTTGGAGGACACTTTGGAAGAAGTTAAAGATAGATTAGAAGTTTAGTTCTAATTTTCACCCATAGAATGATGGATAGACAAAGGTAGTAAACATGAGTTTGGGGAATTTTCTAAGATGGTTGGTTGGAGAGAAGAGTGGAAGTTGGTATTTAGTCCTTGCACAAGCAGAGTTTGCTTACAATAATTTAGTGAACAGGAGTATTGCAAAGACACCTTTTGAGATTGTTATTGGAGTTCATCCTAGAGGTATATGAGAGTTATAAGACATCATTCAAGAGGATAAAAGAAGTGTAGAAGCAGAGGAATTTTTAAAACATATGAAGAAAGTGCATACTCAAGTAAAGCAACAATTGGAAGTGGTGCAACCTTGGTAGGAGGGTCCTAAAGGAGAACAATCCAGACCATGCGACAAGAGTCACACAATCGAAGCAACATGAAATATGGAGGAAAATGAAAATTCAAAAAATATTATTACTAGAAATCTCAATTACAATCGACCGACAACATCCAGGCTTATAGATTCAACTCACAGGTCTGATACAACATGCTCAAAATACAATATTCCTATATTCTCCTTAACACGAGCAAAAGTATTACATTGCAGATCCACATTAATCTACTTAATCAACTTCTAATATTCTAATGATCTATTATAATATTTATATCATATTCGTAGATCTAGAATCTTCCACATCGGCCAAAGATCATCACAATCTCCCATGAAAGAAAATGTAACATGTGCATGAAATAGGTCAGCCTCAAATTTTAATTTCTCCTCAACAGGTGCATAGGATGAAGTGTGGACCTATAATTAAGGTTGAGGACACTCCATGAAACAATTTGAAACACACCATAAGGATCCACAAGCGATCAAACTAGCCATTAGTTTATAAAATTTACTCTGGTGCTAGTTCAAGTAACTGCCATTAAATCCAGAAGTGATAACTTGTTGGAAAAGGATCCAATAACCCTCAAATCTTAGAATAAGGAAAATGAACATGTCCATGATGAAAGTAGAGATCCATAGGGTCTAGTGAGAAAATATGATGAATCCACCAAATTGAACTAAACATGAATTGAACAAGAACAAAAACTGAAAGAAAATATTTTTGGTTGATGCAAGATTGCCAAGGACCAAGGATGCTCCTACATCAGACATCTAGGGTTATTGAAAGGTAAGTCTCTCACTTTGCTAGGGCTAAAGGAAAACCAATATGGTCTACCTCAACCTGAGAAATCCTCAAAGAATCCTCCACTGGTCTGCCCTTCCATTTCACAAGATTTTACTATCTTCCACGCATTCTCCTCCCATCTCTAGTATCCAAAATTTCTTCTATCTCATCTGGTTGTTGTTTAGGAAGCTAATTCTTCAATTTTGCTTTACTGTCTTCATTGAATTTTGCTTCATGGTACTGATGTAGATCTACAATGTTGAATATAGGTGATATACTCATATCATCTGGTAACTCCACTTCATATGCATTTCTTGAATCAAATTTCTTCAAAATCTTATAGGGTCCAAACTTCCTCATCTTGAGCTCATTTTGTGTTCCAACTAGAAATATTTCCTTCCTCAAATACACCATCACTTTGTCTCCAACTTAAAACTCCTCATGTCTCCTCTTTTCATTTGATCACTCCTTATACTTCCAGTTCATATCTTCCAATTGCTCCTTTACTTGGGTATGCACTTTATCCATATGTTCTACAAGTCCTCTACTTCTGCACTCCTTTTGTCTTCCATACTAATGTCTCTCAACTCTGATATACCTCTAGGATGAACTCCAATAACAATCTCAAAAGGTTTCTTTCCAATATTCCTATTCACTAAATTATTGTAAGCAAACTCTACTTGTGCAAGGACTAAATCCCAACTTCTGCTCTTCTCTCCAACCAAACATCTTAGATAATTCTACAAAATCCTATTTACTACCTCTATCTGTCCATCATTCTATGGGTGAAAAGTAGAACTAAAATTCAAATCTTTCGTTAATGTCTTCTAGAGTGTCCTTAAAAAGTAACCAACAAACTTTGTATCTCTATCTGAAACAATACTCCTAGTTAATCCATGCAATCTGACCACTTCCTTGAAAAACAAGTCTGCTACATGTACTACATTTTTTGTCTTCTTGCAAGGTATGAAATGTGCCATTTTAGAAAATTTATCCACTATCACAAATATAGAATCACTACCTCTCTATGTCTTTGACAAACCAAGTATGAAATCCATGCTGATATCCTCCCAAGGTCTCTCTGGAACTGTCAAAGGCTTATACAATCCAAAATTCTGACTATTCCCTTTTACAACTTGAAAAACTCTACAAATTTTCACAAATTTTCTAACATCGTTATGAATCTATGGCCAAAAGTAATTCTAACTTACCAATTCTACGATCTTATCAATTCAAAATTGTCCTGACAATCCTCCACTATGTTTTTCTTTCACCAAGTTATCCCTCATTGAACTCCAGGGTATACACAACTAATTCCCTTTGAACAACATATCATCTTAAATGAAATAATCCAACCATTGACTCCTATCCTCCAAAAATAGTTCTTTAGAAGCTCTCCAAGGCTCTACAAAATCCAGGTCTTCCTCATACAAGTTCTTCAATTCATTGAAGCCTAATACCTCCACTCTCATCTCTATCAGTAAATTCCTTCTCCTACTCAAAGCATCAACAACTCTATTTGATTTTCTACTCCTATGAACTTTCAAAACAAAAGTATAAATCTGCAAGAATTCCACCCATCCCATGTGTATCTGATTCAACTTACCTTGACTATTCAAATATTGTAATGCCTGATGATCTGTATACAAAACAAAATTCTTAGGAAACAAATAATGTCTCCACTTCTTCAAGGCTTGAACTATGGCATCAAACTCCTAGTGATATACTGAATATCTTCTCCTAGCATCATTTAATTTCTCACTAAAATAAGCTATTGATCTTCCTTCTTGAGTTAATATTGCTCCAATTGCATTTCCACTTGCATCACAGTCTACTTGAAATACCCTACTAAAGTCTAGTAAAGCTAACATAGGCTACTCAGTCACTTTTTGTTTCAACAACTAAAAACTTTGGTTTGCTCCAAATGTCCACCTAAAATCCTTCTTATCTCATCTCATTGTTTCTGTCATAGGACTACAAATAGAACTGAAATTCCTAATGAAATTTTGGTAGAAACTAGCCAATCCATGAAATGATCTTACCTCTCCAATGATTTCTAGTGTAGGAAATTCAACAATTGCTCTTACCTTCTTCGGATCTATTTTCAATCCATCCATAGATATCACAAATCCTAGATATACCAATTCTTTCTTCATGAAACTAGACTTCTTAATGTTTATCAACAACTACTCTTCTCTCAACCTCTACGAAACTTGTCTTATATGCAACAAATGTTATTCTCTAGTCTTACTAAAAATCAAGATGTCCTCCAAGTAAAAAATCACAAAATTACCCAAGAATTTCTTCAATACCTCATTCATCAGCCTCATGAAAGTACTCGGTGCATTTGTTAGTTCAAAAGGCATCACCAACCACTCATACAATCCTTCATTTGTCTTGAATGTTTTCTTCCACTGATCCCCTTCTCTAATTTTGATTTGATGATATCCACTCTTCAAGTCTATCTTTGTAAAGTATTTAGCTCCACTCAAACAATCCATAATGTCATCCATTCAAGGCAAAGGAAATATATACTTCACTGTGATTTTTTTTATGGCTCTAGAGTCTGTACACATCCTCCATTCTCCATCCTTTTTAGGTGCTAACACAACATGTACTACACAAGGAATTAAGCTTTTTCTAATCAAACCCTTCCTCAACAACTCTTGCACTTTTCTATTCAAATCTTCATTCTCTATAGGTGTCATCCAGTGTGCTTCTTTATTAGGAAAACTAACTCCAGGAATCAAATCCATGCAATGACTAATACTCCTCATAGGTAGCAATCCATTAGGTACATTATCTGCTTCATATTCTTCCAACAACTCCTTTATCTCCTTTGTTTGTTCTTCTACATGCTTCAAGTCTTCAACCTTCTTAGGAACCAAGGCATAAAACATTTTCTCATGTCTCAATCCATCCACAAATCTCCTTCCATCAACCAAACAAATTATAGTACTCGTACAAACCTAAACTCTAGGAACATCCTTCAATGGCAATAAAGTTTGCTTCATCTCATCAACAATAATGGTATATGTATTCTTCTTTCCATCATGATTATCCTATCTATGATACTGCCAAGGCCTTCCCAAAAAAATATGGCATACATCCATAGGCATGATATCACACAAAAAATCATAATGGTAATTTCATATCTACAATCTCACTAAACATTGTTCACTTACTAGTATGTTATGCTTATCTTAAATCCATGTTATCTGATAGGGTTTCAGGTGTTTCAATATTTCCAGCTTTAATTTGGTCACCATTTCTTTAGAAACTAGGTTCTTGGAGCTTCCAATGTCAACAATCACTCTACAACATTCACTAGCTACCTTGCATCTAGTCCAGAACAAATTCTTTCTCTACAACGGTTCCTACTCAATCTCACTTTGACACAATACTCTTCTATTCACCAACACTTCTCCCTCTTTTAGTTTATTAGATGATCTGGCATGATCCTCCTCAACAAAGGTTGTTCTTGTAGACACCTAAAATTGACCTTGACCTGCAAGCTTCATTTTTACCACTTTTTGTCCTAGCATAATTATGACACTTTAATTATGTTCCTAACCCATCTTCAACTATTAATTAAATAAGTCACAATTATTTAATTAATTTAGGGTCTTCTATTCTTCCTAATTATTAAATAAATAAATCATATTTATTTAATGTGTCACTAATTATCTAAAGTCAACTCATAATTAAATAAAGTTATCGTTTTATTTAATTAATCTTTGTCATTAATGTCCTTCTGATTAACAAATAAATATATTTTAATATATTTATTCAATATGTCACTAATTCCTAAATCCTCTCTTTTAATTAAATAGATTTGATAATTTATTTAATTAATTAACCACTTCTTCTAAATTAAATAATTATTTTTAATTATTTAATTATTGTATGTGACACTTCTTTATTTTTAAATAAAACAATTTATTTAAAAATGTCTCACATAGTTAACTAATTCTTCTTTTAGTAATTAATTTCAAAAATCAATTACTCATTATCTCACAAAATCCACATTTTGAATTAATTTAATTCAAAATGGAAATATTCTTCTACAAATCGAGTAATTTCTAAAATTACTGATTTTCTAAAATCCCATCTTCTTATCTTTTGATTTTTGCTAATTTCATCTCAACTGTCACATTTATCCTTGATTTAATTAATTTAATTAAATATTATTCACACATGTGGGCATTTTTGCCCTAACCCTAATTGAGAGTTGCCATTTTGAATCTTAATCGTTGATTCTAGGGCATTTTCTCAATCTTTCATCTCTTCCGTTCGTTCAAAATGACATTTTTTATAAAATGTCATTTTCCTCTCATTTTTTGGCATTAGACAATATTTTAGACATTAGACGCACATAGATTACAATATTATGGCATATTAATACTTAGATTAATTTGGCATTTTAGAGTCATTTTTATCATAGTCATTTAGGCATAGGCATTAAGAATTTGTGCAAATCCTTCAAAGCTTGGTGTAGGACATAGACATTTATTTGCAAATTGCTTGTTCGTCCAATCTGAGAGCAACACATCAACCAGCAAGCAAGAAGATACTATCAAGGTGAATCATGGAAACTCCTGCGAATCAAAGGTATAATTGTTCTTGTTTTCATTGTTCTTGATAGGATCTTTGGATTACATGCTTTATGTGTTAGTTTATCTCACAATCTAACCTTAAGAAATTAACCATAGATACATTTGGTCAACCCGACATATTGTAGAAAAAATTGTGTTTTCTTGTTTGTTTTCACTGTTTTGCATGTTACAACCAAGAAGTCATATGAAATCCCGTCACCATCTTTTGAGCATAGAAAAATGAGTGAATAGAATCATTTAAAATATTTTCCGGGTTTTGTGGATCTCGGTTTCAGCTTTCTATAACTTCAAATGGTTTGAAATTTCATTAAGATTTGAGAAAGTTATGGCTATTTTAGTGATCACTATTTTTTTAATTTAGCTTTTAAAACCCGTGTTTTTTTTTGTCTATAACTTTTTTTTTGTGTAGAATCATGGAAAACATTTTCTGGGTTTTGAAGGTCTGTCATTTAGCTTTCCATAGATATCTATGCTTTAAATTTTCATTAAATTTGGAGCAAGTTATCGCTATTTTAATTTGCTGCTGTCATTAAATTTTATTTTTCTATTTTTATTTTTATTATTAATCTTTGTTGGCAGCATGTGGCATTGGAGTTTTTCGTGGGTCAAAGACAAAAATTTAAACTTCTAACTCATGGTCTTGTAGGTTTGAATGTCAAAGAATAAACATCAAAACAATGTGCCTATATTTTTTAGATTAGTACATATTTTCTTTTGGTGCAATTAAAACGAACTTGTGTGTCTAATTTGCATGACTGTGTTTGCAAAATGGTAGGCGAGTATGCTCTCACCTTGTGAAAACTCAGTGATCAAAAAATTAGACCCATTCTTCTTCTTCTTTTTATTACCCTCACGACTTGGTATATCATAGTATCCTCTCCCCTTGCGCACTTGTGTGATCCTGGGTGTAAGAGAAATGGTTACTAACTCTAGAACTTGGGCCTGTTCTGGTGGGAAAAAGTACTCACCCTAGGACGACTCAGACCGGTAGCACCTTGACATAGAGGGACTTCCAGCCGGTATATAAAAGTGGATTCTTGAGGAAAACCCAAGAATCACGAGTGTGGTTCCAACGAGATGGATCTGAAAGGGAACTCTCGCTGCATGGATCATGCCCCATGAACGGAATGCTTGTATTAAACACCTCTTGTCTTAGTGTCCAACTATTCTATTGGTTGTTGCTTGATATAGTGTAGGGTATAGTATCATGCCCAAAGACACTCACTATTGATCCCCTTGAGTAGAGATAGAAGTTCTTGGAAAGTCACTACCCAAGAATTCAAATTTGGTGTGCTTGAATGATGTTAATGAGCCGTGGAGGGGAGCCAATGCCACCAAAATTCTAAGCTATCCTCTCTCAAGAAGGAAAGGTGTTTAACACCAATCTAGGGTATATCGGTGGGCTATATCAAGTATACAAACCCTTGGCCTTTTGGCCTTTTAGGATTGTACTTGTCTTATGTGTGCTTGCTTACACCCAAAACATTGTGCTTGTCAAATGCTTGCTGGATTACTCAAACATTATACACAACATTCACAAATCTAGACATAAACAAATGACCTTAGACAACTCAGACTTTTCAGCAAAACATAAAAAAAAAATCTTAGTCCTCATTTTTAACTTAGACTTGGCATTGTCCATCATAGTCCTCATTTGGCATCTAGACTTGGCACTGGTCATTTTCCTTAGTCAACATCTTCATTGTCACCTTGGCATTTGGCATCCTTTCTTGACAATTTTATCACCTTGCATTAGTCATTTCCCTTGGACAAATGGCATTATCACTTTGCATTTAACATCATTCCATCGACCACCTTTTCTTCCCTTCACCAACATATTGATAGGCTTGCTAGTAAAGTTGAATACCAATTACTCTGTAGAGGTCAATACCAACAAGCCTTAGACCTTAGGAGACAATTCCTCCAAACCGACAATCAATGTCCTTTGTACCAACAATTCATGAGTCCTAGTCCTCCATCCATCTACCTTGACTACCAGAATTCACTTAATACCATTCATGACATTAGTCCACAACAAACATCCATTACTCACCCTTATCCTAACTTTGAAAAGGGAAACCAACTATCCACTAGTCCATTCCAAACCTCCACGTCATATTCTGACCCTTCACTTATCAATCCTATCAACATCTACCTACCATATCAACCATCTATCAACTCATGTCAAGTCCCCACATCATACCATATCAATCCAGTCCAAGTTTCCATGTCATATTTTAGTCAACCTTACACTAATCCAATCCAAGACTCCATGTCATATCCGGTCCAAGTCTCCACATCATACCCTAGTCCTTCACAGACTAGTCCAATGCAAGTACCCATGTCATATCCTAGTCCTTCATATACTAGTCCAATTCAAGTTCCCACGTCCTATCCTAGTCCTTTGGTCATTAATCCTTTTCAAGTCACCCCCTCACAAGCCAAATCTAGTCATGAAAATTCTATCATAGTCCAAATTCAAATCCCATTTAATAAACTTGAGGATACATGTCAAAATGAAAGTCGAAAGCATGACCTTATAATGTCACCCTCATGTCAAGAACAAGGTAGTCCATCCCATGACCGTATCTCAAAGTCCATTCAAGATGTCCTTCAAAATAATCATGACATCAAAAACACACCTATCCTTAACAAAAATTCCATTTTCGATTATATCATCTACAACAACCCCATCTTTGACCAAGAAGTCCAAAATGATCCACTCCTTGACCTTTACACCATTCATGATCAAACACTTGCCGAACCTATACAAGCCTCGACTATTGACACTTCCCATGATGAGACACTTGCTTTCATGGGACACATAGACGATATTCCTCCAAAACAAGAATATTCCACTAAGGACATACTTGCATATGATCAAGTTATAGAAAAAATCATTGGAATCTATGACACTAAACATAATGATGGCTTTGACATTGCCTTGAAAGCACCAACAGAATCATCTGAACTTGACATGTCACATGATTAGACTAAAGATATCAGTCAAGAATATGTCCAACATGAAAATGAAGCTAAGACACTTTATCAACTAGGGTCATCTATCTTTGTCAGAGCAGTATTTCTTGAAGATGAAAATATTATAAGTGACAGTGTCCATAGACATCATGATGGGTTAGCATCTTTCTTCAAAACAATAAATACCCCATCACAAACAAAATGTTTCAAAGCATGCAATATCAAGGCAAAGGACTAGGCATATACAAGCAAGACATTCTAGAACCAAATACAGATTCAGGAAAATTATAGACATCAAGGTCTTGGCTATTCCTCAGTTAGTAAATCAAATGATGTCAGTGATACCTCCTCGATACTGGGGGCAACTTTGTCAGATATAAACATCAAAATGGAATCCATGAGAAATCCCTATCATAAGATTGTTGCCAACACCCCATCCACCCACACCATAAACCATCATTCTATCATGAATCAACCTCCCCTTTGGGTCCAACAAAAACAAAAGTCTTACAAGTCAAAAGATCAAAATCAAATTTTAAAGGCCATTGAATCAAACAAAAGGACAAGTGGACAAATGAAATTAAAATGGATCCCAAAGAAAGATGGATCAAACAAAGACACCAAGTCAAATACAAAATTAAATTACAATGTGGAGCCACAAGATAAGAGGACTCCCACATATAACACATGTCCACCTCCTTCAAAATGGTTAACAATCGAGGCATATAAAAGTGTTGGTTCCAAACACCATCCCTTCAAAATCCGTCATCCACCATCCAAAGTTTGGAAAATAAAAAGTCATTCATCCAAATGTCCAAACAACCTTTCCACATCTACCATCATCTGTCATAATCTTACATTTCGCCTAAAGTCCAAAAATTCCACATCACAAATCCGTCACATCATGACATAAACTCTTTACCACAAGGACTCTCATGGCACTCTATTGTGATGTGGGTATTTTGATAAGGTCAACTCTAGTATCAGAAATGATCACAATGACATCGACCAGTTGTATACAAGCACTATGATCTTGACAAGACAACTCCTTCAGCAAGGTCACTATTGGCATATCATGGCACCAGTCTCTACATCGGCATCGTCAGTGAATTCAGAATGGGCAGTGGTCATCTAAAGTATCCAGGCTATCCACAAAATCAGAAATACAAAAAAGAAATTAAAAAATAATAAAAATCATCACCCTAATGAAAACCTGGCAAATAGGCATCTTGGTGACACTAAAAAAATCAAAAAGTCAACAAAATAGTAAAGAGAAAAATTTCATTCAATGGTGAAAACCTGACAAACAGGCACCCTGGATAAGTACCATGATGAAAACCTAACAAACAGGCATCATGTGTAAAATAAATCATTTATGTGGACTCTTACACTTTGGGGCAAGTCGTCTCATCTCCTAGGCCTTCCTCTTGGCATTGGCATTCGACCATTTAATCCATATTATTCTCACCTATCTTGGTCTTGACATAAAACTGGCACACATAAATCATGCTTTGGGAAAACTCTTGACATGTCTATCCTTCGGTCATACACGAAACCTCATGGCATTGGCTGTCATAATCTTATTGTCCTTATACAACATAGTCCTTGAAAATCATATGACAATTCCCTTAGTCTCATGTCTCCCATCCTTTACCAAGGCCACCCCCTATCCTTTCACTCCTGTCACCTATCTTGGCTTTCCCTTGTCAAACGGTCTAAGGATAATCATCATCCCATCTAGCCCTAACCAATTCATTCCAAATGAAATGAGTCTAATCCATACAAGCACATTATCCAAAATTTTACTTGACTGTGTTCTTGGCTCGGCTATAGACCTCCATACTTTCATCACTTTATCGTCATCATCCTCACGTTGTTTCGGGATGTGTCCTTCCAATGTCAAACAACATTTTCATCACCTGTCAATTGGTATTCAACTTGACTAGGGGCACAATCATGTTTGTCCTTGGATTCTCATGTGTAGGCATTAGTCACATGCATTTGTCACGATCCTCTTAAATGTCAAAATCCAAAAAAATCATAAAATGACAAAAAGACAAAAACATCATAAAATGTCTTGAAGAAAGACCAAAAACATTATAAAATGACAAAAAGACAAAAACATCATAAAATGTTCAGAAAAAAAAAAAAAGACAAAAACATCATAAAATGTCCTGAAGAAAGACCAAAAAAATCATAAAATGTCCTAAGAAAGACCTAAAAATCATAAAACGTCCTAAAGAAAAATACAAAAAACATCCAAATCAATGTCAAAGTCAGTACATGGAGTCAAAGTTAGTCATTTCAGTCAGTCCATGTCATTGTCGAACTACATTGTCTTTGCACATTTGCTACGTAGGCAAGGCCATTAGTCGATGAGTCCCCGAGACACTAGGTTAGTCCTTTTAGGTTGGTCCAAATAATATCATGGCATTTGTCACAATCGTCACATTGGTCAAATAAGTCAGACATAGTCAAACTCAGAAACAAGACAATCATTTGAAACGTCAATGTCAAAATTGGTCAAAATTAGATAGCACAGTCCAATCAATCATATAGTCAACGTTAGTCAACTTGCCAAAACATATTAGTCAAAACAATGTCAATCTCATCACTCTTTGGTCCTCTTCAAAATGTGTCCTTCTTAGAGTTGGACCTCGTCAAAATGTCCTTTACCTTTTTCAAGATGTGTCCTTCATGATAATGGGCTCCGTCACAATGTCAACACCATCAAATTGGAAAAACTCTTAAACTATCAAAACTGTCAAACTGACAAGAAATCAATCTTTGGAAAACAAATATTGGCAAACAAAATAAAATGGTTAATCTTTCTAGTCTATCTTGTCTTATCTTTTGACTATCTTGGCTATTTTGTCTTATATTTTTATTGTCTTGTCTTTTTGGTCATGTTACTAGCTACCTCGAGGATGTCCCATGAAGGATTTAGAGGTGCGATGATGTCTCCTGGCCTATTTTATTTTCTTTGACTGTTGTTTGTGGATTGTCTCGACAAAAAGACTGGAGCAACTTCACCCTTAGTATGAGTTAGGACATTCCTTGTCTGTGACTGTCTATTTTTCAAGTGGATGACCTTGCACACCTTGGTCTACGTCATATCATGGTGTTTGTTGTCTATTTGTGTCATTTTTACTGTCCAATGATGACTAAGAGCAATAAATATTAAAGTCCTATTGCAAGTTTTGAAGGATTCTCTCATATAGGCATTGCATCCATATCATCATCCATATCTTTTGCACTAACATTTCTTTGTCTCTTCATATTCTAGTCTTCTCATTAATTTCAAGAGTACACCCATATTCTTAGAACCTGTCTATTCTCTCGAGGGGGCATACTGTAACCCTCCTCATCATTCTTCCTTATCTTATTTTGCATTGGGGCATATTTTTGACTTATCTTCTTTGTCACAATGCGACAAGCGACATTATGACATAGAGGGGCAAATGTAGACACCTAAAAATGACCTAGGCTTGCAAGCTTCATTTTTACCACTTTTTGTCCTAGCATTATTATGACACTTTAATTATGTTCCTAACCCATCTTCAACTATTAATTAAATAAGTCACAATTATTTAATTAATTCAGGGTCTTCTATTCTTCCTGATTATTAAATAAATAAATCATATTTATTTAATGTGTCACTAATTATCTAAAGTCAACTCATAATTAAATAAAGTTCTTATTTTATTTAATTAATCTTTGTCATTAATGTCCTCCTGATTATCAAATAAATATATTTTAATATATTTATTCAATATGTCACTAATTCCTAAATCCTCTCTTTTAATTAAATAGATTTGATAATTTATTTAATTAATGAACCACTTCTTCTAAATTAAATAATTATTTTTAATTATTTAATTATTGTATGTGACACTTCTTTATTTTTAAATAAAACAATTTATTTAAAAATGTCTCACATAGTTAACTAATTCTTCTTTTAGTAATTAATTTCAAAAATCAATTACTCATTATCTCACAAAATCCACATTTTGAATTAATTTAATTCAAAATAGAAACATTCTTCTACAAATCGAGTAATTTCTAAAATTACTGATTTTCTAAAATCCCATCTTCTTATCTTCTGATTTTTGCTAATTTCATCTCAACTGTCACATTTATCCTTGATTTAATTTATTTAATTAAATATTATTCACACATGTGGGCATTTTTTCCCTAACCCTAATTGAAAGTTGCCATTTTGAATCTTAACCATTGATTCTAGGGCATTTTCTCAATCTCTCATCTCTTTTGTCCGTTCAAAATGGCATTTTCTATAAAATGTCATTTTCCTCTCATTTTTTAGCATTAGGCAATATTTTATACATTAGACGCACATAGATTACAATATTATGGCATATTAATACTTAGATTAATTTGGCATTTTAGAGTCATTTTTATCATAGTAATTTAGGCATAGGCATTAGGCATTTGTGAAAATCCTTCAAAACTTGGTGTAGGAAATAGACATTTATTTGTAGATTGCTCGTTCGTCCAATCTAAGGGCACCACATCAACCAGCAAGCAAGAAGGTACTATCAAGGTGAATCATGGAAACTCCTACGAATCAAAGGTATAATTGTTCTTGTTTTCATTGTTCTTGATAGGATCTTTGGATTACATGCTTTATGTGTTAGTTTATCTCACAATCTAACCTTAAGAAATTAACCATAGATATAGTTCTTATACTATTCTCTATCTTTCTATTTGTCTCTCCTTGATTATATTCAAATGCTCTATGTCCTTCTTGACCACATTTAAAACAAGTTCCCCTAAACACTCATTTGTCCTATCCTCTATCATCTTTTCTATAACCTTCATTCTAGTAACTACCATATCCTCCTCTCCAGTAAGAGTTTCTATCATCTCTACAATATGAATTATTATTCTTACTGACTTCCTTATCTTTATTCTAATCAGCAAATGATCCTCTTCCTCCTCCAATAAAAGTTCTTCCTCTCTGAAATCTTCCACCTCTTCCTCTCTGTCTCTACTCATGTCTTTTATTTAGCTTCTCTTTTGATTTTAGGGCACATTGGTATGCCTCTTCCACACTCTGAAACTTGCTCAAATTGATTTCATCCTATATAGATGAACTCAAGCCATTCACATATCTAGCTACTTGCTCGATTTCATCCTCTAAATGTCTAGATATGATATTCAACTTGTAGAACTCCTCAATATACTCTGTCACACTTGACTCCTTCTGCTTCAAATTCTACAAATTTCAAAACAAAATGATTTGATAATCTGTAGGCATAAACTTTGTCTTCAACTTATTCACCATCTGATCCCATGATATTATCTTCTCCTTTCCTCTTCTTTTCCTATCTATCTACAAATGTTCCCACGAAATGGATGCATGTTATTTCAACTTTGTAATAGAAAAATTCACCTTCTTATCTTTGGTGGTACCTTCAAAACCAAAATACTTCTCCATCTCTATTATCCAATCAAGAAATTCATCTGAATCCAACTTACCATTATAATCTAGCAGATTGAAATGTTGTCTAGTATTTACCCTAGTTAGGGTTCTTATGAACCTCTCTTATCCTTGATGTTATTTTCTATTTCCCTTCATGTTCGTCTACCTCTTCATCACTCACATCATCAACTGGTCGACCTCTCCTCTGGGCCATTTTGACTACATCTAATCTAGGAGCAATGCCTCTCAACATTTCCATCATAGCTAGTTATGCATTTCCATGCACTCCATTTCCTCTACCATTTCTTCTTCCTACCATATTTACACAAGTCCTCAGCAATTGTAGGTTGGATCCTCAGTCCACCACCCCACAAAAAATCTTCAACATGACTTCACAAACTCTGGTGATCTCTCATAGAATAAATCTCACTCTGATACTAGTATGGTGCAGCCACGATAGGAGAGTCCTCAAGGAGAAAAATTTGGACCATGCAACAAGAGGCACACAACAAAAGAAACACAAAATATGGAGGAAAATGTAGACTCAAATAATCTTATTACCAAAAATCTCAATTACAATTAACTAACAACATTCGGGCTTACAGATTCGGCTCACAGGCCTAATACAACATTCTCAAAATATAATATTCCTATATGCTCCTTAACACGAGAAAAAATATTACATTTCAGGTCCACATTAATCTGCTTAATCAAAATTTTCTATTATGATGATCTATTACAAGCTTTATATCATATCTATAGATCTAGAATATTTCACATGGGTCAAAGATCATCACAATCTACCATGAAAGAAAATGTAACCTGTGCATGAAGTAGGTCACCCTCAAATTTGATTTTCTCCTCAACAAGTGTGTAGGATGAAGTGTGGACCTATAATTAAGGTCAGGGAAACTCCATGAAAAGATTCAAAACACATTGTAAGGATCTACAAGTTACGAGAAAGATCCATAAGTAATCAAACAAGTCATTAGTTTAGAAAATTTATCTCGATGTTGGTTCAAGAAACTGCCATTAAATCTAGAAGCGATAACTTGTCAGAAAAGGATCGAATCATGCTCAAATCTTGGAATAAGGAAAATGAACATGTCCACGATGAAAGTATAGATCCACAAGGTCTTGTGAGAAAATATGATGAATCCACCAACTTGAACTGAACAAGAAAAAAAATTGAAAGAAAATATTTTTGTTTGATGCAAGATTGCCAGGAACCAAGGATGCTCCTGCATTAGAAAGATATGAACTGAAAGTATAAGGAGTGAGTAGATGAAAAGAGGAGACATAAGGAGTTCAAAGTTGGAGATGAAGTGATGGTGTATGTTGTGTAGTTTTTGTACACACGCCTCACTGAAAGCAGGGACCCACTTTTGCTTTCACTTTTGTGTTTTTGGCCCTTTGATTTTGAGGATTTGCATTGTTTATCTTGCTTGCCTAAGTAATTCCCCTAAGTTTCATATTAAAAATCTAAGTTCTATGCAAAATTTTAGGTTTTTACTCTATTTTAGGATTTTCTGTCCCATCCAGATTTTCCCAGATTTCATTCAAAGTCTGACTCAGTCTGCTTTATGCCATGGTTCAGGAATTTCTAGTCTTTGCAGAATTTCGCTTGAAACAGATTTTTTCTGAAATTTTGTCTTGCCATTGGGTTTCCGAATTTAATTGATTTTTGGGGATTTTCTTGCCATTATGCTTTATCATTTGTGTTCTCTTGAGTTGGGGTATTCAATCTTGTGGTGCTTGGCTGGGTTTGGCATGTTGAACCTCTGAATTGTTGGATTTGGTGGTGATTTTCTTTGCTATTCTTCACTGAGCACCAATAAACTGACGTTTATTAATTCTAAGATCAATTTCAACTTCATCAAATGGTATGTACATGTTTCCTTTCTTTTGATTAATGAATGTAAGTAGTGATTTGGCCTTATATATTTTCTTGGAGTTCGAATTCCTATATGTTTGGGCATTTCATGGCTAGGGTTGCATGATATTGTCTGATTTATGGTTTCCCAAGTAAGTTTCAAGTTGATTCTTTCATCCACATCTAGAGATAGATTGCTTGTGGGTTGTAAATAACCTTTGTGAGAACCCAAAAGTTGAGTTATCTGAGTCCAAGCTTGCTCTTTGCGTTAATGGTCAAAATTTAGGGTTTCTTGCCTAGGGCATCGCCATTTCATCTTAATTTTCTTTCGAGTGAGCCTAGAATTCAAGGAAGATCTGTAGGAGGTTTAGGTTAAGCTGGTTCCATATCCAGGGTCCACAAATTTGTGATCATTCGATCAATTTGAGTGAATGAGGTCATGAGAAAATGATGGTATTTGGTGTTTCAAGATCTTCGTAGAATTCCTCTTCAGCTAGATTTCCCCGACTTTCTATTTTCTCTTGATTTTCACAAAATTTGTAGTTTTACGGAGTTTCATCTTCCCTGCAGATTTCTGTTTCATCTGGATTTTCTCGAAAGTCCTTTGTGCCTTTGATTTTCTAAAATCTGGAGACTATAACTTTGTTCACAGAAATTCATCTCGTGCAGATTTTCCCAGAACATGGTGGAAAACGAAAGATTATGAGATGGCATGACTTGTAATGAATGACTATGCATTTTATGATTAATTTGAGCTATTTTGAGATGTACCATGCTATTTCTTGGTTTATAATGATTAGATTAAGTTACTAATAGGTGTTTTCATGTTTATTCCATTGGAATCCGTCTGGCTAGTATTTTTTTGAAATTCCTCCCTGGCTTGGATTCCGTGGGTGGACCTGAAACCCGAACTTTGATACGATCATTTTTTATGAAATTTAATGGCACCCTACTTATCTTGGGACTCATTTTAAGGATGAATATGTTGTTTATGAATAATTTACTTGGGTTTGTGTGATCTTTACTATGGTTTCCTTTGTTGAGTGTAGGTTGAGTCAAGAAAAGTGGTGACTAGTGGAGCTAGGGGTAAGGTGTTGAATCCAAGTACTAAGGGATCTTCTGTTTCTGAAGAAGAAAGAATCAAGATAGATATCCTGAGCCCTTGGGACTGATTGGGAAAAGGTCATTGATCATTCAAGAGATTTAATTAAATTTATGGAAAGGAAATTCAAAGTATTGGTTACTCCACCATTGGCTGACTTGGAGAAGGAATTCTTGATAGTACAGGATAAGGCATGCTAGGGACAAGGAGGGAAGCAGTTAATACAATGTTGCATCGTAATTTGTGCTTCCTTATTATTTTCCTTCTCCTTCACATGCATTGGTTTGAGTTATATTGGAGATCCCAGACCGACCTAGATGGAGTTCATCCATTTAATGCAATTTTATCTCATTTTGAATTCTGCTTGAGCCAACTTGTTTGTGGTTGTTTTATTATTGTAAACCTTAGCTAGGCCGACATGCTTTGGGGGTTTTTTTTATTAAATTTGGCATTCTACCTGATTTGTAAGATATAGATAAAAAAGATAGATCTAGTTTTGATACAAGAGCGAATTAGGCAGTAGGGAAAAGTTAGAAGTTAGTTCATTTTGAGCAAGTATTGCAACACATAACATTGGAATTTTTGTTGTCATTCGGTGATTCAATACAATTGAAGACATTGTGATTTTCTAGTGCTCTCTTTTGTGTTGACTTATCTTGCATGGTTCTCATGGTTCTATCTTTTGAAATTCTCAAGGTTATTAGATGTATGTTAGATTTAGATTTAGATCTGATTCAATGGTGTTTATGATTTGATGCTTGAAGTGTTTTTAGCAATTCTCAACCTATAATTTTTGTAGCTGATTGATTGTTGGTTGCTTTGCAAAGTTAGCCTGGACCTTATATTTATTGTGCTTAGTTCAATTGCGGAGGTTTATTCATTTCAATTGCAATTGGGTTGTCTTGGATGAATGTTCATGATCTGAAATCTTTTAATACCATAGAAGATTGCACTATTTCTGTGAGATTGTAGGTTCATTTGGGTTAAACAGGAATTAGTTTATGAGGGATTGGTCCATTTCAAGTATTTCATTATTTGCATTGTTAATCTTAGGAGTAGTGTTAAATTTAGGAATCTCTCTGAAACCCTAACCTTTTGTTATGTCTTTATCATTTGGGTTATATTTAGGATTGAAGTATTATTATATTATTAAATCTGATAAGTTAAAGATTTAGTATTTGCTTATAGTAAGGTCCCTTTGTGATTACCAACATTTTCACATTTATCACTGAGTTGTTTATGCATTGTCAATACCTGATATTAGAGACCTTGGGATTATCTCTTGAGGCTTGTTGATAGAGATTTACCTTTCAAGAGGGATAGGATTTCATATTCTGTCTGAGTTGTTGTTGTGCAGAAAACACCATCAATAGATTGGTGCTAGAAGGAGGGCCTGAATAAGCTAAGATGGATCAATTTCTTTCTACCATCTCTCCTAAAAGATTTAGAAGAAGAACTAGATCTACTCTAGGAGAGGAGGAATTTTGAGAATTACCAGTCCCTACTAGGTCAAGAAGGACCAATAGAAGGGGAGAATCATCATCCACCCAGCCACCTCCATTATCTCAATCATCCCCATATTCATGAAGTTCATCTTCATTTGAGTCTGAGGACATTCCCATTCAACAACCTCAACTGGCTATAAATCAGCCATTACCACCCCCACCTCCACCAATGGCTTTCCTAGCTAATAACCCATCTCCATTGACCTTTTCTAATTACAATGTCATGCCCAAGAACCCTGAGTACTTTTTGTTCTAAGTTCCATGTTAATGATCTCAATAGAACTGTTGAGGAACACATCAGGATCTTTTAGACTTTCCTTAAGGATAGAGGGAATAACCATGAAGATGTAGCATGTAGACTCTTTCCTTATTCTTTGGGGAGGATGCCTTCTATTGGTACAATCATTTTCCTATTAGATCTATTCAGAACTGGACTAAACTAGAGACTGCATTCTTATAGAAGTTTAGGATTCCTATTAGTCCCAATGAGCTCTATCTTAAATTCACTAATATTAAAAGAAAAGTTCATGAGCTGATAGGGTCCTTTAACAACCGATTTCATCGTGCCTATACCCAACTGCAAGCCCCTTATGTTGTCAATGAGCCGACTACTTTATAAGTCTATTATGAGGGACTTGATAGTATGACAACCACCTTCATGAAATGGAGAAACAACCCTCCTTCTACCCTACTTGATGCATACTCCGAGGTTGTGAAGGTTAGCACTACTTTAAGGCAACACTTGTCTAGCCCTTTATCGTCATTAGGACCTGCCGCTCACCTTGGGCAAGTCCTAGCTCTCAACCAGGCTCTTGCTAATCACACTCCTATCATGAAGCTAATGCCTTAGTTTCCTCTTGTCCCTCAACCAGGACCTCCTATGAGTCAAGTTCCATCCACAATTAGCTACCCTTAGTAAAATGCAAATCAACCTCTTCATCCAAAGCCTCAAACTAGTTTTCCCATGTATCTGCAAAATTTTGAAGTATTAAACCAATCACCGAATGCCAATACTACAGTAGGATATCCCAAAAATAATGTGAACTAGCCTCCATATGGAAATCCTGACAAGGAGAGACTAGATGAATTGACTGAACAAGTGAAGAAGTTGAATATGGAGGTAACTTATTTGAGGAACCATAACAGTCAGTTGCAAAATGGTAAGAGAAATATGCAATCCGGTCATAATAGAGAAAGTCGAGAAAATCAACAAGGGAAGAACTTTGATACCGGGAAACATCCTGAAAGAGGATATAAAAATGAAAGAGGATATAGTAATGATAGAGGGTATAATAATGACAAAGGACAAAATTATGATAAAGGAAAACCCTCAAGCCAAAACTTTAACAGAGGGAAAGTTGGTGGACAAGGATTCGATAGGAGACAACCACAAAAACAAAACAAGACTTGGAATACGAGGCCTAATAATGGAGGTATTCCCACTCCTTTGGATTAGCTAGTCAATCAGCTAGTCAACCAAGAGAAACCTCTAAGTGGCATATATCTAGCTAAGGCTACTTTATCAGGATGGTGTAGGCTCCATAAGACAAGTTAGCATGCTGAGTTAGATTGTCAAGAGTTCCAGATGACAACTTCAATTTTCTAGTATGAAGTGGAGAACAATTCAGGTAGTCAGGAATTGGTGCCATCCACTCCCTATGATTCATCAATGTTAGTACTGAATCATGCTCCTTTTCCATAGAGTAAAGAAAATGTGCCTAAAGAAGAATCAGAATAGCTCAAGGAAGAGGTAGACCAAGTATGCAATGGATATAAGATTACACAGTTGTTTGATGAAAATCCAGTGAATGACAATGGCACCATGGAGGAAGAGGAAGCTTATGTTGAAGAGGTACAGACCTTCCAGAGACCTATCAAGAAGTATGATTTGAGACACCTACCGCATAGACATCCATAGGATAGAGGACCCTTCACCACCTCCATTACACCAAAAAAATTCACAATGCCTCCAGATCCTAATGCCAGCAATAATTTTCCATATCCTCTAGTGTCGAGGAAATATTTATCTAAAGATCAAGCACAAATTGATTCATCAAAAGGAAAGAGTGTTGAAGCAAGCAGAGACAGGGTGGTGGAATACCCAAAAGAGACTCTCACTGATCTGAGTGAGGAACAACTGGCCATATATGTTGCAAAAGAACTCAAGAAGCTAAAGGTAAGCCTCTTTTCATTTGAATTATTGAGAGTTTCGACCATTAGGAATGCAGTTCTAGGAGCTTACAATTCCTATTCCATATCACAAGATAGATCATTTTGTGAAAGTATGAATAAGGCATCTAGTTCTCAAATCGTCGGAAGGAAAAATTAGACTCATAATCAAGTCCATGTGCCTCTTGGAGATAAAGGAAAAGAGAAAGATAAAACTCAATTTACTCAAGTGGATACCCCCTTAACTCTATTTCAAGGGAAAACAAACACTCCATTCCTGATCTCTGTTCATATATTTGGTAAAAACTTGCACAACTATTTGTTGGATTCAGGTGCTTCCACCAATGTAATTCCCTATGGTGTTTGTAGAGCTTTGGGTATTACTCCTGCTAATTCTCAAAAGAAAGTTACTCAATTGGATAGAACTGAAGTTAATGTTGTAGGGGAATTAAACATGATTCATATGCAAGTTGTCTCTGACCCTATAATTCAACAGGGTATCAATATACAGGTGGCAGATATACCTGATGCTTATGGCCTGATTCTAGGAAGAGACTTTACGAAAGCCTTGAATGGATATGTATCAACTGATCACTCTCATATGTGGCTTCCCTGGAAGGGAGTGCCAAACCAGATTAGAATTGAAAGAGAACCCAAGATGAAATACATGATCACAGAATATCAAAATACCTCCACTGAAATTCTAATATCGAAAGTAAGTATAGGTAATTATGTGCTTGTAGGTCCTTTTGAGGAGTCAAATGTAGAGGAATTCTTTATGTTCCACACAACACCTATTGACCTTACAACAGAATCCAGTAGTATTGAAGTCTTGGTAGAACCAGTTGAGAATGACAATGATCTTGAAGATGATCAGCTCAGTCTACTAGATAGTTTCCAAGAGTTCATTCAGAAGTGCATTGAGGATCAGATTCAGTTGGGTAGGGAAATGAATTTCAAAGATTTTATCTTGCCAAATTGTTTCACGGTCCATAATGCCTCCCATTTTGTACTGGATTGTTGCTTATGCCAGACTACAGTGGAACAAGTGCAGAAGTGTATCAACCCCACTCTAGCAGTCAAAATTAATATCTAGAATGATCAAGAAGACCCTAAGGGGAAGAAAGTGATGCTTTCTGAAGAACCATCCAGCAACAACAGTGCAAAAGATACAACAAGGAAGTTTGTAGTTGTTGGTTGTTGGACTTTAAGGTTTGATGGATCCAAATCAAAGCAATGAGTTGGAGTAGGATTTGAGTTAATCAGTCCAATAGGTAAAACTTTCTTTTTGGCTCATAGACTTCAATTTCATTGTACAAATAATGTAGAAGAATATGAGGCTTTGGTCCATGGGCTATTAATGGCATTAAAGAAGAAGGTTAGGATCTTGCAAGTTTTTGGGGATTCTGAGTTAGTGGTTAAACAAGTTAGGAGATAGTACTCTTGTCATGATAGAAGAATGACCAACTATAGACACTGAGTATGGGACCTTGTTGAAGGATTTGTTGCCTTCAACATTCAGTTGATCCCACGTAGTAAAAACTAGATAGTTGAGTCCCTTGCTCAGGTAGCCAGTACATTGCAACCTCTATATCATTTTGGATTGAAGAAGTTTACAGTGGAATTAACTCTAGTGCCTTTAGTTCCTGACAATGTCACCAATTTCTAGGTATTTGAAGATGATAAGCATATTTTTGATTTTATCACAAGCTCGGATGCCTTTTCTTCTCAAATTATTGATGAAACTGAACTCCAAGAAGTAGAGATGGATTTGGAAGAGGTAATTAATTTGAAAACCAATACTATTCCCAAAGGGATGGTATAGTTAGAAAGGATTTTTGATTTGGATAAGGTCAGAGATCAAGAACAAGATGCCAAGGAGTCCATCAGTGGACAATGTGAAAAGTATAATATGGGGACTCAGGATGATGTCAAGAATGTATTAATTGGCAAAGTATGTACTCCAGAAGAGAGGGAAGGAATAATTAATGCATTTCATAGATATCCAAATGTGATAGCCTAGAGTTATTAGGACTTGAAGACCTATAACACATCAATTATAACTCACACTATCCCTCTGAAGCATAGAATAAAACCTTTCAGGCAGAGGAAAAGGACAATTAATGCTCTACTGGAACCCATAATTCAGAAGGAAGTGCAGAAGCTATTGTCTACAAGGATCATATTTGCAGTCAGACACTCCACCTGGTTGGTGAACCTGGTCCTAGTGTGAAAGAAAAATGGTGAAATTAGGTTGTGTGTGGATTTTAGGAACCTCAATAGAGCGTCAGAAAAGGACAATTATCCAGTACCTTCACTGGATGAAGTAATTCATATTTTCAATGGTTCTCTAATGATGTGCTTTCTAGATGGCTACTCAGGGTACAATTAGGTTATGGTGCAGTATGAAGATAGGCATAAGACTGCTTTCACCACAAAGTGGGGCACTTTTTTGTATAGAAGAATGCCCTTCGGTTTGATTAATGTTGGAGCCACATTTCAGAGGGCCATGGACATTACATTTGAAGAAATAATTGGTAAATGCATAATCATTTATATGGATGATCTAAAAGTTTTTTCCAAGAAGAGAAGAGACCATATAGCAGACTTATGTAAAATGTTTTAGAAGTGTAGAGAATTCGATATATCTCTCAATCCAACAAAGTGCATCTTTGGAGTAATAGAGGGGAAATTGTTGGGACATGTTATCTTTGAGAAAGGAATTTCCATTGATCTAGAATGAGTGGAAGCCATACTCAAGATCCTACCACCTACTAGTAAGAAAGAAATGAAGTTATTCTTTTGTAAAATCAACTTTGTAAGAAATTTCATCACTGGATTTACAGAAATAGTCAAGTCATTGAATGCAATGTTGAAGTAGGAAGCCAAATTCGAATGGAGTGCAGAAGCTAAGGAATCATTTTTAGAGATAAAAAGGGTTATTGTTGAAGCTCCAGTTTTGGTAAGTCCAAATTATGCTAAGCCATTATATATATATTCATTTGCTTCTAATCACTCTTGTGTTGCTATGTTGACTCAAAAGTCTGATCAAAGAAATGAACATCCCATAGCATTCATGAGTGCACCATTGAAAGATACTGAACTAAGATACCCAAGTGTGGAGAAGTAGGCTTACACCTTAGTCAAAGCTATGAAGAAGTTTAGACACTATATCCTTAGAAACAAGGTCTTTGCAATAGTTCTTGATCCTATGGTGAAGTTGTTGTTGATGTAGAATGAGCTAGGAGAGTGCAAAGCTAGGTGGGTAACTATGTTACAAGAATATGATATTGAGATTCAACCCATGAAGCTAGTAAGAGGGCAAGGAATTGCAAGGAAAATGGCAAAAATGGGCCCTAATATTGTAGCCCAGCATTACAATCTAGAAGATGTTTCTCTTGGGGAATGGTATGATGATATCATCCACTATCTCTTGACTCAGAGGTGTCCCAACCATCTTAATAAAGTATAGAGAAGGGCATTGCACTTGAGGAGTGATAATTTCATGCTAAAGGGAGTTGTTCTATATAAGAAAAATCATGAAGGTATCTACCTGCGGTGCTTAGGGAGACATGAAGTTGAGGGAGTCATGGCCGAATTTCATGATAGATATGGTACTAGCCATGGATCTACACATGCCACTACAAATCAGATTTTGAGGGATGGATATTATTGGCCTACATTGTTTAAGGATACACATAGTCATGTCAGAACTTTCCATGTGTGCCAGATCGCAGCAACCTGAGAAAAGTATGCAGCTCTTCTACTTCAACCAGTCTTTGAGGTAAAACCTTTTGCACAGTGGGGGATGGACTTCATAGGTCCCATCAATCCACCTTCATTTGTAGGTCACAGTTATATTCTTATTGTTACTAATTATTTTACATGATGGACTGAAGCTCTTGCATGCAAATAGTGTACTTCTGAAGTGGTAATATATTTCATTGAATCAGGTATTATCAATCACTTTGGATGTCCTTTATCTCTGGTTTGTGATAATGGTCATGCATTTGCATCATTGAAATTTTCTAACTGAGATTTTGATCATGGGATCATAATAAAATTTTCCTCTAATTACTATCCACAAGGTAATGGTTTAGTTGAGTTTTCCAATAAAAACCTCTTAATAGTCATTCGTAAGTTACTAGAGAAGAATTTGAAGGATTGACACACTCAACTTAGATTTTCTCTATGGGAAGATCGTACAAGACAAAATACTTCCATAGGGACCTCCCCTTATCACCTTGTGTATGGCCTGGAGCCTGTATTTCCAATCCAATTGAGGATCCCTACTTTACAGTTCATTAATGAATATTATGATGAAGAAAATAGATGTGAGACCTACCTACAGGAGCTATTACACCTTGAAGAAAGAAGGGATGAAGCCATAGAAAACTTTTCCAAACATCAGGGTGTAGTCAAAAGGTAGTTTGATAGAAGAGCCAAGGTATAGGCCTTTCAAATTTCTGACTTGGTTTTCTACTAGGATAAAGCCCATGACCGTAAGGGGGAGCATGGTAATTTTGACAAAATTTGGCTTGGCCCTTACCATATTTCAGAGATCTTGGAAGATAATGCTTTCCGCTTGAAAAATCTCACTAGGGAGGATATCCCACTACCTGTCAATGGGTAGTATTTGAAGCATTATTTCCAGTCTTGAGCTGTTTTCAGCTCTTTCCTTGTATATAGTTAGATTAGGTTTCCTTTCTATTTTGTTTTCTTTTTGGTTAGAGTAGGTTTCCCTTTCTACTTTGCTTTTTTTTGTTTTGGTTAGTGTAGGTTTGCTTTTGGTTTGGTGTGGTTTTTTTTTGCTCTACTCTTGCTTTGGAGGTCTTCTTGTTTTCTTTTGGATGTGTTGCACCTGCATGGAAAATATACTTTTACTTAGGACTGTCTTGAGTATTTCCTTGATGAACTTTAATCACGTGTCTTGAATGGATGGTTGAGGTCTTTCTTAACCTCATGCAGTCTAAATGTTTGATTTAAGGAGGATGGGTCACTAGTTTGATTTGAATTTGAAGTATTATGAAATCTTAGATCTTTTGTACATCTTAAGAATCTTGAGGTTGTGGTAGGGTCCTTGTGAGGTCTTGTCAGCTGAAAAATCTTATTTCTTCTTTAGTGCCACTGTGGTTCTTAGCCCTGAGTGTGAACTTCATTGTTCACAGGTTGAAATGAAAAAATTGAAAAGAAAAAAAAAATATCAAAAAGAAGAAAAGAGAAAATATTGAAAATCAAATGAGTTCAACCTATCAGGGGTATCTGAATATCTCTATCGGGGCTATGGATGCCTGGCTGGAAATAGAGCTATGTTAGGGAGAGTCACAGTGATAACCTCATCGAGGCTATAGATGCCTGACTGGAAATGAGGCTCTATCCAGGTTACTTTTAGAGTTAGAATCTTTATGTAGCCTGACCTGATTGAAATTGGTTTATGCGGTAGCTCAAGGAGGGAAATGAACTCATATGAACACACTTGGATTTTTAGTCTATGGAAGGTTCATTCCACCTTTGATTTTGATTCTTTGATCTTGCATTTTGATTTATTTTTCTGATAGTGAGATCAAAACCATAGATTCTGGGTTCATGATTCTTGTTCATCATCAAATGCCTTGAGCATTTTCCCAGTAGAGTCACCATTTGTTGTGTAGTTTTTGTACACACGCCCCATTGAAAGCAAGGACCCTCTTTTGCTTTTACTTTTGTGTTTTTGGCCCTTTGATTTTGAGGATTTTCATTGCCCTGGCATGATCTTAAGTGTTTATCTTGCTTGCCTAAGTGATTCCCCTAAGTTGCATATTGAAAATCTAAGTTCTGAGCAAAAGTTCAGGTTTTTGCTCTGTTTTAGGATTTTTTGTTCCATCTGGATTTTCCTAGATTTCATTCAAAGTCCAACTCAGTGTGCTTTATTTCATGTTTCAAAAATTTCTAGTCTTCACGAAATTTTTCCTGGATAGGAGGGTATGTGCAGGATCATGATGGGCCAAAAAGTGGCAATATTATGGGTATTTGTAGGGTATGTGGCTGGCAACTTTTTTTTTACCCAAAATTGATGAAACAAAAAGGGTTTTTAGAGGAGATTCTTAGCTTTCCACCAATATAAATTATGCTTTCATTTGAATTTAATAAATAATTATTATTCATTTTCTATTAGAATTACAACTAAAGTCCTGATCGATAGGCTGATTGAAAAATATCTATAGCTTTCAAACAGTATCACATTTTTTGAATCCAAAACCTGTGTCACATTCTATGCTTCACATACTATAGGATTAAAAAAAGAAAAATTAAATTTCATGAATTTTTGGCCAAGTTAAGGTGGTCAGACATACGAGTTTTTATATTTTTTAAAATTTGTAATAAATAATTCATAATTAATTATTTACTTGGTTAAAAAATTACAAAAAATATGTATCACATCCAGACATGAGTCCTCTACTTATATATAAAATCTTATAAAAAAATATTATCATTTTATTATGGTTAAGGTGGTCAGACAAACACCTACTTCTTATTTTTTCCCTGAAATTTAAGTACTACTCCATTGAAATTTCAAATTTTCACCAAATAGATTTTTTAAAAATAAAAATAAACCTAGTAGTTTAGAAACTACATTCAATTTTCTATAGATTCTATTGTTACATATTTTTGAAATAATATAGGTAAATTATTCAAATTTTGATGTCAAGTTTCCTAACACTGATTTTTCTGAATTTTTGCCACTTAAGGGCCCTTTTTTCCATGATGATCCTACACATACCCAGGATTTTTCTGAAATTCCGTCTTGCCATCAGGTTTCTGAATTTAGTTGATTTTTGGGGATTTTCTTGCCATTATTCTTTATCATTTGCATTCTCTTTTGTTGGGGTATTCAATATTGTGGTGCTTGATTGGGTTTGGCATGTTGAACCTCTGAATTATTGGATTTGGTGGTGATTTTCGTTGCTGTTCTTTGTTGAGTGCCAATAAACTGACATTTGTTATTTCTGAGATCAATTTCCACTTCATCAAATGGTATGTACATGTTTCCTTGCTTTTGATTGATGAATGTATTTAGTGCTTTGGTGTTATAGATTTTCTTGGAGTTTGAATTCCTATATGTTTGGGCATTTTGTGGCTTGGGTTGCGTGATATTGTCTGATTTATGGTTTCCTGAGTAAGTTTCAAGTTCATTCTTTCATCCACATCTAGAGATGGCTTGCTTGTGGGCCATAAATAACCTTTGTGAGAACCCAATAGTCAAGTTATCTAAGTCCAAGCTTGCTCTGTGTGTTAATGGTCAAAATTTAGGGTTTCTTGCCTAGTGCATTGCCATTTCATCTTAATTTTCTTTCGAGTGAGCCTAGAATTCAAGGAAGATCTGTAGGAGGTTCAGGTTAAGTTGGTTCCATACCCAGGGTCCTCAAATTTGTGATCATTTGATCAATTTGAGTGAATGAGGTCATGAGAAAATGATGGTATTTGGCATTTCAAGATCTTCACAGAATTCCTCTTTGGCTAGATTTCCCCAACTTCCTATTTTCTCTTGATTTTCCCAAAATTTGTAGTTTTACGGAGTTTCATCTTCCTAGCGGATTTCCATTTCATTTGAATTTTCCCAAAAGTCCTTTGTTCCTTTGATTTTCTGAAATCTGTAGACTATCACTTCATTCGTAGAAATCTGTCTCCTGCGGACTTTCTTCGAACTTCGTGGAAAACAAAATATTATGAGATGGAATGACTTGTAACAAATGACTATGCATTTTATGATTAATTTGAGCTATTTTGGGATGTCCCACGCTATCTCTTGGTTTATAATGATCGGATTAAGTTACTAATAGGTGCTTTCATGTTTATTCCATTGGAATCCATCTATTTAGGATTTTTCTAAAATTCCTCCATGGCTTGGATTCCGCGGGTGGACCTGAAACCCAAACTCTGATATGATCATTTTTTATGAAATTTAATGGTGCCTTGCTTATCTTGGGACTCATTTTAAGGATGAATATATTGTTTATGACTAATTTAAATGGGTTTGTGTGATCTTTACTATGGTTTCCTTTGTTGAGTGTAGGCTGAGTCAAGCAAAGCAGTGACTAGTGGAACTAGGGGTAAGGTGTTGAATCCAAGTGCTGAGGGATCTTCTATTTTTGAAGCAAAAAGAATCAAGATAGATATTGAGAGCCCTTGGGACTGATTGGGAAAAGGTCATTGAGCATTGAAGAG
Source organism: Sequoia sempervirens (assembly GCA_007258455.2). NCBI lineage: Eukaryota > Viridiplantae > Streptophyta > Pinopsida > Cupressales > Cupressaceae > Sequoia > Sequoia sempervirens. The sequence continues at coordinate 434,058,874 of VDFB02075321.1, forward strand.
ATGAAATTAAATCTATGGAAAGGAAATTCAAAGTATTGGTTACTCCACCATTGGCCAACTTGGAGAAGGCATTCTTGATAGTACATGGTAAGGCACACTAGGGACAAGGAGGGAAGCAGTTAATACAATGTTGCATCAGAATTTGTGCTTCCTTATTATTTTCCTTCTCCTTCACATGCATTGGTTGGAGTTATATTGGATATCCCAGGCCGACCTGGATGGAGTTCATACATTTAATGCAATTTTATCTCATTTTGAATTCTCCTTGAGCTGACTTGTTTGTGGTTGTTTTATTATTGTAAACCTCAACTAGGCCAACATGCTTTGGGGGTTTTCTATAAATTTGGAATTCTGCCTCATTTGTAAGATACATATAAAAAAGATAGATATTTTTGATACAAGGGTGAATTAGGCAGTAGGGAAGAGTTAGAAGTTAGTTCATTTTGAGCAAGTGTTGTAACATAGAACATTGAAATTGTTGTTGTCATTTGGTGATTCAATACAATTGAAGACATTATGATTTTTTGGTGATCTCTTATGTGTTTACTTATCTTGCATGGTTCTTGTGGTTATATCTTTTGAAATTTCTCGAGGTTATTAGATGTATGTTAGATTTAGATTTAAATTTGATTCAATGGTGTTTATGATTTGATGCTTGAAGTGTTTGCAGAAATCCCTAGTCCATACTTTTTGTAGCTAGCTGATTGTTGGTTGCTTTGCAAAGTTAGCCTGGACTTTATATTTATTATGTTTAGTTCAATTGTGGAGGTTTATTCATTTTAATTGCAATTGGGTTGTCTTGGATGAATGTTCATGATCTAAAATTTTTTAATACCTTAGAATATTGCACTGTTTCTATGAGATTGTAGGTTCATCTAGGTTAAGAAGGAATTAGTCTATGAGGGATTGATCCATTTCAAGTATTTCATCATTTGCATTGTTAATATTAGGAGTAGTGTTAAATTTAGGAATCTCTCTAAAACCCTAACCTTTTGTTATTTCTTTATCATTTGGGTTAGATTTAGGATTGAAGTATCATTATATTGTTAAATCAGATAAGTTAAAGATTCAATATTTGCTTGTAGTAAGGTCCCTTTGTGATTACCAACATTTTCACATTTATCATTGAGTTTTTTATGTATTGTCAAGACCTAACATTAGAGAACTTGGGGTTATCTCTTGAGGCTTGTTGATAGAGATTTACCTTTCAAGAGAGATAGGATTTCATATTTTGTCTAAGTTGTTGTTATGCAGAAAACACCATCAACAGTGTATTTGAGGAATGAAATATTTCTAGTTGGCACATAGAATAAGCTCAAGATGAGAAATTTTGGACCCTATAATATTTTGAGGAAATTTGATTGAAGAAATGCATATGAAGCAACAATCGGATGAGATAAAAGAGATTTTGGATATCAGAGATGGGAGGAAAACTCATGAAAGATAGTACAAAGAATATCTTGTGAAGTGGAAAGGCAGACCAATGGAAGATTCTTCTTGGATTTCTCAAGCTAAGGTAGACCGTATTGGTTTTCCTTTAGCACCAACAAAGTGAGGGACTCAATTTTCAAATAACCCTAGATGTCTGATGCAAGAGCATCCTTGGTTCTTGGCAATCTTGCATCAACCAAAAATATTTTCTTTTTAGTTTTTTTCTTGTTTAATTCAAGTGGGAGATTTAGTGTTTCATCATATTTTCTGACAAGAAACTATGGATCTATGTTTTCATCATGGACATGTTCATTTTCCTTATTCCAATATTTCAGAACAGTTGGATCTTTTTCTAGAAAGTTATCACTTTCAGATTAATTGACAGTTTCTTGAACTGGCACTAGAATAATTTCAACCTAATGGCTAGTTTGATCTCTTGTGGATTTTTCTCGTAACTTGTGGATCCTTACGGTGTGTTTCAAATTGTTCTGTGGAGTGTCCTTGACCTTAATTATTGGTCCACACTTTATCTTATGCACCTTCCAAGGAGAAATTCAAATTTGAGGCTGACCTATTTCATGCACACGTTACATTTTCCTTCATTGGAGATTGTAATGATCTTTGGCCAACACAAAAGATTCTAGATCTATGGATATGATATAAAGTATTGTAATGATCATTAGGATAGGAAACAATGATTTGGGAATGAATAGAAGATTTGATGTGTAATATTTTCACTCGTTGTAAGGAGCATATAGGAATATTGTATTTTGAGCATGTTGTATTAGGCTTGTCAGCTGAATCTATAAGCCTATATGTTGTTGGCTAATTGAAATTGAAATTTCTAATAATAAGAATGTTTGAATCTACATTTTCCTCCATATTCCTTGTTACTTCTATTGTGTGACTCTTGCTGCATAGTCAAAAATGTTCTCTTTGAGGATCCTCCTACTGTGGTTGCACCAGTTTCATTGATCTCTCTGATCTATTACTCATTTTGAAAAACTATCAAGTCTAAGGTTAACCCTATTTCTTAGCCTATTAGAGTTTGCAACCTTCCTTTCCACATAATGGGTCAAACCTTGACATTAGAAGTTTACAAGTACTTAACAAATCATTCAAGATTTGGTTTTCCTCTTTTACTTATTTGGCTACAATAATATATTGCACATTTGTTCAATTGAATGTCTCATAGTATGATCATGGTCCACACAACCGTATCATTATTTTCTTGTTCTCAACTTAGACAACCTTCTCAGGATTACTAAGCAACTACCTCACACAATATTTTATTTAGGACTAAAATCTTGTAAATTAAGCTTCCAATGATGTTGCTTACCTTGGTGAGTTTGTCCTCCAAAACATTATATCTTAGTTCCACTAACATAGATAAGTTTTAAACTATCTTGCATTCTACCACTATCCCTCTAGAATCTCAAAGGAGTACATATGTACTGCCAATGATGACATCCTGTCTTTCTTTTCTGGCACACTAGACATTATCTTCTTATATATTCAATAACATATTACTCCATATTTTCTAGGTTTTATTGGTTCTTCACTTGAAAAATAACTCTGTCACTCCAATGTCCTACCTTTGACATCAACTTTCTCATTCCATCCCTTAATTCTCCAAAATTTTGGGTAGATAGGATCTTTTTACATCCCATAATAGTCTATTCTTTAACTAAGCGAAAACCTATTTTGTGGTCTCATTCCACATTTAATTCCCAAGTAATAATGGTTAGGATTTTGCGAAGATAAATCCCATTTATCTTTTAACATCCATACCATGGATTTTGTCTGTCCTCGGATTATTTTCAAAGATGTAATCTATTTTTCAACTCAATCTAATTTCTCGATAAGAATTGGTAATAATTTTGAGTATTAATTCTCATTCAATCATGTTGGTTCCTAGAAGATATCAAATTTAATTGCATACCTAATTACCAAGCACAAAATTTTCTCGTTAACTCAATTGATTCACTTAATCTCATAGGTGAGTCTCAACCTTTGTATACCCTATTCTTTAGATTAAGTCATCGACCAATGGCTATTCTGATTATATAGGTTACTCTAACCCTATATGTTCCATTCAAGAATGAATGTACAACTCAACCAAGTAAGTTATTCCCAACCTATAGGTGTTAATGAGTAGTCCAGTACATATCCCAACCTAATAGGTAAAATTTAACCTAAGGTCTCCCACTTTAATCAAAGGAACTTCTCATCCCAAATTTGGTTATTATTAACCTAGGGTTTCATTTGAGTATAAAGTATGATAAAATGATCATCCCAGTAAAGATATTTGATGTGGTTCACATATCATCACATCGTATCTTACATACCTTCACTATGGATTTATAGCTAAACCTTACCATCCCCAAGGTTTTCTATCATAGTTACATAATAATGTTGTTGCACAGTTTTTGCACACACACCCTGCTGAAAGAAGGGACCCTCTTTTTCTTTTTCTCTTGTTGCTTTGAATCTTTTTTTTTGAGGATTTACTTTTCCTTGGCATGAACTTAATTTTTATCTTGCTTTCCTAGGTGTTTTCCCCAAGTTGCATATTGAAAATCTTAAGTTCTGGGTGAAATCCAAGTTTTTCACTAATTTCAAGATTTTCCACCTTGTCTGGATTTTCCTGGATTTCTCCCAAAGCCTGACAACTTATGTTTTGCCCTGTTTTCTAGAGATTTCAATCCCTCGTGGAATTCCGTGTGGATCAAATTTTCCCAAAATTCTGTCTCCTTGTCAAATTCTTAGATTTTGGGTTTTGGTCTATCTTATTTATGGATGTTGATGACCCAGTCATTGTTTTCTCCTATTGATTGATGAGTCTAATGGTGCCTTACATTCTTATTATTACATTCTTGAGCTTGACCCCATGGGTATGATTATTTTCATTTTGATTGATTTTTGACTTTAGATCCATCACCAGTACCAATTGAGTTGCCCTTGACTAAATTCTGAGTCTAGATCCATCAATGAATGATTTGGCATCTAAGCCCAGGTCCTCAAATTTGTGATCTTCAATCAATTTGAGTGGGATTGTTGGACAACGTCGAAGTCTAGGTTTTCCTTTAGCTTCAGGATTTTTCTGTGCTGGCCGATTTCTCCAATTTTCCTCGTCCTCTACGTTTTCCCAAATATCCAAAGTTTTGCACGTTCCGCGGATTTCTACTCCCTCTGGATTTTCCCAAAATTTTGGAGTTTTGCACGTTCTGCAGATTTATGCTCCCTCTGGATTTTCCCCAAATTCCCATTGTCTCTGCATTTTCTAGAATTTATTGACTATTGTTTTTTTTCACCAGAATCTTCCTAATCTGGATTTTCCCGAAAATCCCTTCTAGACTGGATTCCGCGAAGGGGTGATAATCTCGAACTGTGTAGAAATTTTGCATTAACGATTTTTCGTAGGATTTTGATCTTTGCTTGGATTTTTTTGAATTTTGAATATTTTATTGGTGACGTGATAAATCTATTCTTCATGTTATAATGGATATTATTAATGGTGGTTTTTGCTGAGTGCAGGCTGGATTTAATTGGGTTGTCATGGAAGCTTTGGAGGAGATTACTTCGATTGAAGGAGGGTTTGAAGCATTTATCATTTAACCCTTGGCCAACTTGGAGAGGGCAGTATTGGATCGAGTTACATTGTAAATCTCAGGCCGACTTGGGTTGATTTTGTGTATTTAATGCATATCTTATTTTATTTTGAGTTTCTCCTTGGGCCAACTTGTTTTGTGGCCAATTATTATTGTAAACATTGGTTGGGCTGACCTGTTTGGTGGAAAATTGTTATTGTAAAATCTAATTGGGCTAACATGCTCTGGGGTTTTCTATAAATTGGGAATTTCACCTCATTTGTAAGGGGATTAGTAGTAGAAGACATTAGAGATAATTCTTAGAAGTGAATTAGGTAGTAGAGCAGAGGTAGAAGTTAGTCCAATCTGAGCAAGTGTTATAATAGAACATTGGAATTATTGTTGAAATTTGGTGATTCAATACAATTGAAGGCATTATGATTTTCTAGTGATCTCTTTTGTGTTGATTTATCTTGCATGGTTCTTATGATTCTATCTTTAAAATTTCTCAAGGTTATTAGATGAATGTTAGATTTAGACTTAGATCAGATTCAATAGTGTTCATGGTTTGATGCTTGAAGTGTTGCAACAATCCCTGGTCCATACTTTTTGCAGCTAGCTGATTGTTAGTTGCTTTGCAAAGTTACCCTGGACCTTATATTCATTGTGCTTAGTTCAATTGTGGATATTTATTCATTTCAATTATGATTGGGTTGTCTTGGATGAATTTTCATGATCTAAAAATATTTAATGCCTCAGAAGATTGCACTGTTTCTATGAGATTGCAGATTTATCTTGGTCAAGTAGGAATTAGTTTATGAGGGATTGGTTCATTTCAAGTATTTCATCATTTACATTATTTAATCTTAGGAGTAGTTTTAATTTAGGAATCTCTCTGAAACCCTAATATTTTGTTATTTCTTTATCATTTGAGTTAGATTTAGGATTGAAGTATGATCATATTGCCAAATATGATAAGTTCAATATTTATTCTTTGTTTGTAGTAAGGTCCCTTTGTGATTACCAACATTTTCACATATTATCTGAGCTGTTTATGCATTGTCAAGACCTGACATTAGAGACCTTGGGGTTATCTCTTGAGGCTTGCTGATAGAGATTTACCTTTCAAGAGAGATAGGATTTCATATTCTATCTGAGTTTTTGCTATGTAGAAAACATCATCAACAGATTGGCGCTAGAGGAAGGGCCTAATAAGCTAAGCTGGATCGATTTTTGTCTACCATATCTCCTGAAAGATTCAGAAGAAGAACCAGATCTACTCCAGGAGAAGAGGAATTTCAAGAATTGAAAGCCCCTACTAGGTCAAGAAGGACCAGTAGAAGGGAAGAATCATCACCCACCCAACCACCTTCATCATCTCCATCATTCTCATCTTCATGAAGTTCATCTAAGTCTGAGTCTGAGGACATTCTTGTCCAACAACCACAGCCAGTCATAAATCAACCATTACCACCTCCACCTCCATCAATGGCTTTCTTGGTGAACAACCCATCTCCTTTATCTTTCAACCATTACAGTCCTATGGGAAAGAAACCTAAGCTTTTCTTCTCTAAGTTTCACATTAATGGTACCAAAAGAACTACAGAAGAGCATCCTAGGATTTTTAAAACAACCCTTTAGGATAGGGGAATTAATCATGAAAATGTTGATTGCAGACTTTTTCCATATTCCCTTGGGGATGAGGCATTTTATTGGTATAAATATCTTCCTATTGGGTCTATTACTACTTGGATGTAGCTAGAGACTGCATTTTTGCAGAAATTTAAGATCCCATTCTGTGCTAAGGAGTTACTTCTGCAGTTTACTGGAGTCAAGAGGGAGGAAAATGAACCAATATTGTCTTTAAATAATAGATTTCACATGGCTTATGCTAGGCTGCAACCCCCTTATGCTATAGTTGATGCCTCTGCCAGGGAGGTTTATTATGAGGCTTTGGATAGTTTAACATCTACTTTCATCAAATGAAAAGAAAACCCTCCTGGTAGCCTATTTGAAGCTTATGATGTGGTTGTTAAAGTAAGTATAGATTTGAGACAACACTTGTTTGGACCCTTAGCTAACTAGACACCCATGATGAGTCCAGTCCCTAAATCACCCTTGGTTTCACACCTAGGTCATCCTTATCAAGCTCCACCCAAGTTGAATTACCATCCTGCATTCTTTCACCAACAAGCTAATATGCCTAGTTACTTGCAGAGCTTTGAGATATTTAATCAATCCTTAAACCATGGGCTCCATAATGTTTATATGCAGAATTAAGCTGGTATTGCTCCTCCATCAAATAGTGTAGACAAGGAGAGGCTGGATGCACTTATAGAGCTGGTTGAGAAGCTAAACACCGAAGTCACCTACCTAAGGCACCAGAATAGTCAATCCCAGGCAACCCAAAGGGAGATTCAGCCCAACTATGATCAAAGCAACATGGATATGATGCAAGCTCAGGGGAAGGGATTTGATAGGAGACAAAATCTTGATAGAGATCATGGAGGGCAACTACCACATCAAAATAATGGAAGAGCCTTAACCTCTCTGGATCAGCCAAGAAATTAGGAGAAATCTAGTGGAATTTATCTAGAAAAAAAAACTTTGTCAGGATGGTGTAGGCTTCATAATACTAATCAACATTCTGAGTCAGATTGTCAAGAATTCCAAACTGTTGCATCTATTTTCCAGCAGAAATTTTAGTATGCCAGCACCAGTTCAAGTGGGCTAGAGATAGTACCATCTAATCCTTATGACATATCAATTATGGTGGTGAATCATGTCTCATTTCCAAGAAGTGAAGATAATGCACTAGCAGAAGAACAAGATAGAGGTGTTGAAACAGGGTATGTATACAGTGAAGAATCTATAGTTCAATCCTTTGGAGATAATGAGGAGAATGATAATGGTCCACTAGATGAAGAAGAGACTACAACTGAAGAGGTTCAACCATTCCATCATGTGCCTACTTAGTGTTTTGTAAATGGAGAGAAATATGATGCTGATAAAGGAAGAAGTAACAGGGATAAATTTGTGGTTGGCTTTGAAGACCACTGTTCTACCATGGCTACAAAGAAAATAGGAGAGTGTGTGGTAGAAGAACTCAAGAAAGTCAAAGTAAGTCTCTCTGCTCATGAGTTGTTAAGGGATCCTACCATTAGGGATGCAATACTCAAGTCTTTTGAAAGAGATATGCTTTCTGAACAAAAGGGTGCTTCAGGCCATGTTGATACAAATACTTTGAAGGAGGTATTCCTATCTGAAACTAGCTTGGGAAATTATGTACTAACAGTTGACCCTCAAGGATGGGAGATTGAGGAAATCCTCATGTTACATGATATGCCTATTCATAAATCTGACAGTGTTGAAGCATTGGTAGAATTAACAGAGGAGGTACAAGAGCAATTATGGTTGTCAGATCATATAGAGGATATGCATCAAATTACAAAGAGTAGGCTTCCTCCAATGAAAAAATTTCAACAAGCTACTGGTGAAGAGTCAATTGGCATAGTAGAAGAGTCAATTGGCATTGGATCTAAGAAATTCATAGTAGTTAATGCTGAGGCAGTCCTGGGGGAGGTTGAGCTTTTGATTGAGGAGCCTCAACAACTTGCTAATGAATGTCCCATGAAAAAAATTATGGGATCTAATATTGTGGGTAAAGAAGTTGATGTTCATGAGGGTTACAGTTGCAGTCTAGAACCAGTGCCAATAAAATAATTCAAGGAGTTTTCTTGTTCATCTAATCCTGCTTTTCCTCTATCTGTTGTTGAATTAAGTAGTGAACATTTACAAACTTTATGCATTAACGATGAGATAGCTAATGTGGTTCATATTGATATGCAGGAAAACTTGAATGATGTTGTAGTCATTATTGATGAGCTAGATCACATTGTTGTAGGTGAAAATTTGTTTAAGGATCAGTCTATGAAGCCTCTTGACAAACATCATGATGGGGGAGTTACTATACATGATGATGCCTCTTTGTTTTCATCATTGACTCCTCACAAAGACATGCAAATAGGTGAAAAGTTCCATGTTTATACTTCTGAACCTGTTCAATCTGATTTTCACCCTAAATTATTCATTGAAGACTCCAATTCTATTTTGCATGCAAGAGGGATATTGCATCATTAGTTGAGACCTCTTGATGACATAGATATCAGCTCTTCACAAGTGTAGGATGCCGAACACCACATTCAATTTACAACAGTACAAAACCAGGTCATTTCTCTCCTTACTATGAATTATGAATCTTATCAATTTGATTATGGTAATTTAGGGAAGACAACTTGCATATGGACTGATCGTGGTTTCAATGAATTGCCTCAATTGATGATTATTCCTGATTATGAGGTTGAATTTGAATGCTGCATTTTTGGGGTTTACTTTGCTCAGTATAAAGATAAATTTGCATTTTTGAGGACTATTACCATTACCTTGTTACTTTTCCATGCATTGATGAACCATATGGGGGTGGGTCTCAGTTCACCCTATCTAATGATGAGTTGTTATGGGTCTCTTTGTATATGGTTGGGATAGGTTGCTTTAGGATTAGTTTAGGTTTGATTAGTTAGGTTGCTTTGTTTCCTTTGGTTTGCTTAAGTTTTGGTTAGTTTAGGTTTTCTTTGGGTTTTGGTTTGGTTGTTGCTTTGCTTCTCTGGCTTGGGTTTTTTTTTCTACTTTCTAGTTGGGGAAGTGTCTTTCCTGTATGGAAAATATTCTTTTATTTGGGACTATTCTGAGTATTTCCTTGATAAAATTTAATCATGTGTCTTTGATGAATAGTCGAGGTCTTCGTTATCATTATGTAGTCTAAATGTTTGATTTAAAGAGGATGGGTCATTGGTTTGATTTGAATTTGAAGTATTATGAAATCTTATATCTTTTATACATCTTAAAAATCTTGAAGTTGTGGTAGGATCCTTGTGATGTCTTGTTAGGTGAAAAATCTTAATTCTGCTTCAGTGCCACTATGGTTCTCAACCCTGAGTGTGAACTTCATTGTTCATAGGTTGAAATGAAAAACTCAAAGGAAAAGAAATATCAAAAGAAAAAAAGAGAATATTGAAATCAAATGAATTCAACTTATTAGGGGGTATCCAAATATCTCTATTAGGGATATAAATGCTTGGCTAGAAATAAAGCTATGTTCGGGAGAGTCACAACGATAACCTTGTCAGGGCTATAGATGCCTAATTGGCAGTGAGGCTCTATCTAGGTTGCTTTTGGAGTTAGAATCTTTACGTAGCCTGACCTGATTGAGCTTGGTTTCTACACTGGTTCAAGGAAGGAAATGAACTCACATGCACACACTTGTATTTTCAGTCTATGGAAGGTTCAGTCTGCCTTTGGTTCTAATGCCTTATTCTTGCATTTTGATTTTTTTGTCTAATAGTGAGATTGAAACCAGAGATTTTGGGTTCATGATTCTTGTTCATCATCAAATGCTTTGGAGAACTTTCCCAGCAGAGTCGCCATTTGTTGTGTAGTTTTTGCACACACACCCCGCTGAAAGCAGCGGCCCTCTTTTGCTTTCACTCTTGTTGCTTTGACTCTTTGATTTTGAGGATTTTCTTTGCCTTGGCATGAGCTTAAAATGTTTATCTTGCTTGCCTAGGTGTTTTCCCCAAGTTGCATATGTGCAAAAACTACACATTTCTTCGGTGAAATCTGAGTTTTTCACTAATTTTGGGTTTTTCTGCCCCGTCCAGATTTTCCTAGATTTCTCCCAAAGCCTAACGACTTATGGTTTGCCCTATTTTTTAGAGATTTCAGTCCCTCCTAGAATTCCACATGGATCAGATTTTCCCAAAATTTTGTCTCCTTGTCAAATTCACATATTTTGGGTTTTGGTATGTCATTTTTATGGATGTTGATGACCCAGTCATTGTTTTCTCCTATTGATCGATGAGTCTAATGGTTCCTTGAATTCTTATTATTAAATTCTTGAGCTTGACCCCATGGGTATTATTGTTTTCATTTTGATTGATTTTTGACTTTAGAGCCATCACCAGTATTGATCAAGTTGCCCTTGAGTGAATTCTAAGTTTGGATCCATCAATGAATGATTTGGCATCTAAGCCCTAGTCCTCAAATTTTTGATCTTCAATCAATTTGAATGGGATCATTGGAGAACATTGAAGTCCAAGTTTTCCTCCCTGTGCTTGCGGATTTCTCTATTTTTCCTCGTCCTCTGCGTTTTCTTGAAAATCCAAAGTTTTGCACGTTCTGCAAATTTCTGCTCCCTCTAGATTTTCCCAAAATTCTCGTTGTCTCTGCATTTTCCAGAATTTATTGATTGTTGTTTGTTTTCACTAGAATCTACCTAGTTCGTATTTTCTCGAAAATCCCTTTTAGCCTAGATTCCGTGGAGGGGTGATAATCCTGAACTATGTAGAAATTTTGCATTAATGATTTTTCATGGGATTTCGATCTTTGCTTGGATTTTTTTGAATTTTGAATATTTTATTGGTGATGTGCTAATTCTATTCTTCATGTTATAATGGATATTATTAATGGTGGTGTTTGTTGAGTGCAGGCTAGATTTAACTGGGTCGTCATGGAAGCTCTGGAGGACATTACTTTGATTGGAGGAGGGTTTGAAGCATTTATCATTTCACCCTTGGCTGACTTGGAGAGGGCAGTATTAGATCGAGTTATATTATAAATCCCATGCCAACTTGGGTTGAATTCATGCATTTAATGCATATCTTATTTTATTTCAAATTTCTCCTTGGGCCGACTTGTTTTGTGGCCAATTATTATTGTAAAAATTGGTTGGGCCGACTTGTTTGGTGGCAAATTGTTATTGTAAAATCTAATTGGTCTGACATGCTCTGGGGTTTTCTATAAATTGGGCATTTGGCCTCATTTGTAAGGGGATTAGTAGTAGAAGACATTAGAGATAATTCTTAGAAGAAAATTAGGTAGTAGAGCAGAGGTAGAAGTTATTCCAATCTAAGCAAGTGCTATAACAGAACATTGTAATTGTTGCTGAAATTTGGTGATTCAATACAATTGAAGGCATTGTGATTTTATGGTGATCTCTTTTGTGTTGATTTATCTTGCATGGTTCTTATGACTCTATATTTAAAATTTCTCAAGGTTATTAGATGAATGTTAGATTTAGACTTAGATCAGATTCAATGGTGTTTATGGTTTGATGCTTGAAGTGTTGCAACAATCGTTGGTCCATACTTTTTGTAGCTAGCTAATTGTTAGTTTCTTTTCAAAGTTAGCCTAGACCTTATATTCATTGTGCTTAGTTCAATTGTGGAGATTTATTCATTTCAATTATGATTGGGTTGTCTTGGATGAATGTTCATGATATGAAAGTCTTTAATGCCTCAGAAGATTGCACTGTTTCTGTGACATTGTAGATTTATCTTGGTCAAGTAGGAATTAGTTTATGAGGGATTGGTCCATTTCAAGTATTTCATCATTTGCATTGTTAATATTAGGAGTAGTTTTAATTTAGGAATCTCTCTAAAACCCTAATATTTTGTTTTTTCTTTATCATTTGAGTTAGATTTAGGATTGAAGTATCATCACACTACTGGATCTGATAAATTCAAGATTCAATCTTTTCTTGTAGTAAGGTCCCTTTGTGATTACCAACATTTTCACATATTATCTGAATTGTTTATGCATTGTCAAGACCTAACATTAGAGACCTTGGGGTTATCTCTTTAGGCTTGCTGATAGAGATTTACCTTTCAAGAGAGATAGGATTTCATATTCTGTCTGATTTGTTTCTGTGTAGAAAACATCATCAACAAATGCCAAGTTGTTTCATTACATTGAGGTATCTCACACTATACACATAGTCTAACTATCTAAGAATCAACAATAGCTATTCCTTGTAAGGAAGTAGGAGTAGTAAGACAATTTCTTACAAATCATAAGTAATCTAAATCTTCTCTTTGTCTATCCCATAGACAATTATCTTCTCTTTCATGACCATGTTATCTCCAATCAAAATAAATATAAGATATAGGATGATAATAGGTCACAAATCTTGACCTTTCCACTATTTTTCTCCAAAAATTACAATACCTTATCCTTGTGGTCATGAAGTACATGACTTAATTGTCATCATGACTTACTAAGAAGTCAAAGTTCTTCCCAATTTAAAACATATCCACATTTTTAATCGTGTGGGGTACTACTCTTTTCCTTCTCCCCTTAGTGTTTCCACTACATTTGATCAACTCCAAGTCAAAATCATAGAAAAAAATTTCTTTCTCAAATGGTTTAACATTCCTTGTCATTGGCTTTCTATTGCCTTGTTCTTGCCTCAATGGTATATCTTGAATATACTTTTTCCCAAAGTTAGATTCATCATTAATTTCTATCTCATAGATTCAACAATTTTGGATCATCTAGTAGGAGATCTAATGAATAATCAACAACTTTACAAGTTAAGAGGCTCTATAATATTCCAATTCTCTTTCCAATATCCTTTTTGATAGAGGAATATCCACACTCAAAAGTATTTTTTTTTGATGTACTATTCAACTTAGAGCTTTTTTTCATTACAAATTCTATTGATATGACACATAATGTCACACTGTATTCCATTTCCTTTTTGAACCACTAAACATATGCCAGTTTTTGTTGAAATTTTTAGTGAGTTCTACTTATATTATAACCAATATATGTACTATCCAAACCTTTTTCAGATGAATATGATTTACCTTTTCAGGATTCTCTTACAATCACCCTTTTAAGTGACTTTGTCCCAACTCTTGGTGACTGAATAACCTTAGGAACTCTAAGGTTACTAGTGAGAGCACCTAGGCTAACTCCACCTTGTTTGTTCACAATTTTGGCTTGTACTGGCCTTAGCCAAGTCAGGGATTTTGATGTGTTTGATTTGGACCTTAGAAGGTCTCATTTGTGTGTTAAGTTAGTCACTAGGACTAAAGTCATCATTAGGTTATCAAAGTTGTTAAATTTTGCTTTATTAAGCTTTGGACAACATATGATAGGATATAATTCATTTAGTGTGCTATCCTCATTGTTTAGAGATGCCATGGGATAGTTAAGGAGCCATTGGCTCGAGTTTAAGGAGATTAAGGTCCTATAATTAAGGTTAAAGGCAGAGTTGCAAGAATGTTGCAAGATTGCATGTTAAACTTGTTTGGTTGCATGCACTTTACTTGGCATTGGGAATCCCTTGAAATCAGGGAAATTCTCGAGGAACTTCCCTTGAAAGATGGTAATGGCATCCCAAATAGATGGAATGGCTCGTAGAAGTAGTAGTTAGTGATTGTAATCAATTTTTGGTGGTATTAAATAGAAGACAGTGAGCAAATTTCAAAAATTTCTGTGTTTTTTTGTAAACCCTGTGAGTTTTTGGAGACAGTGATATCAAAGACTTTGTAAATACTGTTTTATCATTGTATTGGAGTTCTTAGCATAGTTTTGAGTCATTTTCCTTTTGTGTTCAGGTTGCATAGGGTAGAATTGTAGTTTTGACTTCATAGATTAGAGTTTAGGAAGCTCTTTAATTGCAGTTTTGAACAGTCATTTTTGGAATGACTCCCCCATAGCCACTGACCACGGGATCCTCCTGAGACTGGTGGAATATGCGAGTGGATTTAGTCATTTGTAAATATTTGACAGTAGGAAACATAGAGCATGGAGCAAAGAGTTTTATACCCAAACCCTAGGCGAGCTAGGACTGCCCGGTTAGGGAATTGGGAGTGAAAATTAAAGAACCAAGGTAGGGGAAGGGACCACTATATGGTATTTGTACGGTTTCAGGGGGGAAAGATAGGAATTTCACATTCCAAAAGGTTTGAGACTTCCATCAATACATTGGAGGTAGTTGTGACTCAAGAACTAGTGAAACCCTAGATGCAAAGTAAATTAGCCCTCCAATCCAAGATTATAGGAATCTGCTATATGGAACAAGCAGAGGTTTGAAACCAAGTGCAAGATTTAAAGCTCCAAAAAGGGTGTCAGGAAGTGACATTTGTTAGCCAGATCCTTTGGAGAGTTTGGGAAGAAAAAGCCAAAAACCAACTGGTAAGGGCTAGTAGAAACTAGGCCTCTTCCAAGCAAAATTTGGAGATCGGGTAAAGTGAAGGTTAAAGAACCTCAAAGATGCATTCCAATGGTGGTGAAATGCATGAAAATAGAGCATCTACCTCCCCTGCAAAGAGTTCAAGTCAGATGATGATGTTGGCATCTAGACTCTTCTAGGTGTAGTGAGAAAGATTGAAATTTCAAGTGGTGTTTGTGAAGAAGACAGCAATTTGGAGTGGTGTTGAATCCTCTAAGGTTAAGCACAAGGTTTGGAACTCTTGAAACAGAGTTAGGGTGGGCTTAGTTAATGATCTAAGTTAGAATAGAGCCTAGGAAGTGTTAGGTTCATGGTGAAGGCAAAGTAATGTCTTCTTGTTGTTAGGTGCAAGCAAACCTTGGAGGCCATTTACACCATATTGGTATCAGAGCCTAGGTTGATTCAAGGCTTGTGATTAATGTTTCATCCCACTGAGTTAGTAGGAGAGAATACACCAGAGGAAGGAACCATGGTGACAAATGCAGAGCTAGCTAAAAAGGTAGAAGAGCAAGAGGAAGATAACCGGTTGCTCAGAGAAAGGATATCTCAAATGGAGAAACTCTTGGATGAAGTCCATGAGACAGCAGATACTGTGAAGGACAAGATAAAGCAGAAGGAAGAGCAGGAAGCCAAGGAAAAGAAGAGGATTTGGAGGAGGAAGCTCCAAAGCCTGATCCTGTTCTTGCTGAAGAACCATTCTTGAAGGCATTGCAAGCCTTGAGTGGTAAAGCATTGGAGGGTGTGCCACTTTTCAGTGGACAAATGGACCCTGATTCAGTTGTAGACTAGATTGAGAGCATTGAAAATCACTTTGAATGTGATGGCATAATAGAGGCCCAAAAGGTAAAGGTGGCCAAGTCAAGGTTGAGAGGAGCAGCTCTCACATGGTGGAAGTTTGTACAATCTGAAAGAGAGAAAGAAGGCAAAGGTCCCATAGTTTCATGGAGAGGAATGGTAACTAAGATAAGGCAGACCTATCTCCCTGATGATTATGAAGTTCAGTTGCATAGGAGAAGACACAATCTGAGGCAAAAAGACATGGATGTTCAAACATATACAGAGGAGTTTCAAAAATTGTGCCTTAGATCAAAAGTGGTTGAAGATGAGAGTATCAAGTTAGCAAGGTACCTAAATGGACTCAAATGGTCTATCCAAGAAGACATGAGCTTGGTAAACTTCAAAATAGTCCGCCAATGCTATCAAATGGCTTTGAAGATAGAGGAGAAAGGCAAAAAGAAAGCAGGAACAAAATCCCAAAGGAGGTAAAGGGAAAGACAGCAGAGGACAAAGAGGAAGTTATAGTGGAAGAAGCTCAGAACAAGAGCCCAAGGAGAAGTCAGATTTTGAACAACAAGAAGGAAGCTCTAGTAGAGGTGGTAGAGGAAGAGGTTTCAGCTCCAGAGGAAGAAGTGGTGGACAAGGAAGAAGTGCTACTTCACTAACATGAAATGTTACCATTGTAACCAATTGGGACACCCGGCCTATAGATGTCCAGAGAAAGGTAGCACTTCTCATGGAGGAGATAAGAGGACTAATCTGATTCAAGATGAGACTACTACATAAAATAAACAACCGAAGTTCCATTGAACTCAGAGGAAGGTGAGAACCTCATGATGAGGAGGACTTTGATCAAAGAACCGGTTAAAGAAGAGCCAAGCCAAAGAAGGTCCTTGTTTAGGATAAAGTGCAAGATGATGGGGAAAGTGTGTAAGGTCATTATAGACTCAGGTTCTACTGACAATATTGTGTCAGAGGAGGCAGTCAGCAAGCTGAAGTTGACAAGGATACCTCACAATAATCCTTACAAGGTCACATGGCTCAATAAGGGTCAGCATGTCTTGGTGAATGAACAAGCATGGGTGGAGTTTTCAATTGGCAAGTACAAAGACAAAGTTTTGTGTGATGTGTTACCTATGGATGCATGCCACTTGCTCCTAGGTAGACCATGGCAATTTGACCGTCAAGCTATGCATGATGGAGCAAAGAACTCATATACCTTCAAGAAAGACAATGTAACCTTCAAGATTCAATCTTTGTTAGAAGATACTGAGGTGCAGACAGCAGGTTCTAAACTACTTATAGCTGGTGAAAAAGAGTTCTTAAAAGCTTTGGAAGAAGGAGAAGGAGTTGTCTATGCAGTGATGATCAAGCCAAGAGAGGTAAGCAAAGAGAAGGCAGCTAAAAAGCAAGAGTTACCCAAGGAGATACAAGACTTGTTGCAGACCTATGAAGGTATTGTAAGTAGTGGTCAACCAGCAACCTTACCTCCTAAAAGAGCCATAAGTCATAGGATAGACTTGATACCAGGAGCCACCCTTCCAAACAAAGTAGCCTACAAGATGACACCTCAGCAAAATGAGGAAATAGCAGCAGATTCAAGAACTTCTTGACCAAGGTCTCATTAGGAAAAGCATTAGTCCTTGTCAAGCCACTGTCTTAGCACCTAAGAAAGGAGGAGAATGTAGGATTTGTACTGATTCCGGTATTAAACAAGATAACCATCAAGTATAGGTTTCCTATCCCTAGGATTGAAGATCTTATGGATTGTCAAGGTGAAGCTAAATTTACTATACCAAGATAGATTTAAAAAAAGTGGTTATCACCAAATTAGGATACATGAGGTGATGAGTGGAAAACAACCTTCAAAACCAATGAGGGTATTTATGAGTGGCTAGTAATGCCATTTGGCTTATCTAATGCCCCCTCCACATTCATGAGACTCATGAATGAAATTCTCTAGGACTACATTGGCAAGTTTGTAGTAGTGTATCTCGATGATATACTAATCTATAGCAGAACAAGAGAAGAGCACCTCCATCATATTGAGTTGTTTTTCAAGAAGCTATAGGAGGAGAAGCTAATGATCAATCTGGAAAAGTGTGAGTTCATCAAAACAGAGCTGGTGTACCTTGAATTTGTGCTATCACATGGCAACTTGAAGATGGAAAATGACAAGGTAGAAGCCATTCTCAATTGGCCCACTCCAAAGACA